>HG993126.1:46143484-46743484 GCA_905231855.2 Eristalis tenax | reverse complement strand
GAAGTACAGTCAAGTATATAGATATTGTTATGCCTGGATTGATTTGAATAATACATTAATGGTTAGTTGATTATTTCGGACTTCAGGAATACCCGATTTTGCATAATTACAAGAAGTGTCGCCATGTTAAGTATACGCCGGAGTGTGGAAGGAACACGTTACATATGCATCAGCGATAACGCCTTAAACGTTGAATTGGGCAATTCTGCAAACTATGAGCAAAGGCAGCGGATTTGTAGTGCAGGTTGATGTACATCTGTCTGGATTTCAACCTAATTTTCCGTCATCGGTAGTAAGTGTTCTTAGCTTATTGGATATATTATGTCGGTGGACAGATCGAGGTGGACGTGGACGAAGTGTAAAATTGTTCATACGTGTACTCACTTGTAAGGGGGGCTAATAATTTCTTCTTATTCAGTTTTATGTAGAGAATCGAATAGTGTATTGCTCGCAGTTGAAAATAAACAACAAATTATGAGTATTTTTTGGGAGAACGGTCGAACAGGTCAAAAGGGTTAATTCATCATTTGCCACTTGAGAGTCACATGTGTTACATGCGTGTCCGTTCTGAGAGAGAGAGGACGAGATGGTTGTGCCAAGTCCAAAAACTCGGGGCATAACTCCTGACGAGTTAAAGTCATCGGCTCGAGGGATCGAGTTGCCTGGAGATCTCGTGTGAGTTACCCCCGCGACCCCTTTAGTAGAGCATGCGGGTCAGAAGATGATGATGATGATTTAATCGTCATATCACACGAAGGGAAATACTAACAGTGCCAGCATTTTAGTTACTTCCCTTTTCGGCTATACAATGCTATTTGTTTAGCATCAAAACAGTTTATATTGTCCTGCCAAGATTTCCTTCTCTTCATATGTCTCCATTTCACAGAAATAATCCTGATTGCTGTGCCTAATCATGTTAGCGTACTCTTAGTACTTTCAGCAGGCATTTAGAAAGTCTTTGATAACTTAAAGAAAAAAATATGTAAACATATGTTATTAACGTCTGTTTGAAAATGTTCCTTTATTTATCACACATCACCAGGGTCCGGATTGAGTTGACATAAAAAAGGAAATAAAGACAAACAAAACATTTAAAAAGCTAAAAAATTCATTCATTAAAAATACGAAAATTAACTTAATTGCATAGTAGCATGTAACTATTAATAGCTTTTTGACATTTTCTGGTAATGATCTTCTCTGGTTGTCTCTTAGATGCGCATTTAAGGAGCTAAATGAACGTTCTACTTCAGCTGAATCGAGTGGAGCCTGCTGTTAGCCTGTGGGGCCTGTTAACGTTATTTTCTTGAAGTTTGTAATACAAGTTGTAGAACCGTTTATTACAGAATGTATCTACTCAATAGATCTCAGTCCTTGCATTTAAAACACAGTAAACTTCTACTAAGGCAAAAATACGCCCTGATTAACACAACTTCTCGATTTTCACAAAAGCTAAATTGATTTTTTTTTCATTATTGACGCAGCAACCACAACTCTTCGTATAGACAAGAACTCGATAGTTGCAACGGCCACCCCTGTTTTCATTTGTTGCGATAATCGAGAGTGCACTGTATGAAACGGGATATGAAACGAAACCAATAAAAAGAGTCAAACGTAGAGTAGTAGAACTTGAGGAAAGAAAACATAACGTCTTCTCGTTACAATGTCTCGGTTAATAATAAAGACCGCTTTTTAGAATATAATATTTGGAAGTCCTTTGGAGTGCCTGTGCTGATATGTAGACTTTCGGAAAAATCATCCGATCAGATGAATCGGTACTATTATAGGATGTAAATGAAGTTCATGTACATGTCACTTACACATGTACATATTCATGTCACTTTTGGTTAAATTCAACTACATTCGCAAAATCCTATCCCTGCTCATCACATTTAGTAGAACTCGGTTATAACGGCCACTCATGGGAGACGCATTTGCCGTCGTTACTAGCGGATGTCGCTATATAGGAAAGACGTTATTGAATGAGAAACCAAACCTTAGCTGTTAACTTCACCGAGTTCACTATAAGCGAATTCTTATTTAAATGAAAATCGCACGAATATCGCAGACAATCAGGCTACACTGATATAATGATAGCTTGAATTCATTATTGTCCCGCTCAAGCATATATCAAAAAATGATATGAATTTACGTTTTACAACGAAATAGATTTCAACCGATTACAATGCTTGTAGTATAAGGCTCAAGGGGGTCGAATCAAGATCTGGTCTATTTCAATTAGTAACTTTTCTTTTTACACAGGGAGTTGGCGACAAATTAGATACTCGGCAACCTCATCCTAGATAATTAAATGCCAGAAAACTGCTCAAATTGCTGTCTGATGAAGTCAATCAGACGCTGGTATTAGAACTCGAGGTTAAAAAGGTCACCACGTTACCTGTCCTAGACGACTTAAGTGAGCAGTGCCATTTCATTGTGGAAAGGCTTCCACTCGAAGGTCACACACAATTTAAAAAGTGTTGTTATAAAAACACACGCAGTGTGTGGAAAATGAATTTCACGCAGTTCAAATAATTGAATAAAACATGAATTCTTATGTGTTAAACTATGAATCTTAAATTATCCGTCCAGATCGTGCGATTTGACACCATTCGACTATTTTTGCATGGGGAGACGTCAAATCATATATACCCGTCTATGTCGACAACCCAGCGACAATTGCAGCCTTCGAAGACAACATTACACGTGTTTTTAGCAAGATATCTGCCAGTATGTTAGGCAAAGTGCCCTAAAATTGGATACTTGAAACGTGGTCCTGGTCAACATTTGAATGAAATCATATTTATTAGCAAGCAATGATATATTAAGTCAAAACAGCATTTTATATTTGCAATTTGCACATGATATGAGTCCACACTAAGTGTTCTTGTCGATGCATGACGTCATGGAAAAATCTAAATAAATTATAAGGCGGACAAACCCACAGCTTTTAAAACCTGTTTATTTCCAGCACCGACCTACTAGAGTTGCCCTGGTCGTGAAACTTGTCCCGAATTGCCGCTGATTCATCGCTTGTCATACTGGAACACTGCATCTAAGTCTATTTTATAAACAATAACCCATAAATGACTGTTGAGAGTATGTTGTACATATGAAGTAAATACATACAGTACTGATTTTTTGTTATTAATAATAAAATTGTCTTTGCGATTTTTGAAAAGTTTTTACTGTAGAGAATAATAGAGGCATTCTTGAGTTGAACGATTTAGTATTTTACTTTTACTACCAACCATCCCCAGCCACAAAGATGTCGGTGGAAGAAGTGGGGGGTTTTTACTTTAGAGAAATTGCAAATTCAGTGCGTGTTGTTAATTTTTCACTCACTTTTCACTACGAATTTGGACTTTGATGTAAGCTTCAGAAATACATCTATCAAGTGTCAAGAACGGGATTTGAATGAGGTCACGGAATAAAAAGACAGTGGGTTTTACACTCCTTGTTTTCCCCGCACCACGATTTATAAATAACTGACAAATCACATCGGTAATCTACTCCGATGTGGACAAAAAATCTAACGAACTGCGAAGGGTATGTATTCGTGTTTGGTTGGAAGAACACATTGTAGTACACCTAAAAAATAATACGCGTCTAAAACGTGTACACAAGTGTATGTACGTATTCGTAAATTATTCAGTCATCTGGAAGAGACTGACAGTGAGTCAACAAGGTCGAAAATTGTATTTATCGAGTTCAGATTATATTGATCGTCATTGATCTTACATATATCAACAAATCTGAATTAGCAATTTGGTGGTTTTTTCTTAAATTTCTTGGGTGCCTCATACTTTGCTTCGTCTAATTAGAAATGCTTATGTGTAGTTATATCGACTCTGATTGCGTTGCAATTTGCATCTGTGTTGTTATTTTCTGCGAAATAGTCGATTATGACTTCAGTCTGATGAGCCATATGCACTTACAGCAGTTTTTCCTGCTGTTGCTTGGAAGGGACTACCAATCCGAAGGCCTCTCTTTCGCGAGCAATTCCTATGGTTTGTTAATTCAAAAATCTATTTCTATGCTTCCATTACCCGCCGTAGATATACATCGCATCGCATTCCATAACATAATTCCAACATGCGCAAACATGAACATTATTCCGTAATATAGCCGAAGTGCTACCATTCGCTCGTAATCTGATTAACTTTCTCGTTAGGAATTATAAAACACCATTCCAATTAAGTTTGACACTAACTTTCTCACTGACAGCGCCTATGTGAAATGACACCATTTTATTTGAGGTTTTCAAAAAGTTTTCCAATTCCATTCTACCTGTCAAAGGGCGATTTAATTACGTCATCTCTCCCCGACGGTATCTTATGTTTCATAAGTTTCAGCGGGCACATCGTGGAGTGACATGCCATGTGTGTTGTCAATCTGCACGCTCAAGCTGGATCGACGTCGCTTCCAGCCACAAACGAAGAAAACATTTTGATTACACGAACACAAAGGGAAAAGGGCAGAATGATGAAGAAGAAGAGAAAATGCTTTAGGAAATGGAATAAAGGATAACGCTTGCAATTTTCTCGCGCTCCGTAAGGATTGCCGACTTGACGAAGAACTGAAACATTTCAAGTTTTCACACACGAAACCGTGACGTATAGTACCTACAGCTCACATGAATTCAGCATGCATGTCTATCTATTCGTATATGTATGGACATACACAAACATTTCTAATTCTGTATACCCTGCTAGCGTTCCTCTGAATACACTGTGAAGTTAGAATCCAGAGAAAGCCATTTTATCCTACTCGGGCTGCACACAGAGAATGAAGTGTGTTGAAAATTTGCATAAAAACAATTTTCAAGTGAAAATAAAGCGAAACACAACGACATACGAAGTGAAATAATGATGGAGGAGTAACACTGCCGCGAAGATAAATTCTAATTGAAGTTAGCTTCATACGGAAGTGGTGGTGGAGCTTTTTAGACTTAGATTTTGATTTGTTTCATCTGAGCACTTCCACTGCTGCTAACTATTGTTTCAAGGGCCATTATTTAGCTTGCGTACCAGTAGTGACAAACTTGGTTTCGTCACAATCGTCTTCAGAACACACAGTCATATATTTGATGAGATATTATTGCACCAAAAATTGTGTTTCCACAACTGTGAAAATAGCATTTTACAAGCTAGCGCACACACAGAGATGCAATGGATAACTCGATGTAATCATTATGTGCTTCATGAAATCTTTTAGATACACAATTTCAAGGTCATTTAATGCATCACAATTCAAATTTGCCCATCTCGTGAGAGAACATAGGACTATTAAAAAAGAGGTTGCTGTATTCTTCTCATTTAAAAACATCAACTCAATGCCTGCAGTGCAGGTATATGCCATAAGGCTGCCATCGACACCTGTGGAAATAAATGATCCAACCTCAATGCTGTCTAATGTTTGTCAGTTTAACGTCAATGCTGTCAATGAATCCTCAATTATTATTTAATATTTGATCGTCTCAACCATATGAGGACACAACTTTCTCTATAATTTATTTTATTAAGTTTTTTCTCTGCCTTCGCTCAATATTCAGTGAGTGACACTTTGCTTGAAGTCTATGGTATCATCGGTATTGTTTCCACGCCGTCAAATCGGTTATAGATAAATTCACTCAAGTTCAACGTCCCAACTTTTTCGACAACTTTTTCAACGATTTCAGTGCGAGTTTATGGACATTTAATGCCATGGGAGTGTACAAGCTTGTGAACCTGAACGTTGCGGATGTATCTGTGCTTTCAATACATTTCCTTAGAAGAAGGTCGACAAAAGGTCGCTGTCACGAATACTTCAGCATTTCTAATGCGGGTTCTAATTAAAAGTCATTGTTCGGATTTAACACAGATAGCTGCTATCATCGATGTTCAATTAATTTATGTATATTTGTGTTTCTTTTATTTCTCTTATAGTTTTTGTTTCATTTAAACTCTATTGCTCTTGTTTTCTAATCCTGAGTTCTGTTATACAAATGTTCTATTATATATTTGTTACACTTTTCAGTTTAGTTCACTTAATGGCTCATCTCATTCATTATGATAATTGTTGAATTTTCCCTCCCACCTCTCTCTGTCACTCTCTCTCTCTCTGTCTCTCTATCTCTTCCTCACTCTCTCTCTATCTATCTTTCTATCTATCTTTCTCTCTCTATCTCTATAGCTCATTTTACATGGTATAATTAATGCTCTCACAGGCATCTCACTCACCGTAATTCACCGGCGGTGCGAATGATGCGTGTATACGTGTCGAGATTTCGATCTTAGGGTCTCCCCACTTGGATCTTGTTCACTGACGTCGACATATCTCGCAATCAATCACAGGGCCGGTGACGTTGTACACATGTTTTTATAATAATTAAAAATAAAGAAAATATTCAAAAACAGTCCCATATCTTGCCAAAATTAATAGACACAACGTTCGTTATAAGAGCTGCTAACCCTGTGAAAGGTCGCTGTGGCGAAGCGGATATTTTTTTATAAATTGCGTCCGGGGTTAGGATACGACAGGGGTCGAAAATCCGGGAGACGAGATAGGGAGATTCAAAACCTGTGCACCTTGGTCTTAAATATCTGCGGGTTGTATTGGGTCTACAACTTAATTCGTGCGGTTTTTTTTTTCTTTTTCAAAATTTGAACGTTTATATAAGAAAAAACATGTACATGCATCGAAAGGAAAAAATGACAGTCAGAAGGGGCAAGGTCTGAGCTATAAGGCGGGTGGGGTAAAACTTCCCATCCACTGTTTTCCAAATACTTCTTAACCAGAATAGCAAAGTGGGCAGAGCGTTGTCATGATGGAAAATTATTGCCTCGTGTCTGGTCGCATATTGCGGCCGTTTTTCGGCTACTGCTCTCTTCTAAGGGATTAATTGTGTTCGGTAGCGCTGTCCATTGATGGTTTCACCCGGCTTTAGCAGCTCATAATACAGCACACCCTTCTAATCCCACCAAATACAGAGCATTACCTTAGCGGCATGGATATTCCGCTTTGCCGTTGATTTGGCTGGATGGCAGGGTTTCACATATGAATTTCTGAGCTTGGGGTTATTGTAATGGATCCATTTTTCATCACCAGTAACAATCCGGTGCAAAAATTACTTCCTTTTGTGGCGATCCAGCAGCATTTCGGACATGCAATATCGCCTTTCGACGTCTCTCTGATTGAGTTTATGTGGTACCCGACTTCCTTGCTTTTGAATATATCCAGCTGCTTTTAAACGTTTTGAAATGTCTGCTTAAGTGACACCCAAAGATTATGTGATCTCTTCTTGTGTTTGGCAACAATCTTTAAAGAGTAATGTTTCCAGTTCTTCATCTGCAAGCTTTATTAGCTGCCCAGGACGTTCATCGTGTTCCAAGCCAAAATCACCACTTTTAAATAGTGCAAACCACTTTTGGCACGTTCGCTCAGCTATAATACAAATTTCGCCATCTCTTAGCAAACCGCACGAGTCTGTGGGAAATATTAGGCTGGGAAGAGCTTTCTATATTCGTGTAGTGGGGCTGAAGAACGAGTCTCGAAATTTAACTGTCCCTCCGCTTGAGGGTATCCTTATGGGCATTTCTGGCGAGACGGGTATTGCGGGTGAATTGATCGAGAGGAAGAATGCAATTGGCTAGCTTGCTTAGCCATGTTTGTTGAAATAATGATAAACCAAAGCCCAAGAATCCTGATATTGTTGCCTCGCATGAGTTTAATCGCTTTAATCGCAATTGACCTAATATGAGCATCGTACTTAAGCTTGGTACGGATATAACCCTTAAAATTAAAGAAAAATCAGAAGGTGTGAAATATTTCATGCATCGATAGTGTGACTAAGTGTTGTGTTGATACACAAGGATGGAAAGTTTTTCGTTTTCGACACAAGCATCGCCGAAACTGATTAACAAGAGTTCGCTTGAGTGACAGCAGACAGCATTGAGATTTTGAAGCATTGAATACCACTCGGTTGTCCTTTCCTCACTTAATTATGCTGTCAATATCGGAATTCAATATCCTTAACACACGCTGCCGTTGCAATTATACGGACGAAGGGCGGTGTCAGAAGCAATGGATTGGATTAGAAGTAGCAGACAAGAAATCATTTATGAAAACGAGAAAAAGTGTCGGAGACAGAACAGCATTTATTTGGTGGATGTCAGTCTTGAACCCGTCCAAAACAACTTGAATTTAATGGTTCGAAAGGTAGTTTCTAATCCATAGATTCATCGATACCATGGGCACGCATTGTCGACAAGAGAGCTCGCTGCCAAACTCTATCAAATGCGTTAGAAATATCAAGCGTAACGATCTTTCTTTCATCTGCCTATGCAAAGATTGGTTCCACTTTTCGGTGAGATAAACTATCACATCACAAGTCGATGTTGCTGCGGAAACCGTACTGCCGGTCATTAAGAAGCTTCCGCGGTTCAAGATTTTGCATAAGCTGGCGATTTATTGGCGTTTCCATGTCTTTAGAAAGAATAGCCTCTTGTAAAAATGTGGTCTCTGCCGCCGACGTGTCTAAAGTTGCCATAATCAGGTGGCGACAATACGGTGGGTTCCTTGATGTCGGCGAGGATACAACAGCCCAAACACAAAAGCTTATATACACCAGCACGGGTACAAAAGCACTATGTGTACTGTCTGAGGGATGAATATGGACGAGAGAGATCGAGCAGTAGGCACAGTCGCTGTGTGTATTTGCTAACGACACATTGTGAAATTAAGGAAAGAATAAAATACAGGATTTTGATAAAATTGAAAGAAAATTGATTTGTTTTAATTAGTGTATAGTCTAAGACTCTTTACAGTTCGAGTCATACCATGCATTTGCTTTGGGCTTGACCCCCTTCACTCCATGAGGAATGAAGAAGAATGTGTGTGATCATACCAGCATCATACCAGTGACCTGTTAAAATTCAAAAAGAAGTTAAGTCTGCTTCTATAGGCTTTCTTGTACAGCCATACCGTTTTTTTTTTAGGACTTTGTTCTCTAACTTTGTGTGGCGAAAACAGGAAATTAGCTGATACGACACAATGGGCAGATGAGCCTAGAGGTGAAGTATGTCAACAGAATATTTATCAGGAGAGAGGTGAGAAACAGGTTCGGGGTGTTGGCCGAATGATCTGCAATGTCAGGTATTGGTATCGGTTCATTTACAAGCAGGGTCAGATTGTTTACCACAGAAAAGATTTCGACATACATTCGGGTGTTGTCTGGCCTGAATGTCGAAGCCAATTATAATTGTGTACATTGAAATCGCACACAATGGCAATTTCAGTGCGATGATGCATATCGCATCGAGTTCGTTCACATTTGAGTTGCTATATAAGTTTGGACTTCTAGATATAAAGCAGTAGTTAGTTAAATGTATCGGACATGGAGTTTTAATTACAGAAAATTAAATTACAAATTGGAACAGTGGTTGAAGCGGGTAACTACTATCAATACGAACATAGATGGCGAGACCGCGGTGTGAAAAGAAAAGCGACACCAAGATATATTCAGGCATGTTAAGATCCGAAAATTCTGCATTCGCGTACCTGTGTTATATATATATATATATTATCGCGTACCTGTGTTTCACTCAGCGGCAAGCCAGCTGGTTTATAGCAGAATCGGTGAACATACAGAGCGAAGAGATTGGATCTAAGCCCACGCATATTGCTCACATCAAACCTCTTACTTACTTACTTAATGTGGCGCTACAATCCGGGCTGGACCTACTCCTCAACCAAAAAGTGTCTCTAGCCAGATGAATCTTTAGCTAGCTTCCTCCGGTTTCGCACGCATAGTGGGCTAAGGTCCCTTTCTACGTACGAGCGCCACCTGAGTTGCGGTCTTCCTGCACTGCGCCGACCTTCTGGGGGTGGATTCGAAGATTTTCTGGGCCAGAGCATGGGTTTCCATCCGCTCTGACCTAGCTATCTCAATCGTTATATGTTCACTCTCATGGCTGAGTCGATATCGCTAAACCACTCGTACAATTTGTCCTTGTATATCCTCCTCCACTCACCATCTATACAGACGGGATCGAAAATCACCCGAAGAACTTTCCTCTCAAAGTAACCAAGAGAACCTTCGGGCGCTTTGAGTCTGCGCCATATACCAGGACTACGATACCTGTCACTTTGGATGTTCGAGAGGGCTCTGATTATCAATTGCTTTCAGAGCACAAAGAAGCAGCGATGAACAGAGTTATTCTTCGGCTGATTTTAGCCCAGGTGTCGTTGTCTGAATTTATAGCTGTTCCTATGTAGGTACTACTACAAAGATTACCACAAAGTTTTACCTGTCTACTGTGACGTTTTGTCCGAGACGTAGGTGTTGGGAGTCCTTTCTCGACAGCATAAACTTAGTCTTGCCCTCATTCACCGTTAAACTCATTTTAGCGGCTTCACACAACACGGCAGATGTATGCGATGTTCAGATACACTGATGGATCTATAGTTTCATTCATCGAGCATGCTATCCTCCGACCGTATTTTACATATAAGTTGGTGCAGCTCGCTACCAAATAATCACCTGCTGCCACCAGGCTTGTAGGATTTCACTTTAGATATGGTTATCTTCACTTCATCCAGGTCGGGTGGACGGAATTCTTGATTTACATCGTCCCTTTCATTCGGGTTGAATGCTTCGATCTGCCTGTCAGCGTTATTTAGTTAATCGTTGCCGTTGTACAGTTTACAGAAATGGTTCCTCCATATAATCAGCATCGACTGCGATCGTACTACGATGTTCCCTTGATCATACTTACAGGCTTCGGTCATACATTACCTCGTTCCTGCAATAATATCTCTCTATTCTACCGATCGCGCTCTTCTTATGCTCCTTCTCTTTTCTCCTGAGAATCCGATGTTCTCTTCTCTTTTAACAATCACAGAGGCGGTGTCTTTGATGGCTTTTTGACAATGCTGCCACTGGTCTTCAATATTTGTGGTTGGCGTCGTAGAGATTAAGTGAATCTTGGCATTGTTCATCAACCCTATGGGTAAGGTAATAGTGGCTGAGTACCTTAAGGGTAGCTACACTAAGGCCAAAGATATGGCCGTTGTGTTACGAAAAGATCTAATAAATCCTAATCCGCGAACTATTTGGCTCTTAATATGGATGGCATTGACTGATGCTAATATTGCTTGGATCTGTCAAGTCGTAGAAATATCGGGCGTCAAAGTGACTGGGTCTGCCAGATGAGAGGGCATTGCAATTGCAAAGAAGGTGTGAAATAGTATATATAGACTCCCAGAATCAATCCTTCACCCATCTTCGATCCATCTGTGAATCCGGTATTCAGACGTCCAGTAAGATCAGGGGGAAAGCTGGTTGAGAAGTTTTTCTCGAAAATGAGCTTAGATATCATCATGTCGGTGTTTCCTGGTAGGGATCCACATTTTTCAAGGAAGGTAGTCCTTCCACATTCGCAGCGATTTCAATCTAATCGTCGTGCTGGCAGCGACCTGCCTGCCGAAGAGATCTATCGGCGGAAGATTGAGGAGTGTATTTAAAGCTTGAGAGGGGGTAGTTCTCGTCGCTCCGCTAATGCAAATGCATGCCATCCTATCGATTAACACTTAGGCCGCAAGCATTAGAACATTTTTCTAGTTCTCTAATAGCCGACTGCATTGTATCCCTAATAGTGGATATGAATTTCCAGAGGCCGTGACGGCGACATCATCAGCATATGCAATGACCTTACCCTTGTCCTATACGGTGTTAGTAGAAGTCCATTCACTACTTTGTTCCACAGGAGAGCAGAGAGTACTCCACCTTGTGGAGTCACTCTATTAAACGCTTTACAGATCTTGGAATCGCCAAGCTTGGAGCAGATTGCTATATTATTAAGAAGTTGGTGAATAAATGCCACTAGGGACTTTTCGATCCCGAGCCGGTTAAGTGCTGGGGTAATTGCACGGGGTTCGACTTTATTAAGGGCTTCGTAATGAACCCTATAACTCCCGATAAAAGACACAACGGAGACATGAAGAGACCAACTCCGACTGTGAGTGGTAAAACAGAGTTGAGAGGTGCAAATTTTCAGTTAACTTCCGTAAGAGCGGGTGCACCAACAAATTCATACTGATAAAATCGGCTGCGTGAGACGCTACGCATCATCATCACTGCTTAAACCCGCCTGATGAAATCAAACGGGAGTTGTGAGTGACCCCCCTTGTCCCTCGCACTTCCGGCGCCTATGAACGGAACTTAAACTAACCACAAATTGATATAGTACACAATTTACACAATTTATGAATAAAATGTGAGTCAATTTTGTATAGTTAAATATTTATTATAATTTAAAGTACACAAAGCCTTCATAGCTTATAATTCCAAATTGATATGAGTTTTTTTTTCCTGATAATTAGAGAACCATCTCACCCAACGTTAAACATCTAAGCGCATAATGTACATACGTCGATATAATTAAATCCTCTCTGTCTATGGCCCTGATTTATTTACGTCCTACAGGGTAGCGTTTGCACGTTTGTATTATCGATCGATTCCATATGACCATAACCTTCGCCCCATAATAGTGTTCCAAATATAGATTATATTTTCATTCATAACTAATAAACATAAATATGGGAATTAGTTCAAGACTAATGATAATTGAAAATATCCGGAAGAGGCCATAACGGTGTTTATGGTAGTACATTTTAAGAATGCTCGACCATTTAGATTGTAGATACTTTGCCACCAAAATAGCTAATATCTTTGTGGGAAATGCGCGTGCTAATGGTGTTCGAGATTTTCGTGATGTACATAATTGCCTTTTATGTATTACAGGCGTGATCTTCATTTGGTCTTTTCACATAGAGTCAATTATAGGCTTACATTACATTACCCTCTGGCTCATTGGAATTGCAAAAGTAAAAGAAATTGTCTTTCTGCTAAAATTGGATACATACTTGTTAATGGAGCTTGTCAAACGACAGCAGCCATATTAAAGTACATTTTCTGTGTACATGGTTTGCTTCAATTGCATAGGAAAATTATGCATATGAAGGATGCAGAATGAATACATATGTTGATTTCAAGCAGGAGATTTTCTTTATAATATGAAGACATTGATTTATGCACAGAAGGACAATGTTAGGACTTAGAAAAGCACCAACATTTGTTTTTTCGTCTCTAGAAGCAGGTTAGAAAAAAATTTTGGTGCTTTTCTAAGTCCTAACATTGTCCTTCTGTACCTGAATCGATGTCTTCATATTTTTTTCACGAGGTTAAGAAAAGGTGTTGTTAAATACCAAACTCCGCTTCATCAGTCATAAAAAGCAAAACCCTTATAACTATCCTGTGTCCGTTATTCTGTATTCTTGTCAAACTTTCATAGCTCATTTTCAAGGCAGTGTGCCTGAAAATGTAAGGAAAGAACTATGCAAACAATCGTCCTTGATGGATACAATCAATTAAATTTACAATTATCAGCTTCCGAGTTATTAGCCAAAATATTGAAAATCTGAAAAGCATCTCCACGGGTGCATTAAACAAGTTAGAGGATATATATCTATGAGATGTTTCGAATGCTGAGCTTTCCTGTCAGGGGCCGATTTGAAACAGTTTGGAAGATCTGTAATCAGGAAGGCCGAGCTTGGTGTCAAAGCCAAGTTAACTGTTTTCAACTTAGTATTTATCTCAACTCTGACCTATGGTCATTACAAGCTGCTAAGATGAAATTTCTTCACGCTCTTGTGGGAATTTCTTGCCTTGCCGGAATGGGGTGAGGAACACAGCAGTACGCGAGGAGCTCAATGTCGAGCATCTGCTTCTTCGAACGGAAAGGGCTATGCTTCGATGATTTGCTGAAGTGGCATAATGAGGACCATTCATCAAGACCTTAAAGGCGGGCCTTGAATGCGATTCCATCAGGTAGGCGACCACTTGGCAGACCCAGGACAAGCTGGTTAGACCAAGTCAAAACACTCGCCTGGTTACTTTTGGGCATAACTCCTGATGAGTTGATGGCTTTACCCCTGCGACCCATTCACTGGATCATGCGGGTCAGATTGTGGTGATGATGAGATGTTTTAATATATGTTTGTACATACAGAAGAATCTTAGAAAGATGAACAGAAATAAAACATGCTCCGTTCATCTTTTCAAACTGTTCAGTTTTTCGAGAGTAAAATTTAGTTAAAAAAGAACGTACCAAACCATTAAAACCAAACGCATAAAAATATCAAGTTAACAAATAAACTTATTAAAAAAAACGAGCAACAAACAGAAAAGTTGTTTATATAAGGTATGAAACGGACTCATTTAGGCGTTATTCGATTGGAACACATTAATAATAGAAAAAAATTCGTTCATCTTTCTGAATTGGTCAGCATATAGAACCGCTCCTGCCTATGATATTCTACTGTATATCGAAGACATGAATGCATTATCCACAAAAAAAATTCTCTCTGAAATCGACATCTCTCATCTGTTATTGTGCCGAAGTATATTGATTCGGGCGTAATTTAACGTAGATTCAAGTGAAATGAAAAGGTATGGAGTTGTCAGAAGCGTTTCCTTTGCAATAATTCAACGGTGCATAGCTTGAAAAGTAGAAAGAATGTAGAGAATCTTATTTCATTATTAAATGAGTATTTCACCTACAGATCACAATTCTAATTCACTGTACTCCATGTATTATTGGCGCAGTTGTTTAAGTGCCTCACCTGGTTAGTGGGCTCCCCGGTTCTAGTCCCAGTGAAAGTAATGTTGATACTTGGTTTTCAAATCTGATCTAGTTACCATTCGCCGATGGTGTCATATTAACGGCACTATCACTGAAGTGGTCGATGGTAATAGTCTGATCCATTAGTATTACAATGGACCAACATGGACTGAGATTGTCGGTGAATGCGCACTAGCAGCACAAGATTTGGTTTCCCCAAAATTGGAACTCCTCTCGTTACTTTATTTTGACGCACGATGTTAGTGCATTTGTTTTTTTTTACATTTTTATGCTCACATCTAGAGTTCACTTCAAAGTACACTGCAGAAGTGTATTCAGTCATAGAGAACAAATTAATGTATTCATGCGGGACTCTAGTATAAATATCATTGCAGTTCAGCAAATATTTCCCTATAACTCTCAACAAGACCAAAGGGAAATGTAAATAAAAAGGTTATGCCGTGAATTTTTCGCCGTTTCGGTTTCAGTGCGTCGTTTTTAAAGAATATTTAGTAAATAGCCGAAAATGTACACATTTTTTATTCATTTGAAAAATGCATTTTTCTTTGCTTCTCGCACCGCTTTGGTACTTTGTTTACTTGGACAAATATATGCGATTTCATGAAAAACAAATCGGTCCCTGGAACCATGTGCCTGTCCGATTCTACTGATTGATTCTGGTTTCATTCTGATCTAACGAAGCATATACAGTTCTTACTTTTCAAAAAAAATCTGGTATTTTGTTTTTGAGTAACAGTCTGCGCAATTTTGTGTGAGTTCCAGCTACTCGCCAGGAGTCGTTGTTGTGGATTGCTGGCACTTAGTCACCTTTTTAGAATGCACCCACATACGTTGTAGCCTGTGGAAGGGCTGTATTCATATATTTAAACTCATACTGGAACTTCAGCGAAAGTCTTCTCTATTTTTGTATGTCTCTGGCTAGAGCTTTAATATGTTTCGTGTCACTAGACGATGTGGATGCCATGAACCACAGAAACAAGCATAAAATGCGTTGTATCTTGGTGAGTATCCACAACAAATTACCCCACCTCTCTATAATCAGTTACTAGACTCAGAGTGCTTTCCGGAACAAAATCAGAATGTATAGAATTTAACGTTACTCAGGTTCATTACTCTATAAGTAAAATTACAATAGTTCGCAAGTGGCTACTGGAGATTTCAGATATACCATAAGCCCTAGCGCTGTCCCAAGAATTAGATGAAGAAGAGGATTTCGAACCCATACAGATCCTGGTCTCTTGTATAACCACCACTCAATTAATAAACCATCGCCAGCAAAATGGATCATCGATCCCTTAACTGGGAATATAAGATTGTTCAAAGCTTGTCAAACTCAACACAAACTCCTCAGGTATATTTTTATTTAAACAATCCTTAGAGTTGGCTCTCATTTCAAGTTTCCCGCTTTTATTATGCATGAGCCCTCTTGAGGCTTCGCAAAGATTAGACACATTTTTTGACTGTGATACTTATGTAGATTATTGCGGGCACATTTTGCACTTAAGTGTAACCAAGAATGTACTCTCTTTTACAACCACAAAGTCTATCTCATCGTTAAGGACTTTGGAGGATTTAATGAAGAAAAAGTTTGATGTTTGGCCACCGGATTGAATTTAAAATAACATCCATTACGCTTTTTGATGTCTTAACAATTTCCAAGAGTAACTTGAGGAAATGGATCCAATACAACCAAAAGTCGTAAGTAAACACATTCAACATCCAGCACCTTTCCGGATGCTTTACTTCAGTCCATCCGTATATTGCCTGCTTTCTCCATTGTCAAACTGTCAATATTGACGAAATAAATTAATTTAATTAAGAATGTTGTGCGAAATAAAAAAAAATAAAAATACGACATTTATTCAGTTTTTTTTTGTTTGGCCTTATCCCACGGACTTATCCCTCATATTTTTTAGTAGGGACAATATTGAATGGGCCTTGTGTCTATAACGACACAATTTCTTCATGGGAAATACCTTCGCCCCCACGGCTTTACATTTTTTATTGTTTCCCGAAAGTTTAATAATGTTTTAGCTTAGCAACCGGAAGACTTCAGGTAAATAGCGGTTTTGTGGGGAGAAGACAAAGTGTGCGGGTTTCATCCTCCATGGGTCCTAGTAACACGCTGTTTCCCCTGAAAAATCTTAATTACGGGAAATGCTTTGAATTACGTCCCATTTTATTTTTTCCACTACAATCAAAACGAAAAGAAACGAAAGGAATTAGAAAAGAAGAACAGAAGAACAGGAAGGGAGTAAAGAGACAAAAAGAGAGTATACACGAAATAGAAATTAGCGTCGGAGTATGTAGTGAAGGTGAAGAAACTTTAAAATATTTGTTGCACCACCATGCAAATGATACGATTCCAGTTTACAATCTGAGTTGTGTCTGCCGAGCCATCCACTCTCTGCACTCTGCATTAATGCACGTGGGCTCGCTGGAAGGGTTGGCAAAAACAAAGTTCTTTGTCAGATTCATTGCCAGGCAAGTAGTTATTTACACAGTGCAACTATCCTGGTACAAAGTGGTGGTGCTGGCACCGTCGTACCACTTCTACCGTGAAACTTACGATAACTGTCCACGTTCTTGATGTGGCAGAAATTGCAGTGCTCTACCCACATCCGTTGCCTGTGGGATCTTGGCTGGTGACACACGGTCGCACACACACTCACACACTCGTGCACTTGAATAAACAAAAAAAATTAAACTTTGGTACCGAATGCAACCGGGATATTACCTATTTGAGTGCTCTGTACTTGCTACAAGTCTATTTTCTCCATGAAAGCGATTCTCTATTAATTCAGCGTATTTTCTGTGCCTCTTTTCTTGCAGCTCTGCGCTTGGACTCGTCGTAGTGTAGAGTCACCACAACTATATGTAGTTGGAAAGGAAGGGAAAAATATAAAATAAAAAAACGAAGCGGAAAGGCGAGTAGTAGGCTTGCCGTCGGGATAATAATACGATTCACAAGATGCACATACGCCATGGTGAACGTTGCATATGTATTCAGCGAGCAGTGTTGTGGAGCGGTCGTGTAACTTTTTAATGACAAAAATGCGGTTACCTAGTCGAGGGGTAAAGGATTACAGAGAAAAAATAAACGGGTGGGGAGTATATTAAGTACGCCTTGCACTTTGCAATTGAGCTGCTATAGAGCGCGCTTTCATACCAGCACTGGGACACGAAGGGCTTAATTACTGGAGCGTAAAGGATTCATCTAAAAAAGAGGTAAGCGTATTCGGATTCGTATTTTTGGTGTCATAAGGTCGAGTGAGTTCAACCGCGGGGATTAATTTTATCAGCTCACTACTATGGCACTGCTTTTTAATTTGACGAGCATTTTTTTGTTCAACATTAAGTACTAGCTACATGTAGTGGACATACATGTATGTATCCATTGATTTTTCCATTAACAATTTGGCTTTTGAGAACTTTTGATGTTCAAAGTATAGTCCGCAGTCAAATATAGCGAGATTAAAATTAAATGCTTCAATATGTTTTTCGTCTTTAACCACCCCGCCGAATCGTATTTATTTATCCATTGCCTGGTATTTGGTAATTGATTTACATTTTTGATACTTGCAATTGAAATGTCATGTTATTCTTGGAGGTTGCTGTTATTGGTTTCGAATTGATTAAATTATCTAACCCCTTTCTGAGTTATATGGCACCACCTTCTTAAGCTTAGTCTGGGCTGTTGTGTTGTGCCTTATGTCGACCGCCAACTAATGTGGCTTGCGTTGGTTTTGGGAAGACCTGTTCAGTTTTCTTCAGTGAGGCTTTAAATGGAGGATGGAGATATCCAACGTTTACCTCTCTTGTCCCATGATATCATCTGATAGCGTTTTGTATACGTTTTATGTCTCGTGTCTGTGAATACGTGTGAACTCTTGCGATTAGCTTATACCCTTCCCCAACCGCAGGAGTGGGCTGAATTAGAGTTCTTGTTTGAAAATTCACTCGTTACTTGAACGTTATTTTAAAATTTCGGTGTTAGATATTTAACACACGATTCGTTCAGTTCTCATTTGAGTAAGTTAGAGCCTGAGCTACTGGGACAAAATTAATGAATGTACGATATGGTGTTTATATTTTTGTATAAAAATTATACATATAATATATACTCACACGTAAGAGACCAATAGTAATTACATTAAGAAAATGTTTGCATAAATCTCTTCAATTAAAAAGTTTATTTGCTCATTTCACCTTTCATACAAATAGCAATAGAAATCAATTTTGTACAGCCATTTTTATGCATTTGTTATAGTGCAGTGTCTGGCCATTGCATTGTTCGAAACAAATTATATAGCTTGAATTCATGAATTTTCACAGTGTATGAATGAAGGGCATAAAATTGAATCAATTTTTTGTGTCAGTTTGTCAGGTATAGTTTATGAATAGGCTGTATATAAACTTAGGCATTACATTGAAGAAAACTGTCCCAATTAGTTGGGGGTAGAATATCATTTTTATTCACAGTCAATATTACAAAACGTACGTGCTCTTAAGAATACGAGTCGACTTCTGAACATCAGCCCTACAACAATACATAGACCGTGGGCAAATTCACGAATCTGCCGCCATTTTCCAGGAATTGGCCGTCATTGCCCCAATAGATTCATGACTCTGTCGGCATTTACCATTAAGATTAACACTATATCTCCGAATGATAAAAATTACCGAAGATGTCCATCCATAATTTTTTATAATATAATTGTATAAGTTTGAGTACAAGATTTTGTTTTCATGTAACCGACCATAAGTATATATCTGATTGGGACCATTTAGTAATGAATTTATAACATTTTTATATTAAAAAATATTTACAATTTTTTTTTATTTATAATATATTTTTCTTTAAGCTGAATTATAATTCCAATGTTAATCATGTTTCATTTTCAAATTATGTGCTTGCTTCCGGCATCAGTTACTTAAATTATGTCCAAGCTTTAAACTAATAAATAAATGAATGAATTTAATGAAATAATTTAATATTTGAAGATTAGGGTGATAAAGATTTACAAAGTGACTAATTTCGAGATATAAATAAATATATATGAAAAATAAACTTAGGTTCTATACAAACAATGGAGTTAAGTACGTGAGCAGATACGTAACCTACTTATATTAAATTTAAGTTTCTCAAGAATTATGTCACATAGTTTACAGTGCAGAAGTGCGAATAAAATGATGTTCCTTTAATTGTTTCTAAAAGTATCTCGGGGAAATCAAGCCTTTTCATAAAACGAGAGTGCTAAATGATAATTTGCTTGAGGCTCTAAGATTCGATGTTCATTTTTAAGGGGAAATATATTACTGGATATTTGTGACATCATTTAGATTACGATCCCATAGATTTTGTATAATTGGATTTGGATGGTGTTTTATAGATTCTAATCTAATCTAGATGTCATGTTTATGATCAAGCGCTTAACTTTGATTAGTAAAGCTAGAGAATCAATTTTTGTTCGGTCGATGAAATTCTCCACAGCAATACTGTAGGATTGTCAGCTTGAAATGTTCAAGTTGAAATGGTAAGCCATGAGCCGAAACCGCACGAAATTATTGGCCTTATAAGTCTTATCCATGAGAATCTTTGTGCTTAACGCCAAGTGTTTGGAAGACAGTATTTTTTTTAGAAAATCTTTAGCTTTTACATTTTGCTCAACATGTCTAACAATGTCTAACAAAAAAAAGGTTGTTAACTTCCTTGAATTTTGGAATATTATCATTTTATTGTATTTTTTAACAATAAGACAAGAAACGCTCTTATTTACACTCGCTTAAGAATTAAAAATTTAACATTTAATACATTAACACATTTATACACATGTATAGTATTTCTGGGAAAACTATACAAAATAGGAACTAGCTCCTACGTCGATGTGGGCTGGACTCGAAGTGTGTCCGCCATTCCTTGTCTTGTTGCAATATACCTTACATACAAATTCATTAATGGTTAGCTCATAAACTGTCGTGAAATTGAATTGAAGTGTGTTTTAAAGACTCACAGAATTTGTGGTCTAAACACGTGGCAAGTTACTGATTAAACAAAGAAATCTAAACTTTGGCTTTAATTATAAAATTTGAAGGCCATACCTTTTTTTTATGAAACAAAATTGTTCATCCACCTTTTCCAGTGAACATTTTTATCGATAAATTTTGTTTGTCTCCCCCATTACTTTTTTATCAATCCCTAGAGGATGTTCATTTGGATGGTCCTTTTTGGTTGTTTAATTATTTTTCTCGCCTTTTGTGTGTTTCCCTCGCTTTCTCGCCTCCTAGGCACATTCAATGCACCCCACCTGTTGCGCATTTCTTTTGTATTTTTACAGTCGTTTACATAGTAGCCCACTGTAAGCCCCCAAAAATAAAGATGGACTTGAATCGCATAACTCGTTTAAAATGAATCGCATTACTCGTTTAAAATGGTATGAGCTGATTGTGCATGCATTTATAGACATACACTTGTATTGACGTACTTAGTTAGATTAGATACTGTATTATTGTAAACATCAGCTTCAGCTCTTTTTTAACCCTAATGGATCGGGTTTCTATTTTGCATCGTTTTTTGCCTAAAAAATCTATATAATACTTTTTTTCGTTATCATCATCATCATTTTCTGACCCGCAAGCTCCACTAAGGGGGTCGCGCGGATAATCCACGCACGAGAGATCCGCCATCGACTCCAATTTATCAGGAGTTATGCCCAAGCGTAACGAGGCGAGTTTTTGGACTTGGTCCAATCACATCGTCCTGCCAAGCGGTCACCAAACTGATGGTCGCATTCAACGCCCGCCTCGAAAGTCGCAATGAAGGGGACATTCGTGTCACATGACCAAACCACCGAAGCATATCCGTTCGAAGAAGCAGCTGCTCAAGCGACTTCATCACTCCGCTAAGGGGGTGTCAACAACTATCAGGCAAGCGCCTGGAGTTAGTGTTTTACTATATTTTCTCTGGGGTATTTAGCAGAATAATATTTTCAGCCAATAAAATATAAAATAATCAAAAAAGACAGAATTAACTTTACACCCGTATTCTGGCAAACATCAGTGATGTGTCGTAAGCCACAACTACCTCACAGGACTATGGTGAGTCAGTAATTGTGAAGTTTTCGTATTCTGAGCAAAACCTCACAGCTTTCATCATAGTCGTGATGTTCTCATGAGCACATCACTTCAACAAAAACATTTTGCCTTACATTGTCGTCATTTGATTCACCACGAATTCACCAAAACCCGGTTACCATTCTTGTGACCACACAGTTGAAATCTCACAAGGTCGCATTACAGACATTTGTGCCTTGTGATCACATTACAACCAGTATAGGGGTGTTCCAACCAATCCATCTGCCACTTCAGCAACAGAAATCACTTAGCACGAGCGTGAACACGTCCATTCCATTTTGAGAAAATTTAAAACTTTAAAAATAAAAAAAAACAGAAAAAAAAATGATTCCGCAAAAGGTAAATCTTAGAATAAGTCAGTTAAACAAACAAAATAATTTGCATAGTGTGCATAATGGAAACCTGGATAATTCGCATGGATAATTAGGCTTTATAACCAATTGAGAAGGATCTCAACCAACCCTAGAAAGCTGTCTAGAGATGATAGCTGTTTATTGACAGGTCGGCCATAAGCGCAACGCAAAGGAAAAAACGATTATAGATTTTTCTCGGTAACGAACTTTGGTCTTATGCTTCTAGTCATACGTGTATATTCAACAAGTACTTCAATTCCTTATGATCCAAGTCCCTACTTTTGGGAAATCATTTATATCACAATCCCGAATTGTACATAAGTGTGTACACAGTATGCATGAACATATTACGACTCAATATCATAGAAAAAGGATTCCGAATTGTTGGTATATTTCATAAATAATTACAGTGAGTTCTTCTTTGTAACACTTCAACAAAGGAAACTTTGCTACTAGTCACTGTGTTAACATGTTGACAGCTCTGAAGCAAAAGGAAGTCAAAGTGACAATGTCACATGGTTGCCGTCCCTTTCCAGTTATTGATTATGTGACACAGTTGCCCTAATTAATGTTATACATGAGAATTCTTATCGTAAACAGTTGAGAGCTACAGTTCTGTGCCCCAACTCTCAGTGTTTCTGTGAATACCTTAAAACCCTCAGCAAAATATATTGTTGAAGGACTTGAACAAAAACAAAAAAAAATGAACAAACAAATCAATTCACAATACATCACATAAGCCATCACATCGCAGGGAGTCCTGGATAATAAATGTACCCGTTTTCTAAAGGACGAATCCCAAAAGTGAGCAAGTGCCGACATTCCTTCACACACTTCCACACAAGCTCTTGCAACTAATGGCGGCAGTACAAGTGTGAAAGGACAGACATAAATCACCCAATTGAGCTGAGAGGGAAATTTGCCAACTTCGTAGTAGGTCATTGCTTGTTAGATTCTCCTCTTGTGTTGAAGGCTGTTATCAATCATCTCGGTTGAAAATAGTTGTACTGCAGGCTGTTTGCAGAGTGGAACGAGGGCAGGTCTAATAGTCTGTGTGTTGAATCCTTTCATGTCCAAACATGTAGGTCAAAGAGAGTGTCTAAGACAATCTATTAACAACTAACTTGAGGGCAACTGCTTTAAATTGGACACAGCTTCAAGAATTCGATCGAATCACTCGCATAGCTTGTCTGAATGCATGGCATGTGTACGCTTAAAATAGATAGACCTAGTTAAATGGTAAATTGTGATGGCTCCCCACCCGTATGGCCCGGTCCTAACACATGGCCATGAATTATTTCCTTATTCCTTCTCATCCGATTTCAGAAATCCCCTCATTCGTAAACAATCCCAAATTTGCATCCGGGAATCCGCGAATCCTATATCAAACGATTTGTGAGTTTGACCCATGGCAAGTAGGGCTAGCAAGTTTTCATCCCGCCTTTTCAACCCAAACATGAGGAGTTAGAGTTTTCAGGGATTTCTAAGGATAGCGGTGAAATTGGATTCCTAATCCAAAAAGGTTTCCAAAGCAACTTTTGCGAACTAAGAGAACGAGACCATACTACGAGGAGCAACAGTGGTGGGAACAGCGCAAGGCCGTCACAGCGAAACAGCAGACAGGGGTGGTTGTTTTACTCCAACATTATTTTTTCGCAAGTTTTTTTTTTTTTTGGAGGCCATCCTAAAAGTTTTGTGTGTTTGATTTTCGTTCCTGTAATCAAAAATGCAAATGGAGCCATGAATTCCGAATTAGAGTGGGTTTCCGTTTTGTTGGATCGGTTCCTGAAACCTGACCAAACTGAAAATGAAAAAGCAATACTAATACAACTTCAGTATTTTATTTATGCTGAATCGTTTTAGATGGCGTCATTGTAGTGGTGATGTCTTCGCTGAGACGTGCTCGGAGTATCGATATCATTTCCTTTTATTTTGCGAAACACAAGTCTGGAAAGCTGTTTGGCCAAATTACAAATAACAAAAGGCTGTAACGCTGATGAAGGTCCTCGAATTGAAGTTAATTCCTTCCTTTGGATTCGTTCACATTATCATGTTTCTCCAAACACGTTGGAATTACGATGCCGGCCAAGTTTATAAAGGATGTTTTGTTGGCACTCATTACGTTGATTTGTGGCCGTGTGTGAAAGATAAATTGTCCCAGGTGTTGCTTTATAACAAGCACATGGACATGTGTATTTGGTTTTCAATGAAATACAACAAAGCAATATAAATCGAGTTGTTTCTTTTTATAAACTTTTTTCAAACGCAACAAATCATTGGCTGAATCGGCAAAAGCACTGCAAAGGAGACTCAATTGATTGTAAAACTTGAGCGCCTGCGAAGAGGAAAAGTTGAAAGCTAATGAACTTTAAGTTCATGATAAGCATCTTGTTGTGGCACGCACTAATATTATAAAGTTGAATGTTTGGGTGTTTGTGGATCCGTAGCTTATAAACGCAGAGGATTTGGCGGATTTGAATTTGAAACACTGTACGGAGGTTGGTTGTACTTCAGATTAGACATGCTGTGATCAGATGATAAATTGGATTTGGAAACTTTTTATTCCTCCAAATCTATTTCATCTCGTTCAAAGCACAGTATACTAATCCCCGAAACGATTGCCATCTATCAGCGGTCCTAGAGAATGCAACAATCTTGCAATTTCAGATATTGATATGTATTTGCGGCGTGCGACATTGTGCACTTTAAGAATTTAACGAAAGACTTTTGGAGTATTGAAAATGAAGCTTAAGAGTATTAACAACAAGTCTGTTTATATTTTTCATTAGCTAATACTAGAAATCCCAAATTTCGTGTTATAATCTGTGAGCGTTCTCCAGGACCGCAGGATACTTAACTAAAATAGGTGGTATGTGGCTAAGGGTTAATGTCCGTTTCCGGAAGGACCTGCCAAATAGCGCAGCAATCCAATTCTGATCTCGAAATCGAAATTATGTCCCGGAGTGATCTCTTCAAATTTGGAAAGAGCTAGAATTCACACGTTGCAAAATCTGCTCTCAACGATGTGAGAGATGATCTCGAAGTTCAGCATGATAACGATTTCCGAGGCTTTTGGACTAAATTTCCGTGGAAACTCGTTTTGAAGTACACAATTTTCTTCTTCCCGATGAAATAAAATGATGAGAAAATGTAAAGAAAAATTTAATAAAAATGACTAATAGCTTAGTTTAGGAGATATCTTCTATCTAACTGTTTACTATGTTAGTTCCGGTGCAGAGAACTAACTACTTGGGATTTTTCTCTTCAACTTATGGATTTGCTTTCAAATGGGTTCTACTTTCAAAATACAGCTCAGGAGTTTATCAAATGCTAATTTTTTCAACTTATGGAAATAGCAGGAGAGAGAACTCTCCCTCTCCCTCTCTCTCTCTCTCATTTCTTCATTGTCGTAGTTGCCTGTTTATAATGTTCATCAAATAATGACTTTTTTTTTTCGTTTTCGTCTCTCAAACCGGACAAACATAATGGTGCTCGAACTAATACATGATTCATTGCCGTGAAATCAGAGAAGATATGGGCCCTTTGATTAGAAATAATGAAGTATTTGATAGATTATTTTTCATTTGTGAATTACGGGCAATTACACACTGACTAATAGTAGATATTATTTGCTTGGATCAATTCAATAAGCGAATGCTAACTTTATTAGTGAAAGTTTTACAAATATGCATAGTCGCTTGTGCTATTCTCCATAACATGCTGGCAGCAACTGAACACCAGACATAATGGAGGACAGAGGTATGCGACCATTATCTCTGCTGAAAACGTTAGCTCTCAATTCTCCTTATAACAGCGCACAAGAACAGCACACACAATAGTAGAAAATCAAAGTAGAAAATGACACTGTATGTTGTGAATTGTCAAAAATATCCCAGGGGAAATTTAAAATGAGAAAGTTGGATAACTTCTGGATTTAAAATTTCAGACTGTGAAATAGTGGACTAAATCAATTTTCAACCCGCTGATTAAATAACGAGTTGAGACCAACCCCGAAGTTGGTCAGCTCACAGTTTTTCGGGAAGTTGAGCAATTGTGAACAAAACGACGACAAAGTCCACTTAAAAAATATAGGGCGGGGAGTCTAGCTTAGCTAATCGACGAACACCATTTTACAATTTAAACAATTCATTTATTAAACAATTTTTAATTTATTGCCCAAAACATAATTTTAAAGAGATTAACTAAATGTATTCCACGTATTGTGTTATTCCTCCTATTGTTGTAAGTCAGCCATAAAGGAGGAGTTACATCGGAGAAACCACAGAAAACAAAACTTGAGCTCGTCAATGTGTCTAAAGACAACCAATCAAATAAAGTTGATTATTAACGAAATTGAAAAATGCTCAAAAAAGTCTGAAATTGCCAAGAAATGCTAGTAAATTAACCAGCACACTTAGACCATCCATTGTGGTTCCCACAGTGAGACAACTACCACTGATGGGCCACTCCAGTTATAGTGTCGTTAATTTGATCCCAATGGCAAATGGTGACTGGACGAGATTTGAAAATCAGATAAATGCGTATTAAGTTTGCTTTCACTGGAATTCGTAACGGGAACCACTAATCAAGGCACTAATCAGGCACTTAACCAACTGAATTCGTATAATCACTCCTTCCATTAAATGAAGAAAAATGCATATATGTAAAATTCTGCTTATTGAAAACATTTTCTCTGCGAAGATTTTTATATACAAAAATTGTATGCACAACCTGCAGTAGGTACATAGGCAACGAAAGCACATACATCTTAAAGGAATTCGAGGAAACATCAAGTGAGACTGTACCTACGCACCAGATTGTATTCTCACATGTTCATCTTTTCAAAGTTCAAAGAATAAAAACGGAATAACAGCGAAAGGCAATTTGATGCAGGTATGCATATGTATATGTACACCGGAAGTACTCGTAAGCACCACCCTTTTACAAGCTTTACAAAAATATTTCTTTACATTTTTTTACTTGTTCTTACTTTAAACAAACGACATTTAAGAAATATTAAATATTAAATTCTATCCACAAGAATCATTCGATAATCGAGAATTAATCGATTAATCAAAATCCAAGCAACATTCAAGAAAAAAATATTTTCCCTCTATTCGAGCAGTATTGGAAGCTGTGTATACATATATCTGCAGTTATAATATGTGCTTAATCTGAGAATCGTGTATTTCGATTTGGACTGTTAACATTCGAATGTATAGGCTGAAACGATCTTGTGGCGTTTGTACAAAGATGTACCGAAAATACATGTTATTCACTTCATCAGGAGCCTCTAAGGACTAACGAACAGCAACCATTTTAATGGGCTTTCCACTTGCACATTTCCTTTTGGGTTTCTTGAGGATTCGGGATAAGTAAATTAAATGTGAAACATTGTCTCTTAAGTACAATCGATAGGTATCAATGACAAAGGATATATTGATGAATCTCTTGTTCTACATAATCGTGGAGAGCCCATTTGTTGTTGAATTATTATTCCAGAAATTAATTCGATTGGCTTTCATTTCTTGTTAACTACCTACATACATGGCTTCAGTTACTCCACTATTTTGCGGATTTTCCGATGAACATGTTTCCACAAGCTTTCCAAGATTTGGACGCTTTGGATGATCTCCAAGTATGGTATGCCTTTTTTTTTAGACGGAAAACAAAATTATATAAAGTGCATCCCAAACAAGCCTGTGGCTGTATTCCATCAATGATGTTCGGGGCACGCTCCTCCAGTCATCAATACCAAGCTGTTTGGCACCCACGATTACCTCTAATTTGGGACAAGTTTCATTATGTCCCAATTATGCATAGCTCTGATATAAAATGTTCCTGAAATGTTAACTTTCATTATATACAATTAAATTAATTTGCGAAACACTACCAAAATGAATGAGTGCTTTGTGGAAACAACAGAACAAGAACAAGGAATTTTTCTTTACAAACACACATTCCGACATTTCGGGAAAATTGCATATTTTTGATACTCAAAACATCCACACAATCAGCTCTGCCACTTGTGATTTCTACCTCTCGTTGCTCTTTGTCCCAATTTAGAGGTTGTTTTCCAGGTTCAAGTTTCTTTCTAATGAAATCATTGCGCATTATTTCGCATTCGTTTGCCGACATCAAGCCGAATTTTAATGATATTTTCAGTTAATATGTGAACACATTTCATTAAAAAAAAAACACTAAAAATAATTACTTTTATATCATTTAGTCACTGTTTTCTTGTCAAACATAAAAATATTGCAGAGTATGATATTGGTCATTCGAGAAACTGGACGTAAGTTCTCTACTATGATGTCGTTCGTGGATTTCAGTTTTGCCTCGAGGAAGACTTTGTTATGTCGAAATAGTAGCAGTCGCTTGAAATCTTTTGTCCCATCTGGTGCGTGTCGAATCGACTTTTGCTCGAGAGCTTATGATCAGCTCGCTTCCCCTGTAATTCAATCGTTCGGAAAACTTTCACAACGCAGATTTCATCCAGTCCATACTGAAGAAATCACACGACAGCTCATCTCGATTTCAAACGTTTCCGGTTTTTCAAACGGTTCGAACGCAAATTGTACCGTGCGAATGTGTCAGCATCGTGCGACACAACTGGATCAATCTTTGTTGGGATACCGAATACGCATTGAATGATTCATTGCGATGAACGCTGCCGTGTAAGGCGGCAATATCGACACAAAAAATGTTTCGTAACTATCTCCAATCTCGAAAGTACATTTTGTGGACCAGACAGCCGCACAGGTTTAGCTGCAGATCAAAACAGGACGGACGAGATGAATTTATATTGTTGTTAGGAAGTTTTTATTCGCAACAAACCCGAAATCAGTTTCAGTACTTTACTGTTACCTTACGAATTTTGTAGGTTCAGTGTATTAATCAAAAACACAAATAAAAACCATTGTAAAGAAGTGGAGTGTGATTGGGTGGTATCTATAGACCTTATAAGACTTGAGGTAATGAAGAATACATGTCACAGACCAGCGTAGGTGAAAGAAGTCTTTCTGAAGCTGAAAGCTGTCATGACAGTTAGAGTCGACTCTTGGTAATTCGAAATTCTCGTTAATTTGAACTGACAGTAAGGTCCCTTGGAAAAACCTTGATAAATCGAATAAAACCTATATATTGTTTTGCTAGTTAATTCGAAGTCATAGCTCTGCCCGACTGAGCTATGTAACTGAGCAAGTAAAAACGCTGTAATTCGTAATCAGTAGCTACTTTCCTCTCAGTAATCGGCATTTTTTGTGTCGTTTTTGTTATTGTCCTCTGCGTTGACCCAATGAGATTGTGATGTGTGAGTTGTGTGCAAATTTAACGCTCATGAAGCCTTCTTCCTAACTTTGATGAATCTGTGACTTTCGATGATGAAGGGTCTGTACATTGAATCTATACATTGAGAAGTCTGCGGGGCTCTTGCTCTTTGTAACGACGACATTTTGGCAGCTTCCGATTCAAGCAACGACAATGAAGACGACGATGAAGAAGAATCGGAAGTAGAACCAATTCCGCCCGTCATATCAATCTAGGCAACATTATTGCTGTGTACATTACGTCAACATTTACTAAGAACGGAAGTGGACGACGATGCTCTTGACCAAACATGCTGGAATTTATTAAAACAATTATTAAAACAATATTAAAACATGCTGGAATTTTGTTTGGATTATTTCATGGAAATGTGGACCAAAGTTCAATTTTATGCAATTTGATCGATCTAATTTGTCAGTTGATAAAACAATTTTGTCTATAACAAAATCATTCAATCAGAAACGATCGTCTGATTAGAATTTTTGGATAATAAAGCGAGCCTTATTCTAGGTTTTCCAATCCGAATATTAGATGCTGTTTCAGGTCCTTGGTCTTTCCGTGCTAAAATAGCAATACCATTTGAGCACGATTGATTGACTCCTATCACCAATCACATAAGAGCTGGCAAAAATAAGTGTTCTATTTATCCCAAACCAAGCAGCAAAAATACACAATTTTCTGACTATTTACTACAGAAGCGAACTTCTAATCCTTAATAAACAAGCCAAAATTGTATAGCGTGATATAACCACACTTTGTCATGTGATTTCTTTAATATCATATTTGAGAAGATCGTCCGAAACTCAAACGTCAACACAAGAGGCACGATCTTCCAAAAGTCCGTTAAACTGTTTACTTATACGGACGACATTGATGTGATTGGACGAACACAGCTTTCCGTCAATAAGGCGATTGCTGGCATTGAAGCGGAAGCAGGTAAAATGTGGCTGGCAGTGGATCAGGGCAAAACAAAGTACATGCTGGCATCTCGGATCATCGACTTCCTGGACAGAGCGTCATAATGGAGTCTTCTACCTCGGCTTTGCAGCAAGCATAAACAATAACACCAGTACCGAGATCAAGCGCAGAATCACTCTTGCCAATGGCTGTTTCTTCGTGATCGAGATGCAATCGAGTAACAGAGCCATCTTTAGAGAGACCAAGCTGACTTTATATAACACTCTGATCATTCCAGTCCCGCTCTATGGCGCAGAGACATGGACGCTGTTGAAAGCGGAGCTCTTGGCCGTTTTGAGAGAAAACTTCTGCGTGCGATCTTTGGTGCTGTTCCTGTTGATAGCATCTGGAGGAGAAGATTCAACACAAAACCTGTACAGCGGCAATCACCAGTTAAGATATCATGTAGAGCGGATGGACAGTACAGCTTGCCCGAAGAGTCTTCTATTCTGAGCCAGTTAGACAACGCAACAGAGGACTTCATCGAACGAGATGACGCACACAAGAGGAGGACGGAGTGTAGAAGAGGTTTCAGGGCCGACAGAGCTACCCACTAAGATCCATAAAGGCTCTAATTCTTTTCCATAAAACGGATCATTTTACCAAACACCTCAACAAGCAGAAGGCCAAAATGAGTTGAAAGGCTCTAATCCTTTACATAAAACGAATTATTTCAACAAACTCCTCACCAAACAGAAAACGAAAATGAGTTTATCAGCGTTGGTCAGCAGTCAATAAGAACAAAGTACAATCAACATTTTTCAGAGTACTATCTGTTTTCGAAAAATCCGCCTTTGCGAAGTGCCCATCTTCTAATCGCAAACATGTGCAAGTCCATAAAACGATAATTCATTTGGTGGTGATTGCAACGATACAACTTAAATTCAATCGATACAAACAAAATTTACGAGCAACACCATGTTCCACGGAAAACAACTCAAGCGAATGATACTTTCATTTCAAATCTACCTACACAATTCCCGATTTACTGGTTGAATAACTACGCTTTTAAGAGTACAGGCCGACGGAAGACTATGTTATTTATAGGGACCTAAAATGCCCATTTGCACACCTCCACAAATGAGTGGTGTGAGTTAGAGCGAATAATAACGACGAACCCCTTTCCCCCGAAGAAACCTAGTCCCCTGCTTTTCAAAGTTACTGGGTGGACGAACTTGTGAGCTTTGTGGAGAAAAGCCATATACTTAGACGGATACTGCAAACCCATTAACAGAACCATAGAACTAAAGTGCTAAAAAGTGTTCAAAGATTCATAAGACTGGAAAATTGTCGATAAAAAAAGGACGGCGATGACGAGAGGCAAGCGAGTGTAAGTGTAGAAGGTGGGAGCACTGTAATTTGCGTTTATAGCTCCCCCGTCAGAGTACACGCTCCCAAAATTCGCTTTTGTTTAGACTACATGTACACTTGTAAATGGATCAGTTCTGCATCTATTCTGCTGGTGCTCAGGAACGTAGGGAGAGAGTATTTTTGTTTTTCAATCAACCGAAAGAAATCGCCCATTGAGGAGGTTGCAATATATGGTAAGCTTGTACTCCTGCACAGGCATTTGAGCGGAACTTGTACACATATCCCCCCATATAGCCTTGCCTTTCATCGGCAACTATTCCATGGAGACACTTAATCGTGATAGGTTATCCTCTCATTATATATTGATAGCACGGGAGCACGCTTTGTATGCTGTGCACGTGCATAATGAGCTACATGTCCTCGCTGCATGGAGTGTTACATTTTTTAAACTGCTCATCATCCCCCTAGAGGCGAACTTTAACAGCTCGCTGGGCTTAGTTTTATAGCCGTCACAACCATTACTGTCGAAAGTTGCACACATACACGTTTACCCTGCCATTCTCCTTACCAAAAGGTCGTGATTGAAACTGTAGAACTGGGAGCAATTTACTCATTCCACAATCAGTAACAACTTTCACTAGAGCTATGTACAAATAAAGAAGCGAAAAAATAATACGCAAGCAAAACAAAAAACAAAAAAAAAGAAACACGTTTGCAAGAAACATCGTATAATGAAAGCAGTTCACCTTACACCATCGACAGTGATTCCATAGCCGCCGCGCCGCGCTGTCACCCACTTCAGTGTAAAGCATTTGCATGTTCTTGGGACCATCCAAGGGATATTCCCGCCTGATTGCTATTCAATTTCAAAATGTAAGATTCAGATGATGTGAACCGACACGTTTCCGCCTCCGAATTCCCTGCACTCGATACTGACATAAATGGCGGACTGTTTACCAGTCGTGCGTTTGTGGATGGGCGGTAAATTTGTATTTACCGAAATAAAAGATGGGGAAAAATCGAAATAAGAGAAAGACAACACAAAATTCGAGGACATTTCAAGGAGCGAAAAATGTGAAAATGTGATCTCGAAATACCAAGTACTTTATTTGTTTCAATAATCTTAAACGTGCCAACGCATAACTTGATGCGAGCGACAAGTGTGAGCGGGAGTTGATCGGAGGGTAAGACTGCTTTCCTGCGGTAACGGAGGTATCGTTGATGGTGTTGCTGTTTACATCCGTTTAAGTCAGAAATGTTAGAATAGTAGAATCAAAGAGCTTAAATTGTTGCCGCAAGCTCTTGACGCAACGAAACCCTACGTTCGGTTAACGGTTTCTTCTCAACCACTGTGATGGATTTAAATAAAGATATAGGTGAAACGTTGGGAGGCACTTGTATTCCTTGCATGGGCATACATTGGTCCCTGGATAGGCAACGTGGTATTGAGGTAGTTGATTGCGCTAGCTTACGTAAATCTTTGTTTTTTGATGTACGAGTATGCACGGTCTGTGGATGTTGGCATCCCCGCGATGTTGTTAGTACATGCACAGGAGATGAATTGTTGTCAATAAATCACTTGGGGATTTGAATTCCAAACAATTTATTTCCAATTGCCGGGAGGGTAAGTACTCGTCATGTGCGATTTCTTTTTGAAGCGCACAATCAGATTAAATCCTGAAATGTCGAATTATTGCGTTTCAAATGCTTATTTGGGGTGTTGGTGGGAGTTTGTTTTACGCTGTTTTTTGTGTTTTTGCTGAGAACAAACATACACATCAGAATATGTAAGTCAATGCTTAATCTTGCGAAAGCAAATATGAACATGTGCATTCAAAATCGTAAAATGATTATTTGCTATTGAGCAGTTCATTAGCTGCTTCCTTTCATATTACATTTTTTGTTACGATTATTTTTCCGGGTCCTTCAGGTGTTTTATATGAGTTATTTAAGTGGCGGCCGTGGCGTTGTGGATTGGGGCGTCGACCCCTAAGCACTTGTGCGTACGCAGACCAGGCCATACCATACTTTTCACCGCCCCACCTCTTTCGAGTCACTGACAGTGCTCAAAGAGTAGAAAATGTCGAAAGTTTCTCAAATTGGCCATTCGGAGTCAGCATAAATCTTCTTGGACCTTTCTACTAGTGAAAGAATAATAGCACGCACAACACGAATGGTTGCTGAGAAGCTAGGCCCTTTCCCTCTAAGGGCTGTAGTTCATTCTCTATTATCATCGCAACTAATAGAAACTGGGGTAGTTGCAACCACTGAGTTTGTTGTAATAACCGAGACACTTTTTAAGCTAAATCAAATCAGAAAACAAAACGCTTTTTAATTTACACAATATATTTTTCTTAATTTTATATACATACTTTCAAACCCGGTGAACTTCGCGTCCGCTACGGCCTTACGAAATAAATCGTGGGATAAGGTTGCTTAAATCATATCAGTCCATCAGTTTCTTTACGGACAATTTTGAAAAAATAGAGGAGCATTGTTATTTTTAATAATAAGGAGACGCCATTACCTTACAACTCGCATTGTAGCCGGGTTGATCAACAACTTCGGCTCCCAATGATGTCATTTCAAAAGTTTCGTTTATATTTTTGTGATGTGGATTGTATTTACATAAAGAAACGAATGCAAACGCTCTGGCGGATGAGTCAAATAGGGCAATTATTACCTTCACACCAGCGCGGCATAAGCTGGGGGTTTCCGATTGAAACTCTGTCATACGGCAGCCAATATACAGATGTCAACGCAGTCAATATCTTTTTTTGCGATTGCGGAATAGTATTCGAAAGCAGGGCGATGCAAGTCTTAACATTTTACGACTGTTCTTCTTCAAAAATGTTCTTCGGCTCGTTCCTCTGACGTTTGATTATCACGGACATTCTGACTAATTATTGCACTAAGTGTGCGTTGTCCAAATTCTGCCAAACGTTAAGGAGAGGCTGTTACATACCCTTACATCCCAGATAACAAGCAAATCATTATAGAAGGATTACAGAAGGATTGCAGGCTTTTCTGGGTTAAAGGGTTTGAATTATCTTATAAATTTGGTCAACCATGCAGTGTTTACTCTGAAAGTCACCTGCCCACTAAGTACATGCGGAAAACCCGAGCTGGTTGAATACAGACCTTAGTAACCTTCGACACGTTGGTAGAAGGAAATTCAACAAGGCAAAGGAATCAAGAGATTGGGTCTCTCTGGGATTTATACAAGGAAAGCCTAAATTCCTATAAGACCGCATCACCTGTTAAATCTCAAAACAGATCTGGCCTCACCTTGACCCGAAGGATCAAATACTCTGATCTCTCAGAGGTCCAAATCAGTACTGCAGCAGAAATAATCACTGGTCACGAGCCGTCATGCAAAGACACTAGGCATGTTCTCAAACGCTCTTGCCTCAATTAGAAGGACCACTATAGGCTCCTATTTTTACGACAGTCTAAACGACTTCGGCGAAATACCAGTCAAAGCACTAATAAAGTTTGTTGAGAAAACTGATTGGCTGTCTTAAATTATGCAACCCTCTCTCATCATGAAACAACCACGTGGCGGTACAATGGGACTACTTTAGGCCTAAGAACACTACAGTCACTTCCTACCTATCTACTCTGAAAACACTTGAAGAAACACATGTCAATACATACAAAACCACTGCAATGCAGATTCATTGATGAAGTTAAGAAGATGCGTGATGAATTTCTAAATAAAATCCGTGAAATCAAAAGAGTTAGCAAAAAGTTTCTTGAACTTAGATGTGCGGGGAAACAAACTTGAAAAAAACACCTCTTCTGCCTCTCAGACGCTTATTGCAGAGGTCATTACTTTGAGATAACAAGTAAGTGTCATAGAACGAAATGAAGCCGCTCGTGATTCTGTGCTCACTGGTGTACCCGTTCTTCCCAACGAAACATTACACAACTCTTTATCAAACTCTGCTGCCCGTTTTCACAGTGCGAGGTTTAGTGTCGATCCAAGGGCAAACTCAGAGCCAATACGAATTTCGTTTTCACAGTGGAGGTTCAACGATAAACTCCACTTAAGTGGTGGTTTAACTTTAACCACCGATTGTCATGACATAAGTGTCAATCCAGAAGTTACATAGTTGCCATTAGTGCATTACAATAATTCTAACCCCAAAATATATAAAGAAAATCTAAATAAGCAACCAAATATTTTGTCTGGCATTACTTCAGATTGCAGGCTTTCCTGTGTTGGAGCAATTTCGCGCAAATATAATTCGGTTTCCACGCACACTCGCTGTTTTAAATGTGTGCCATGTTGTGAAAATATCCATGGATACGTCTGCCGTCTTGTGCAAGCGCCTGAAACTCTATGCCAACAGCCTGATTGGTGAATATCAGCGCGATTTTAGGCCACTATTGACCAAATATTCATATTACGGCAGAACTTGGAAAAGGAACCGGAGTTTCAAGTTGATACCCACCATGTTTTTATAGACTTTAGAGCTACACAGCGCATTGTCTAGTTTTTAGAATCCGAGCTAAACTCGTCCGTCTTTGCAGAATGACCATGGAGAATGGCCGTTGGTAAAGGTCTGTAAAGATTTTACCCAGTCCTTTAATGTCGAAAAAGGATTTAGACAAGGCGACACACGATTTATGTAACATGCAATGACACCACTGCCGAGATGAAACGAAGGACAGTCACAGTTCTAACGTATGACGAAGAAGCATCCACAATAAATAAGGCCAACGAGCAGGCACTTGGTCCCTTCAAGAGGAAAGTCTTTCGTACTATCTTTGGTCCCGTATGTACTGATACTGGTGTTTGGAGGAGGAGACTGAACGACGAGCTGTACAGCGACATCATCGTCTCATATGGCTACGTCACGTAAAGCGAGTGGACACTAATGCTCCGGCCCGAGAAGTCTTTGACTCCAGAAGAAGAACAAAGCGAGAAAGGTAGAACACTCCTCCGGTGGCGTACGCAGCTGGAAAGAGACCACAACCAGTTGAACGTGCGTGGCTGGAAGCAACTAGCACACGACCGTGCTAGATGGAGAGGCATGTTGGCTGAGGCCCAGAGCCACCCCGGACTGTAGCGCCAGCCAAAGAAAGAAGAAGAAGATGACGTATTTATGGGTACCTGCAGAAGTTGAGGTTGATCTCAAGATACACTCCAACGGATACTTGAGCAAAACTTGTTACCACCCACATTCTACCATCGTTAACATATGATCAAGTTGTAAATTTGATTCTTTGTCACAACGAATGCAGGGAGACATATCTCGTATAATCTCGTCATCGCCTTACTAAGTCACCGTTTTTACGTACATGCTCTTAAACTTTGGAATCTCTACCGTTAATGATGCAAGCAATCATTAATGGCAAAAGCTGTTCCTTCTTACTTTTCATCCCTTTACTAAATTCTCATCTTCCCCTCTTTCATCCCTAGTTTACTTAACTTATGGTTGGTATATTTTTCTGAATTGTTATAACTTAGTATGTACTATAAAAGCCGTCTGTCGTATTGTGCCCTTTATACTTTACTAAATTGAAATTAATCTGGGGTGTTGGAGAAAGAACGGCTAATTTTCCTTAGATGGGTGCGACATCCGAAAGTTCAAATCGAGGGTGTTACCAGAAGAGGCATGCCATATGGTCCCATTTATGCCTGTTTTGCTGATTCACTGATGGCAGTCGAAGAAGGAACACCTTTTGCATGTTCTTACAAATTACGATGTGGAAGATTTAAATATAATTTCAATATTTTTCCACTTCACATGTATAGTAGAGCATTCATTATCTATTGCATGTACGTACATTCATTCTGCAAACAAGATTTCAAAAGAGTACCTTGCTCAATGTTTATTAGGCCATAGCTGAGTAGAAACATTATGCATAAATTAATATTCCGATATTTTTCGCTGCAGAAAGTTTTTCCTTCCTAATGGAATTGGCGAGCATGTGTAAACGGGTACTTTGGTCCCTTTTAAACGAACAAATTTCGTCATATCCGTGTAAAAGCAGTAGTAGCACCGAAATGAGTTTGACGATTGGTGACTGTCCTGGATTCGAGAACAATTTTCGCGAAACTGTTCGGCGTGCAGTTACATAGGCGATGTTTTTTTAAACACTGCTGGACTCAACCAGCCCGCTCAAAGGCCGAATCACAGGGTCGCTTTTGCGCGGTCGGTCTTTAATAGGTGTTGTAACGCGTTTTATCGAGTTCACGCTATGTCAAAGCGGCAATTTTCCAAATCGCAGCAGAACTGTCCACCAACCACCTCACACAAAAGAAAAATGCTTTGCATAGATAACGAAGAGCCACACAAAGCGAAATCCCACAGAAATTGCTTACTCTTAATCGCACTGTACCACGTGTTCGTCAATATTATGTAGTCCTCTTCGTGCTTTCCAGGAAATTGTTGGTTTATTTGTTCCTAGTTCATCCGGTTACATTTTCACATACGTTTTATAACATTCCTATGAACTCTTGCCACAAATCAGTACACCCTGTCTCTGTTAGAATCGTGGGTTCAAGTTTTTGATAATCCACGCAAACGGATTTATTTCTATATTATTCAATTTTCATCGACATTCGACATGGTTGCTACTACTACCATATGAAAAGCAAATACATAACTATATTCAATCCTCAGTGTCGCTTGTATTGCATTATGTACGTGTGTATTTTTCCAACAAACAACAGTGTAAAGAGTGTGAAATTTCATAGCTTTGGGCTAATTCAAATTTTCCATCTCCTTTCCGTATCTACAGAACCCCACAAGGTGGTAATTGAATTACAGAACCGCCTGGAATTTCCCCGAATGCTTGTTATAAATTGAAAATTGCAAATTAGAATGCAAATTTCCATAAACCAGAGATATATTTTAAAGTTTTGACATCAAAAGTTCCTAATTGTGAAACCATCCCCGCAAGTAGTTTAATTGGGGGTAACCTTCTTCATTACCAAAGGAAATACCCAAGCTGCACATACTGCCCGAAGTCAAAGGAATTATCGTTAACTGAGTCTGTCTATTGCGACCCGAAGACCTCACAAGAAGTCCCCGTTAAATGGAAAATCGTTTCATCTCAAGCAGAATTGGAATTTCTGTTCCTAATAAATTTGCATACGAAATCATCTGGTATTTTGTTTATTAAAAAAACTAACTGCTAAGCTTCCATACAAAATTTGCACGACCACTACCCTTACCACAACAGCTCGCTTTCAGATAATCCGCCCAGAATTCAACGCAAAGAACTGCACTAATTTCAATAGCATTTTCCTCATCGTTGTCCTTTTCCACCTCCGACGCTGCTTTCATGTCTGGTTCCGTCATGGCAATTTCTAGCACCATAATTCCGTAATCTTGCCGAAAGGAGACAAAATGAACTTTATCTGTGCCCATCTCGCCATTTGTTTTCTATTATTTAAAATAATTCCTCCTCGTATAGCACCTAGTTCATGTTATTTCTGTGCGAGGTGTGGAGAAGCAATTGGACTGCCCATCCAATGAGATGGGCATCTCAAGCTCAGTCTAAAGACAAATCTGGTTGCGATAACAACAACGACTTGTACATATAGTGAGCGGATATCTGGACGATGAGAATGCGACTTGTGCGAAAATGTACAGATGTGAATAGCCACGAAGAAGGCGAAGCAGAGAAAAATGGAAAATTTGCATAAGGAAAACGGTCGAGAGGAAAATCTGTGGAAATTAGTACTTTTATTTTTAGATGATTTAAAGAACTGTGCAAATCTCTGCGAGTGGACACTGTATCCGCAGAGACATTCTAGGTGTGGTTGATCGAAATAATGAGACACTTTGACGTTGAGTTTAAGCAAATCCATTGCGCGACTATCAGAGTCTAAGGTAGTGTAGACAGATGAACGTGGGGAATTGTATGGATGACCCTTGTCTGTACTGGGTGGGATACTTACAAATGCAAATTTGATATACGTTTAGCATTATGAATGAAGAGTGGATTGCTGGCATGACATTCATTTGTTTAATAAAAATTTAATAAACCGAGGCAGTGAAGCGTTTCAAATTGGACAGATAAGTCCATCGTAGCTACGATTATATGCGCACAAATTCATATTTACATACAGAATCTTACTCACGTTGTACTCGTAGACCTGACTTGTTTGGTGGCTTTGGGGACTAATTCCAATTTTTAGTTGGCCTTGGATGTGTTTAACGACCTCACTGAGCAACTCTAATGACAGTGAACATCATAAAGTGTAGTTATTAAACAACGTTGATTGATTTCTTCTTGCTTAGCCCCCGAGTTCAGCAATATCTGAATGCATCATGAAAAAACTAAAGCTTTCCTATTTCTGTCTTCAATTGATTGGGACTTATGTACATACATATTTTCAAACCCATTGGGATATTCGCTGGAAAACGCATGGAAATGAGATCAAATCTGGGACCCATATGAAAAATCGTGAAACGAATGCCGGATACACAGTCAAACCTTATCTGCAGGTTTAGCTAAGTGTAGGATGGAACAATAACTTTACTCAAGATGATTTCGTTTTCACAGTCAATATTTACCGGTGGTTTAGGTAAGTCATGGATTGGGTGGCATTGTGAACTAATAAATCCACTAACCATGTGAACTATGAACAAAATAGTGGTTGTGATTGAACATCAACAGCGTCCAACAGAAACGAGGAAAAGAGAAACACCCGAACTCAACTGGCGAATGTTCCTACGTGCGAAGAAGTTGTTGTAAAATGGGTGTATCTATAAATTTGTATGCCTTCTGCTCTGCAATGCTGCTTGTCAGAGAAAAGATTTGTCTGCTTATGTAGGCTTTCCCTATGTATTTTTGAGTTAATATTATTTTAATACGCGAATGACAATTATGTGTTCTCTGGATTGACACTTAAGCAGGGTTGTTCACGTATAGTAGTCAACGTTTATACACAATTTTTTACGTGTATAAGTGGGTATTATACATCTGAAAAATATTGCACATAAGATATACCAATCGATTGCTTAAGTTAAACCACTGCAACTACTTAAACGGCCACTGTAAAAAGGAAATTTGTATTGATTCTGAGTTTATTTATGGATCGACACTGAAGCTTGCACTGTGAAAAGGGGTATTCGAGACAGATGTAACGTTTTCCAGGCTTAACTGAATGCGGTAAATGAAATGCACAAGTTCGCAACAAAACCCGCTACCTACCTAAAACCCGATACCTATTCTGATACCCATACAGAAAAAAAAAACTAATTTCGCGAATCTAAACTTATCAAGTCACGTACTGGGATTCGTCCGAGGAAATAAGAAAACGAATAGTATTGAAAAATAAGTCTCTGATGTTTATTGAGGGATGATGTTCTACTGAGGGCCACAATATCAAGGGCCCAATGGTGACCTATGTTCATCACCTTAAGTGACAAAGATGTACGCCTGCTGGAGAAAGTATTTACATACATGCATTGTGTTTATGTACGGTGACTATATTTCGCAGAACAAAACCTGTGACGAAATATCTGAAAATTGAAAACATGAAGAAAAAGGCGGATTTCATATTTCTGTTACTATAATAGCCCTTTCATGCCAGGTGTTGTATGTATACAACATGAACTTCATCTACATACAACCTATAAAATATTGGCGCAATTAATGTAAAACTTTGCTAGGTCTATCATGGAACCTATGTCAGTTTACTTTATTCTGCATAGACATCTATGAACACAATAGAAAAATTGTATTCCGAATCCAATACTTGTGTTTAGGTGAAGTGCATATGCATTAGAAAACGTTCTCCTTGTAAGCCTGATAAAATTTGATAAAATAGTAAAAAAGTGTCTTAGATGTTAATTAGTTGTTGTTTTATATTAAGCCCTTGAAGGGTGCTTAAAAATCTGTGTGGTAAAGATGTAATTCATCAATAAAGTCCATCAAATGAAGTCTATGGAGCTTCTCGAAATTTGTGACATGTTGTTTGTGTACAGCACCAGGCATTTACCAGAAACAATTTTTCAGACAAAATGTTTCTTCGTCAGTCCAGAGGACTTACAGATGCCCAGATGCAGATGATCATGGAAATGGAGTGTGATAGGTCTGACGATGAGGATAAAGCTGGCGACGATAATTGCGAAACGGATATAAAAAAATCTTTAAGAATGGTTGGGAAATATCGATGAACTAATTTGAAAAACTAATTAATCAAATGGTTGTAAGTGAGGAGCAAAGCGTTACTTGTGAGGGTCAAGGTCTCAATCAATATGAAATCGTTGTCAACGAACCTGACGAAACTCTTCAATTTCAGATTGATACAATACAAAAAATTAAAAATGTCGAAAAGTATTTTTTGATTTTCCTAGTTGTCAGTGGTTAGACCCACTTCCAGATCTATCTGATGTATGTCCAACTCCATTGGAGTATTTTCACCAGTTCATAAACAAATATATGGTAAACAAAACTCGGCGAAGAAAAAAGTATGCAATGCAGACGAGCGGTCTTGAACTCTATTTTACTATACATGGCTAGAGTCCGAATGCCACAGTATAGAATGTATTGGAGTGAAGAAGGACAAAATCTTATAGTCTCTGAATCAATGTCCAGGACCAGATTCGAACAGATAAAAAGCTTCTTCCATATAAATGATAATTCATTGATGAAAGACAAATCTGATCCATGTCTTGACAAGTTTTTCAAAGTTTGCCCATAACTTGATCATATCCGAGAAAAGTGTGAAATGTATTTCACCAGAAGAACTAAATTCGGTTGACGAACAAATGATTCCATTTAAAGGGAGATCAAGTTTCAAGCAGTATATTAAAATGAAGCCTCATAACTGGGACTTTAAAGTTTTTACATTAGCAGGTCTATTGGAAATCATTCACGAAAACAAAATATTTCGTGCTGCAAAATGCTTTCAGAAATGGAATTAAAAAATAATAAGGACGTAGTGCTTCTGATTGGCGTATTGAAGGAGAATTAAATATAGCTTTGGTACGTTGGCTTTATCCGAAAGGTGTCATATTAATCTCCACATTTTTCTGCTTGTTCATATACGACATGGCATATACCATTATCCAACAGTTAAAACAATGTTCTCATTTTGTATCAAGACAGTTCTAAGTGCTAGACAATTGAAAGTGTATTTGCATTTAACAAATAAAAACGACCGCAAAGTGTAAATACTAAGTTATGATTCATTTCTCCAGAAATTATGAAATTGGAGCTGAATTGAAGCATTTGAACATGGCAGGCACAGGCCAACTTGCGCAACTTGCATAAATTTTCCAAAACAGATGCATTATTCAGAGAAAGGATTGAAAACTTCGAACCATTCACTGTAGTTTTTTCTGATCGTTTACTAATACCATCTTACGTCAAAAACGCTTTTAAGCAAAAAATCTTTGTCTTTCGTTATTGATTCTAACGAACTGAACAATTCAAGTAAATTAAAGCACGCATCCCATTGACAGCTTGCTGAGTTTACACTATATTGTGACCAGCATTGCCTAACTTTGGACTAATTAAAATGAACACAATTTTCATAATATGTTCATAGTTTCTCCATTCGGGATATGGGTTGCAGATTGAATACTGCTGCAAGCATGATGTTTGTTTAAGCAAGAATTTTCCTGAGAATTTGCCTTCATCGAATTCAACTCCATTTCTTTTTGCATACTCTTTCGAAACCCAAACCTTTTGTTCTTTTTTTCACCCAAGCATTTTTCCTCTGAGTTTCCATCCGGTTGAAGATTGCATTTTGAGTGGGTTTCAGAATTTTCCTTCAATGCCCTCATCCAAACGTAGGCATACAAACTCTCGAATATGCGAACAATATCGCGTGTAATTTCTGATCTGCTAATTAATGATGGCATACAGATTATCTGATAAACGAGATGCAACGACGAATATATTTTCCTGTATAAATCACAATATGCGCACAAGTTATTCTATTTAAAACGTTTATTGTTTTAAATAATTAAAGGAAAGTAATTAAATTAAGGCAGGCAGCGACGGTTGGGCCTCCTATTTAAGGAGGAGTAGTATAGAGCAATGACATCACCCATGCCAGGTTTTGTGGTAAAATACCCCACAGTACGTATATGGCAACATTGATGTTATAGAGTGAATTTGTATAATTCCGACAAGTAAAATAAAAAATAATAATATACATACACAGTTGATATAAATACTGACTTGGCAACCACTAACTTGGCTTTGACATCAAGCTCGGCCTTCCTGATTACAGATCTCCCAAGCTGTTTAAAAACTGACCCAGTTTGACCAATCCTACAGAAAAGCTCAGCATTACTCATCCCATCACTAGCAAATCCAAGATACCTACACTTCTTCACCTGCTTCAATGGGACTCCACTGACATGTAGATTACATTGAACAGGCGTTCTGGAAATTACAATAACCTCTGATTTGTCTACGCTTGCCTTCATCACAGCATAAAGACATGCGGCCACAAACTTATCGATGGAGTTAAGTCTGGGAAGATGTGAGGATAACTAGTTCATTTGTAAAAATAGAATGACTTACCCTCAGCTCTCCCAATAAGAAACATTCCTCACCTCGGCTGCGCTAGCACCAAATGCAGAGGTGGCAAGATGCATCCTTGGCGAAGTCCAACGGCCAGGGTGAAAGGTGTTGATTTAGCAACGTTAACACGAAGACAGTTGCTTTAGTTTGTGTATAGAGACTGACATTCCCATACTTCTGCAGAACACGCCAGACTTTAACTCGTTAACTCGACAACTATTTTTCCAAATCTACAAAACAACTGTAGATGGGTTTGGCTTACTGCCAAGCCTTCTCAAGTACCAGACTATAAAGCTGGCTCGACCATAGCTCTAGAACGCGCTTTCAACACATTATCGTAGACTTTCCCGGGGAGACTTAAACGAGATATGCCCCTGTAGCTGGAGTAATCTATTTTGTCTCCCTTCTTGAAAACAGGGACAATCACCCCAGTTTTCCAATGGCCAGGTGTCTCATCACGTTCCCAGGCCACTTGAATGACACCAGAGAGCCATAAAATTCCCTCTTTACCCATGGCGTAAAGCATTTCTGGTCGGATTTCATCCACACCGGCGGATTTGCCAACTTTTAGCGATTCAATCGCCAAAATGACTTCCTTCACCGTTGGACTATACTCCGCCCCACCCCTCCTCAGTGTCCTGTTCGGGATTGATTGCAGGTCCGAAAAGTTCTCGCTCCATCTGCGCAAGATTTCCACCTCATTTAAAAGAAACACACCATCTTTGGATTTGACACCTTCGATGCTGTTGCTGAGTCGGCGAATGGTATGTCCAAGACACCTTTTTCGCAGATCTATGGTCGCTTTCCAACTTCTCGCCGAACTCCTTACAAGACTGCTCTTTAGCTCGCACAGCCTATTTGCTTGTTCTTCGCGCCTCAAGAGAACCAGAGACCTCTACGAGAATCCAATCTCTGATGGTTTCTTGAACTCCGAGTGTTTTAAACCACGCAGCTCTTTTCTCACCACCAGCCGCTTCACTCCACAAACATCCCGTGCAATGACAGCTGTTGAAAATAACTGGCATTCTTCCTCTACACGCGATGAAACAGTTGGAAGTCTCTCAAACCTTTCAAATATGTGCGTGCCACCGTATGCGTGTGGCAGGAGATGTACTTTCTCAGTGAGGTACAGCGTACACAACACCAAGTGATGATCAGTTGACAGTTCAGCCCCTCTCATCACACGAACATCACAAACCATCCATTTCACACACGATGATACTACAAAGGTATCTAACAACGACTTCTGTTGAAGACTCCCTGCTAGAGCACCCTGCTAGTGCTATTAAACCCAATACTCTGCCTGCCAGTCTGGGAGTTCTACGGCGCAACTCCCGACAGAAAGAGTTTCCACTCGTCCAATGGATGCACACTTCTAAATCTCGATCGAAGAGATACCAACGATTCCAAACGATACCTGGCAACTTCCTCAACTAGCGCGAGATCCTTTCCTGTGAGCGTTGAGACGATCCAAGTTCCTATTCTAAGTCGAAGCCTTTTGCTCTCCGCACGCACTCGTTTGTTGCGCTTCGTTAGCCAGGTTTAGGTTAGTTTAGGTCAGAGTGGCTGACTACTCTGAGGGTAGTCACACCTAGGCCTTAAGTGGGCCCGTTGTGTTACCACAAGATCTTATAGATAATAATCCGCGAACCATTTGGAGCTCTTAATAAAGCGATGCAGTACTGATGTTTTCACTGCTTAGATCGGTCAAGTCGTAGAATATGGGCCTTCGAAGTATTGTCCAAGGCATTGTAATTGCTCCTCTTCATCCCCGCAAAAGTCGCACCTGGTCTTGAGGCATGAATTCCAACGGCACAATGCCTGGTTATAATGCCGATTAGAGTTCTATGATTCAGCCTACTCAATCTGATCAGATCGCGTGATTATTTTGGGTCGATAGTAGGCCATTATTGCTTTGTGATGAAGCACCCAGTGCCAGAATACCATCTACGTTTGGTGTGAGTAAGCGTCTCAAGCTTAGATAGGCATGGACGGCAGTTCCCGCCGGGAAAGAGTGTTTCTAGCGAATTCGTCTGCTACGCAGTTTTCTGGAATGTCACTGTATCGCGGCACCCACATAAGTTGGAAGCGGATATACTTGGTCATCTCGTTAAGAGATAGGTGGTAATTGAACTACGTCTTGGAGTTAAATGTGACTACACTCACAGATTTGATCGATGCCTGGCCTTCTGAACAGATGACAATATCTGAATCTAATATTACACTGTTTTCTTAGCCATGACAGAGCGAGTCAGGAAACTCGCTATAGTCTCTGCTTGAAATGTTCTACAGTGAGAGGGTAGTCGGACCCTTAGAGGAGACTGCCACACTCACTCCGCCAGATTTAGGTTGTATGAAAATAAATTCGTACACCAGATACGAATAACTACTCCCATTTAATTTTCATCATTGAACGTGTCTTTTTTTATGATGCCTTTAAATAAAAATTATGTTGTATTCATACTTTTAATTTCGCCCTGGTATCCACACGTAGGAAAGGACAACCTAAGTTCCTTCTCAAAATAATCTGAATACACACACATCAGTTTTAAGGACCAGACGATAGACTACTTCAAGTAATACTTTCAATTCAATTTAAGTTGATTTCAGATATGCTTACCAAATTCAATAAAATCATATACGTAAAGATGCAGAGGTCGGATTCATATAAGATGCATCCATGAGCATATATCCCTATTATTTCTTACAATACCTGCAGTTTTGATCCCACCCCTAGCGTCTCCGAAAGAATTGCGAAGACTACTGAATTTCAGACGGGTTTTATTTCATATTTCTACTATTGGTTGACTGAAAAGTAATATTCCCTACCCTACCCAAAGGAATTCGTTTGTGTGTGCATGTCTGTAAGCAGGTTCAAAGAAATTTTATCCACTCGTTGTCAGTGTTGAAATACCTTCAAAATCCATTCACCTTTTTCACAGATGGATACCGAAATAAAATTCATATAATACAACATTTTCTTTTCATTACTGTCGTTTGACATTTCATTCACTAAGCCATCCCAGATACCCCAAATAAGCCGCCTTTCTTATGCACTGTTTTTTTTTTCTCTTCCAGATGATTTCTTTTGCGAAAATTACTTGCTCAACCCTGGTTTTGGTATTGCTGGCAATCAAAATCGGAAACGCCTGCAGAGTTTCGGAGTTTCCCTGTCGTGGCAGCAGCGTGTGTGTGCCGCTGGATAAATATTGCGATGGAAGGGACGACTGCGGAGATGGCAGCGACGAGCCAAAATATTGCACCGGTGAGTATGTGGCGTGTTCTTAAGCATACATCAACCAACAGCAAATTACATATGTACATAAAATATGTGTACATACATTTTAAGAGGAGATGACTTAAGATGTTTTCATTCTTACATACGTACAGGCATATCTCGTATGTACACCCGCGCTACACAACTTGGTTTTTGACGGTGTTGTGGGCTTGGGAGTGGTAGGACACGTCTGCAATGATTATACACTCAGCAATGTATCCATATACAAGAGAAGTATGAAATTATCAAATTAAAGGGATGATTGAGAAAGGAAAAAAAATTAGAAATTCTTTCCAAAGGCGAAGAAGTACGAGTACGTCCCATGAATATGTTTATTTACTGTCGACACGCTGCTACAGCGCAATACAAAGTGCTGTTTTTCACTTTCACAGCGATGTAACTGGGGGTTGAATTGAAGTACGTCCTCACGATAAACGCCTTTTTTGTTTTAAGCCAAGAAACTCCGTCAACCCATAGCCTAGTATGGCTTTCCATTGGGAGTATGAACTCCATTTAAAGGCATTGACTGTCTATAAGGAAAATAAAATGTTGCAGCCTTCCTGTAGGATCTACGTAATGAGCTTGTAATTTATGCTCGATATTCAAATTAAGCGGATTTGAAGCTTGCGGTGGGATACACACTTTGAATCTTTCAAAATTTCATTAAATATTTCGTACATGCTTTGCGGTTAAATTGAGGAATATGGGGGTATTAAGAAGTGATTGTGGCTTGTTCGCCCTTTTGCAGTGAACACTTTAGGGGTTTTTTTGTTCTTATTTTGTTTGCTTTCGCTTTAATGAATGCAAATTGAGGCAATTTTAGTGAAATGGTAAATTAAAGGATTACAAAACGAAGGGAGAAATTATACGTTTACTTTTTTAGAAGTGAATTAACAACTTAACGTTGCCTTTAGTCAAAAGGCATGTGTACGGGAGCATATACACACGTATAGAAGTTGTGAGCTTATGATTGCCATATTTAAAATGTTTAGCTTCTTGTTACTTCGGAGCACGTTTCCCAATATGTTGCGATGAAAGGGAAATTGGCAATATTATACATAATTGAAATGTATATTTATGTACACGCTTGTTGGTTGTGTCGAGAGCATGGGAGCTTGTTAGATATGTGATCATTTTTAAATGCTTTTCTTTTTCTTACTACCCTGAGTGGGCCTGTATTCGAGTTTTTACACATGAATAGATTGGAAAACATGACAGGAAAAATGTATTTGATTGTCTTCATTCCAGGTTGTATGCAATCGTAGTTGATTTCAATCAGATTAAGCAAGTCATGCTTAGGAAGTGTCTTAAATTTTGTTTAGAGTAGTTAGTAATCAAAACTACATGAACGGTACAGTTGTCATCCTGTATTCCTCGCCAGTGACATCAACACAACCCACGATAATGCGTTGTTTAATTCTAGCGATGCAAGGAGATAAACGTAATCTTAGTGCTGTAACCAAACCAAGTTACTCATCCCAAACGAATCCACGTAGAAGATACATTTGACTCTAGACAATTCGAAACTCAAGGGACGTTCAAAAAATTCGGATTACGAGAGTAAGAAAAAAAACAAAAGCTTTTGTAAAACATACCAAACAGTAACACGACAATAAACTCATGTCGTGTTGTAACATGTCCACGCACTCTGCTGTTGGTTTTGAACATTATTACAATTATTGTTCCATACGTATGCACTTATTTATCGTCCTCTTCAATTTTTCGTTTAATCGAATTTGTGCAAGGTCCCTTGAGCTTGGAATTATCGAGAGGCGACTTATATGATCTTTGAATGAATTTGTTAGCTGTTTGCTGCTCTACGACCAGAAATGAAGTACTATAGAGGTGGCCAACTTCTCAGCTGATTGTCATCTTGTCGATTGAAGGATTTGAATGTCTTTTTGATATTTTTGACGGTTATTCACGAAATTTTGTGAATATCAGTGGATTACTGGTTGTTTGGGAAAACGATATAAAAAACGTTTGTACAAAATCTTAAGGGGCAAAAGAAGCAGAAGTTGGCTGTCTCTATAAAACTTAATTTCTACGTACGACTTTCAGATTTACAGACCTACCTTAATTACATGTACGAAGTTCAAACAACTATCACTTTCATTCTATACAGAAGGCAGCCGGAGTTGCCTAATAGTAGAAAAAAATTAAACAATAAAACTGAAATAAGCAAACTGTGAAACTAAAATAAAAGCTTGGTGACTGATGAGAGTGTTAGTCAGACATTGGCAACATAACATTTAAGACATTGGCTGCCATGGCTGTCATTTATGATAGTCAGTAATGTTTCCGAAGGTGCCATTGCTATCATTTTCGATATCCACTTATAATTTCATTCGAGTCTCTGGTATGCAAAATTTATAGAAACCACGTACAGATCAGGTATGGGCTGATGTTTCGTGAAACCAAATGATAGTAAAAATGTTGGTTTTGGCAAGTAAAGTAAAACTTACCGATTTATGGCCAAAATGGTAAGGCAATCTTATATTGAAAGAATGTCCATATATGAGGTCATATTATAATTCATTTATCTTTATTGCACGATTTAAAAGTGATTTTCGCGTGCCCAACCAGGCAAATCAACGGCAAGCCGAATATCCATGGCGCGAAGGGAATCTCTATTTAGTGGGATCAGAAGAGTGTGCTGTATTATAAGCTGCTAAAACCGGGTGAAACCATCAATGGAAACGCTACCGAACACAATTAATGCGTTTGAAGAGAGCAGTAGCCGAAAAACGCCCGGAATATGCGACGAGACTCGAGGCAATAATTTTACATCATGACAACGCTCGGCCCCACGTTGCTATTCCGGTTAAGACCTATTTGGAAAACAGTGGATGGGAAGTTTTACCCCATCCGCCTTATAGCCCAGACATTGCCCCTTCTGACTACCATTTGTTCCGGTCGATGCAGAACGCCCTCACTGGAATACGGTTCTCATCAGAGCAGCATATCAAAACTTGATTTGATTCATTCTTGGCTGCCAAGCCGGTGCAGTTCTTTTGGGATGGGATCCACAAATTGCCAGAAAGATGGGAAAAAGTCATCGTTTCAAATGGGCAATACTGTGAATAATACTGTTGTACATGCTTTTTATAAATAAACCTCCAAATTTTGATGACAAAACCCGCACGAATTAAAATATTTAGCCAATATAATTTTTGAAAAAAACAAAGTGTTGAAAAATGTTTATAGTATATGCCAACGCAACAAATCAAAGGCAAATTATTAATGAAACGCAAGACGTTCAAACCAATGACGATTTTATTCGCAAAATTCCTACGCTCATGTGCATCTGTTGGTGGTTGTAGCAAAAGTGAGCGAGCCATTGCATTGCTACTGGGCACCAATCGCGGAACGTGTAGGAGAGCGACATTACTCAGATCCTCCTTTCGCACTTTTAGTGAGAGCGCTTTTAAGCAGCGTTTACATTGGCAGAAATTACAATATCAATGAAACATGAATAGTTATAACAAGTTCACATTAAATGAAATTATGAATAAGAGTTAATACAAACAAACAAAATGTGTAATTTAAATAACAAACAAAGTATTTCCAAACAGTATTACCCATCCAAATGAAGAATTGTTGGTTGGACACATTTGAAGCTCATCCAGACATCTATCACAATACGTGTATATCTCCCTAGCTTCATTGCGGGCTGCTGCATGTCCTTGGATGCACTATTTAGCAGAGACTACATTTCCATGTAATGACCATGATTACATCAGTGGATACACAACTACGAGATGGTTCATTACTGCACGGGGTGATTCAATTCTACGAACTGGGGCTATGGGTAGTTGGAGTAATTGAGTAACCGAAATTTCTCTGAATTTTCGATTTGGTAAGATGTTCTTCGTCAGCAAAGAATATTGTTAACTCTTTTTTTGCCGGTCACAGTATCTGGGCATGCGTATATGCTGGTGAAATGATTTCATATCACATTTAAATTGTAAACATATATGAAACTGATAAGTGGTTTCGATCGATATATTTACAGGTCCAGTAATGTTTGATTTGCATTTTTTTATAATTGTTTTTATGGACGTAAATAAAGGGTTTTGCTTATGGACTATAGCTATAGTCCTATAGTCCATAAGCTCGAATAAATGACGAAAATGTATAATATCCGTTGTGTATTATTTTGGCCTGCTGATTGACACCACCCAAGCAGGCAATCTCGTGGTGCCATGGCTATCATTTTTGATAGCCAGGAGTTTCCCTGGACCTCCACTATACATTGAAAGTATATTTAATGTTGGTATTGTGTAGTTTCTTGTGATCAAGACCATAAATAACGAAACTTTAGCACCATAAAAACTTAAGCAATATGAAATATCTTCAAATATGGCTTGTCAGCCAATGTGTTGATAGGTAAAAGAGTAATAACACAGTTTAAAATATCGGCAACTCTAGCTAACTCTGCATGGCTCGCTTTAAGCTTGAAATCGTTTGTGTGAATCAGAACGCAAATGTGTTCTTGGAAAAAGCGCAACTTGCTTGTAAGTGTGATTGTGAATAAGTAGAAACTCATGCCCAATTTCTCTGTGCGAGCTTAAGTATCGATAAATGGATAAATTCAGAATCAATACAAATTTCGTTTTCACAGTGGACGTTTAACGATAAATTCCACTTAAGTAGTGGCTTAACTGAAGCCACGGATTGCCATGGCTTAAGTGTTAATCCGAAGAGTACATAATTGGCATTCGCGTATTAAAATAATACGAATGGTAGAGAAAGCCCACATAAGCAGCCAAATCTTTTGTCGGAGAATGCTGCTGATCGCAAGCAAATATACCAAGCCTTTTTTTTTTGTCGTGTCGTTTTTCGAGCGGCATTCCGTAAGTTGCACGACGCGTCAAATGCATAGAGAGATTTCCACACGACAATTTTTCATGAAAAAGTGGCAGCTCTACATATTATACTGTCAAAAATTGACAATAAAATTTCAAAACTGAGGCGATAAGTTGATCGCTAAGCAAGTATTAACTGATTAAATAGTTTAAATCAAGTTGAGATTTGCAATGAATTGCACTGAAATGTTCATCTGAAGATGGCGGAATGGAAAGCAAGAGGAAAAAAAGTTGACAATTAAAAGAAAATTTATGAGACATCGAACAAGTCCATTTGGTTTGCCCAATTTGCTTTACTGGTTCGATGTCTTCTTAATTTGTTTATATTTATGTCATCTATCAAAGGAAGCCTTTCAACATCTGCATTTGAGAAAATCAGTGCGCGCAACAGCAAATGATACGCATTCGGATCGAATAGCTTAGAGATTGTCCGGCGTTCTGCATTACGATCCAGTTAAAGCTAAATACGTGTTCTGCCTCGCACAATTTTTTTTGTTTGCCTTAGTAAATAATTCTCTAGTAATAAAACATGTTCGATCAACATACATATTTAAATATCACTGCTGAATATTTCCTTGTGGCATAAGTATGTTGAGTCTCTTATTCTTATACTAAAGCCTCGGGCTCGATGAAGGTGGTTTACGTAATGATAACAAAAAGCCCAAAATAACTTTGATTCGTTCTTTTCATATCACTTTTTCCAACTAAATATTATGTGTATTGTTATTTATTTAATTGTTCAATTTAGGCCGTCCACTCAAATCCCAGCGAAAGAAATTGTCGTTTTTACGACAAGATGGCGTTTCGAAACGACTTAGGTAATAAGGAAATGGCATAGTTCAACGACTGAAAACGACAGCTGACGTTGGTGCACGACAAAAAGCGACATACAGAATACAGATCGCGTTCTGTCGTATCGTTTGTTGTCGTTTACGACACAGGGAATCGAGGTGAATATCTTTACCTACATGAAGATTCCCTTGTTGGAATTGGTGTGTTCTTGTTTCCTCTCTTCAGTTGGGCACAGTTCGTGTTCACTCACTATTTCTCTATTTTCTCTATATACTCTCTATTTTCTTCATAGTTCGCATAGTTGGTGGATGGAATTGTTCTTAACGCCACAAAATTCATGACTTACCTTAACCACACCTAAATATTGACTGTGAAAATGAAACCCTCTTGAGTGAAGTTTGTGTTCGATACTACACTAAGCCAGCATACAAGCTTGCACTGTGAAATCAGCCATTAGTGATTCAAAATGATGATTAATACTTTTAAAATCATCAATGATAGTTATTCTTACCTTTGCAATGCTTGGGGCTTGATTCCCAAATCGGGATTATGATTAAAATGCTACGAATATACATATATACTCCACACTGTCCCTGTTTGAGCGAGCTTCAATATGAACTATCATATCAATGACTATAATACCTACTTAATTCACCCACATACACATAACATCGATGTAGGAAAACATAGGAAAACTATCAAAATTATGTGTACATTGCCTAAGGGACTTTATACAGCCATGAATAGGAATTTCACTCAGTAGTTAAATTGGTGTTGTGTGAAAAACATGCAACGCTGTGATGAACAAAACACCCCTAAAACCGTGCTTGTGATTTCATGCCATAATTTAACCGGAAGTCTGTGCAAAAGCGGTTGTTTAAGTCCTTTTTGCAAACGCTTTGCGTCTACCTTCCGAACCAGTTCAACGGTTGGAAATTAGCTTTGTGTGCCATTGCAGTTTCCGTTGAGCTTTTAAAGTGCTGTTTTCACCGATTTACGCAGCAGTGCATGATTTTCTTTAAGGTTTACCAAATTAAAATGACACCATCGTTGATATGACAATGGCGATTTATGTGAAAATTTCAAGTCAGTTTTCTTGTTTCTGTGTTATTTTATTTGGCTGGGTTTGTGTAGATGAATGTTTGCAAACTGCAATGATATTAGTGAATCGAAATGGTAACAGCGTTTGAACTACTACGCAATTAGACTATCGTTGAACGTTAAATAACATGAGATTAGTGGACCTTGGAATTGTATTTGTGATTTTATTTCTCATAGTAAAACTCTTAAGAAAACATTATCCACTACGACACATTTTCGTTGTTCTTATATTGTGCTTTTAATGAGAGTGAGTTTTGAGTTTTGGGACAAACGATTTGAATTCTTCGAAAAAGCGCTATGTATGTATGTCACACCTATATCGAATCATCACCAGCACCATCTTCTGACTCGCATGCTCCCCAAGGTTAAACCACGCACGAGAAATCGCCATGCAACTCGAATGTCCGCCATCGACTCAAACTCATCAGGAGTTATGCCCAAGCGTAACCAGGCGAGTTTTTGGACTTGGTCCAGCCATCTTGTCCTGGGTCTGCCAAGCGGTCGTCTGCCTGATGGAATCGCACTCAACGCCCTTCTCGGAAGTTATGATACAGGAGACATTCGTGCCACGTGATCAAAACACCCAAGCATAGCCCTCTCCGTTCTAAGAAGCTGCTGCTCATTGTTGAGTTCCTCACACTATCCCGGCGAGTAATTCCCACAACAGCAAGAAGAAATCTCATCTTAGCAGCTTTTATTATTTGTTCTATATGCTGAACAATTCAGTAAGATGAACGAAGTTGCTTCTATTATCAATGTGTTCCAAACGATGAGCGATAGCGAAGAAAAACGTCGAAATGAATCTGTTGTATACCTTTTATAAACAACGTTTCCTTTTCTACTTGTTGTTTGTTTATTTTTTTTAATAAACTTATTTGTAAATTTGATATTTTTAATGCATATTTTTCAGCATTGTGGCCAAATCACAAGTAAAATGGCTACTTTCCAGAAAAATGCAATTATTTCTCATAAAATCTCTGCAAAAAAATAGTTCCGGACACAAATGGTTGCCTAAGCCTGTCAACAATGAAAAATCAAGAGCAAATAAAAGAATATTGTTCCACAACTAGAAATTTGAATTATCAAAGCGCGACCGCTGCACTGACTTGTTCAATGGATTTAGGTGTATCCTACTTAAAATGTCAGAGCACGACCACGCGAACGCGACATTGTGATAAGGGTTTAGTCGTTCCACCACTCGTGAAAAGACCACGAGATACTTAAACTTCTCCGCCTGCTTCAGTGGGACTCCACTAACCTATAGAGTGCATTGCACAGGCGTTCTGGAAATGATCATAACCTCCGATTTGTCCACGTTAAACCTTCATTCCAGCATCAGCACATACGTCCACAAACCTATCGAGTGCGCACTGGATTTCCGTCTGGGAAGATGTGAGGATAACTAAGTCATCTGCAAAACCAAAAAATTTAAATCTGGAGCTATTTTTAGTCCTTTTATAACCAATACCATTTATGAATAAACATTTCCGAAGTACTCAATTTGCAATGAATACAATGAATAGTATGTATGGCATAATGTTGAAAAATCTGCTAGTTTTGTTTGTTATTACTGTACGGAAACTGGGAAAATCAGTTATAATACACAATTTCATTGAAATTGAGGTAATTGAGGCAATTTTGAAATCGTACAACGAACCGAAATGGGAAAATGTACAATAGTACTAACTAAATTCCTGAATTTCATCTAGTGGGAACATACTATTAGAAACAAAATATACATTATGGCTGCGACGCATAACATTCTTCCTGTATCAAGACAGTATTTGCTACAAGTACTACATAAAAAGCCAACTTTATATCTGTTGTTGGAATTATCTATGTAGGAGGCTGCTTGATGCCCGCACCTGCAGCCTGGTGTAAACCGTAATACGTATTGTTTATGGATTGATTTGCTATACTCAGTCTCAATGGGAAGGAAGCAACTGAAAGGCATAACGAAGGAAGAGAACTCTGTGTAGTACAAATGTACTACAAATGTCTCAAAAACTAGAAGACATAATACCATCCGATTTGTGGAGTTCCATTCAGAATGGATATAAGCATTGACTCGATCTACCAATTCCTTTTCCGATATTCGAAAAAAATTGTCTTTTTTTAATTAATCAAAATTGAGTTTGCGTGAGAATTTTTCAAAAAGGAATGACATATATTTTATATAGATTTAGGATTAAATAACAGCTTTATAGCTTTCAAAATCGGTATAGCACTGTAGGTGTTGCCATAATTTATTCTCAAACTCAAATCAAATGTACAACTCAATCCACTCTAAAAAACATCGTTGTCCGTTTGAGATCTCAATTCGACATTTTTTTCTGTTTCCCACCCTTTCTCAGACATGTGTCATTTCTTTCCCAATTATAGCACGCTTCCAGCTATTCGAAAAATCGAAGAGAGATAAAAGGGAATACAGGGAATCCCCAGCAAGCCGCAAGCATACGAGATACGGTCTACACTGCGTACCTCTCACCTCGCTTGCCGACAACGTTGAAGAGTCAGCAACGAATTTATCGTGTGTAAAAGCGGCCATACTAACTCTTGCTTGCCACTTCTCAAATCGTCGAACTTTTCTCCTTATTCATAGAATCGTTTCATCGATTTCATCCATCGTTTCAGATTTTCCTAATCCAATTAAGATTATCACTTTCAGCTAGCCAATAAACCTCTGAAGGAGCCAAGTACATACATGGTTCGAATAGGTGATAAAACCTCTTTGTGCCAAGACGCAGAATTATCGCATGCATGCAATTAACAGATGCATTTTGTGGTGCTGAACGCAGACACCTGGTATTGAGTATGCGAACTGTGTTATAACTACGACATTCAGCAGTGTGATAATTTTCTGTATTGTTCATTGTCTTTGTAAGAGATAACAGATTATCCTCTTAATTGTATTTATGTAACATATTTTAAAATTAATATTATTTTACACACTTTCATGCTAACTTTGTTATCTATTTCTTCTTTTTTGTTTTAGTTTGCAATCGAACGTACTACGGAGACGTCGGGAGGACATATTCGATAAAAGTGCCGACACCACAATGGAATAAGCTGCCTTTTCTATGCCACTTGACATTCACAGCATCCGGACATGATCAAGGAGACATTGTTCAGGTAATAAGTCCCACATTGTTTTAAGAGCGCTTTATATCGCGCCGCTACACCAGTCTGATACCTCCCTCATTTCGCACAATAGTCCCGTCGCCCTATTCACTGAAATAATTTGAATTTGTGCGCCAGATAGAACAGTACATTTCATTGTCTTCTCAAAACCACACACACCCATCCACATAGCCACACAGACACAACCGCAACGAGTGACTTGCGAGATACCTATTTGAAGCGCATTTCGCCATGTCCGAAGCACAATCAAGCCCAAGGACCATTTGAAAGCAGGGTTGCACGTTGTTTGCACAATGGTTGTTGTGTCATCGGGTCTTACCAGGCATTATACTCGTATACATTGTACATAGTGCCCTCTGACGCAGACATCTTGCACCGCAACGACGATGCGGTAAAATGTTCAGCCCTTAAGTGATTTCAATGTTTCTGGTAGACGGCAAATAATATTAACTTGTTTTCTCGCGTTTCTCTGACGCAATTACTTGTGCGGGTATGCATCAGCTCGCTGAGTTTTCTTCGAGAGTGGTCCTTAGAGTGTCCTGATGTGTAGGCACTTGGTGCAAAGCGTTGATATGGCCACTTGTAAGAGTGCTCCTCGCAGCCGCAGGAAAACCACCTGAAATAAATGAATCTTCAAAAGCATGTATCCAGCTTCGGGTCATTCGCCTTTCACAGACTCCCCCAAAGGAGTGATACACGTGTTTTTTGTTTTCTTTCTAAAGATATATAGAAGGCTCTCAAAGGGGTTACCGTAACCATGTATATATTGCTGGAAAAATGCCGTTTAAGTGGGGACGTGTATCGTCCACACGTAGAACATTCGACATTAAAATGTCTCACAGTGTTCCGGCCGAAAGCAAAACCGTGCCGCAGCACATTACCATGATTCCCAGCGGACGAGTACTAAAATCGCATAGAATCGCATATTCAAAAGCGGAATGAACACAGCAAAAGAGGTTTCGTGTCACTCTCGGTGGCTCTTTCGTCACCATGTCACGTAGACACTCTTGACATGGTATGCCGGTCGGGGAGTGCCTTGTCACAACCTACGCAGGATAGATACAATCTAGATTTAGGGTATAACGAGAGCTGTCGCATGGAGAACATAAGATATGAGACTAGCGAAGAAAAATGGAGGCCGCCGGAGCAGAGATTGAGTTTAGATGTGAAAAGAGCATACTGATACCTGAAACGCGGTAGGAGCTCGGGCTGGTACGCAAATGATACATATGACGCTTGCGAGTATTTAGTGGAGGGGCATAATAAGGGATGTACCATGCTGGCACTTCGAGGGGAGGTTCATTTAGCCACGGGTATGGGCTTTATCCACTTATTTAGTCTCTCACAAACAGACGAAAAAATACTTTAAATTCGAGAGGCCCATATATGTACTTGTGTAGTTATACACGCAAGCCATATTTATGTGTATACAATGTAAGGAAGGGAAAATATCTTCATATTCTTAAACTCTTTTGTTTGCGCATCCAAATTGATTGCGATGTGCCGTGGGACGCTGTGAAATATCAATTTGTCGTTTGAGATAATTGATTGGATGGGGAATGACAGTGCCAATAAAGGTTGAAGGGCTCGCTGAGATGAAAGGAAAGGAAGACATCGATGTCATGCAAAATTTGTTACATGTTTATGATGAGTAGATAATAATGTGCAAAGTCGTTATTGCTCTAATGGAAATATTTTGTAAGGAACGCCTTCAAATATTGACACTGAGCGATATTTTTGATCCATATTTTAGATGACGCCAAAGAGAAATTACCAATTTACGACTTTCACCTTGTTTTGAAATAAATTGGAGTGAACAGGGGCAGCTTAATTACAGGTTAACAGCTAAATACGATCTAGACCCCGGTCATCTCACCTTGAGAAGCGAAATATATTTGACGTAATGCTAGAAAAAGCTGTTTGCCTATAATATGCAATCATTCTAAATAGAAACGGACATTTTCTGAAACTGACATCCAATCAAATGATTTCACAGAATGGCAAGTGCATAGTATGTTGCTGTTACTAGCATTTCAGCTGTATTTGCTTCTCAAAAGAATAGGAAAAATCTTGAAAAAGACGAGTCCATTGAGATAAAGGATTTTATTGATACATAAGTTTACGGAAGTAAGTTTCGCTCTTGACGTTTGGTCTAAAATTAGGTATGCACATACGAAATTTCTTTAAAAAAACACGGTATGTACATACACGCAAGTAAAATGTAAATATTATGCTCGCCAGACGGATTACGACGACGTGCATGTCCCAGTGGAACTCATATATGTAGGTATGGATGATATCCCTAGTGGCTGCAGACGAAATCGAAAAATTCGATGACTGATTTAATTTCAGAATAAATTTCTGCATCAAGATGATGCGACTGTGAGTCGACTGCGATCGACTGCCCACGGCTAAGTAACCGATAGTGAGACCAAACTGGTGCATCCGTCCTATAAGAGACACTTTGACACATCGAAGCTTACTTTGACCGGCTGGTCATCCCGTTCTCCGTTGGGGATTGCCTAATATTGATTGAAGTTCACAGTCAGCAAATTGCTTTGGAAAAGGAGGTAACACATTTCGACGAGAGATACGAATGGCAAGTATTTCCGGTTCTGCACTTGTGACATTTTTTTGAGTCTTTACTGTCAGATCTTCACCGCAATTTTCACAACCAGTTCACTGGACGCGGAAAGGAAGAAAACAAAGTTAGGTAAAAACGGCCATTAGAGAATGATTGATTTGGAAATGGGTTCCGGTAAGTGTGCCCATTAAAAGTCGAAATTGAAATCAATATATTACGTACGATAAGAGAATGAGAAATTAATTAATAAAATATTGCAACACTGTTGGATATCAGCACACCTTATTTATTCACAAATTGCTTCACGGTTTTATGTCATTGTCAGTGTTAAAGTACAACATAACATTTTGAATAATTTAGGGAGAGTACGATAACTTTGGCGCCAAGAATTGATAATTTTGTAGAGGGTTTCAAAACTAGCATTTTTCTTACAACGAGAGGAGGGGGGTCCATCTAGAGCAGTTTAGGAGTTAGGGGCAATTTTGGTTAAAAATAACATAAAATGGAAAAAAAAATATTTATAAAACAACGGCAACACTTACAATTAAATACTATACCTATAAATTAAAGCTATTTGATATGAAATTGAATATAAAAACTTACATTACATTATTCATGTGAATACTTTTTGAATAATTCACATTCAAACTGAAACAGCAATCTTGTCAGTCAATTTTGAGAACCAACTCCATGTGATAAATAAAGAAGCGGAAACTTCTTATATGCCGATTCGGTGAATTAAGCTATCCGCTCGTTATCACATGTCAGTGAAAGCTTACATATGTTTGTTAATATGAATTAGGTCAGGACTAATTCTTTGCTATTTGTTGTTTATTAATACGGCTGCAACTGTATAATCCTCGCTGAACTGCTAAATGACTTTCTGCTCCTGTAAGTGCTGCAGATGCGATTCTAAATGCGACTCTATTTGATCTGAATTCATACCGGCTGGCGCTCAAAAAACTAGCATTTCCCAATAGTTCATATTTTTGCTGGCACATATATATACATATATACATATATATACATATATATATTTGCTGGAGCATTTGACAAATTGACTGGCTTTACTATGAATCGGCTTGAAAAATTGCCACACCAATGTCTGATGTTGATATCACTGATTGCCTATAAACGTACTGAAGAGTAAAGACATATGAACAAACGAATCGACCCCAGAGTATGTTTGGAACAATACTTATGGAAAAAAGACCTCAAATGATTTTAGAAAGCCAATTATAATTCGTTCCCCCAATTACATATAACAAATTGCAATGAGACGAAGCAAAGTTTTCAAGTGGGGTAATTCAGAATATTGTGCTTGCTTTGGTAAAATGATTTTCAACTATTAAAAATACACGGATATACCCACAGTTATATATGCTGACTCCGAACGGCGAAGTTTGGGTAGCCTTTTCTAGAGAAATACACCCATTGATTATTGTCAGTGACTCGAAGGAAGTGGAGCCGTGAATTATCAAAGTTTCTTGAACCCATACACCCCAGGGTAAAAATAGGCGAAGTTATCAACGACGCCACTGGCACAATGCAATTAACGTTTACTTTACATTTTTTTATGTGGTCATTTCATTTATTGACTTTGTGAATCCAATGTTTGATTTGAAAGGATTCTTGACATAATGACCGAGAAACGCTCAACATAATGCAATCTGTGGTCTCCCACTCCACATCGTTTGTTGGTTTGCAGGAGAAAACTAGTAGATCCAAAATTATTCATATTTTCCTTGGTTATTATTGTTAAGGGTAAACTACACAGCGACCTATGATCTATTGTGCTCTCTATTCATATCTTTGGTTTCTGAAGAGCTCCCCCCTCATGCAGTTCTTCTCAGAGGTTTACTGTGGGTTCTGTGCTCATGTTTATCGAAGGTGGAAGAGATTTGTTCTAGAGAAAATCTCTAAGCCAGTTTCCTTTAGGAATCTGAGAATGAGAGCTTTTCCTTGGTTACGACTTAGCAATGGTGTAATTCGTATGATCATCCGCTTTTAATAAAACTCCTCTAAGGAATAGTTTCTTTTTTGAACCCATATCTGTTTTCGAAATAGAATAAAGTCACTAAGGAAATCAAATTCCTGGATGCAATTCGTGGATTTATCTTAGACTGATTTACATTATATCTAAAAATCGGAACCCAAAAAGTAAAAATTGGAGATACTTTAAGTAGTAGTAAAAAAGTAAAGATAGGCGTACTCCAAGGATCTGTCCTTGGTCTCATTCCCAGTAATGTTAAAGCCTTTGCGGATGATTTTGCTTTTGCTTACGGACTTTTTACCGCCTTAGGAATTATTGTTCTACGAAAACATTAAAGACAATCTCTTTGGGACTTTTCCAATCTAAATTGCAGTATGGTATAAGCTCATGGGGTGGTGTCTATCGTTGTCAACTTCCGCATCAGAAAAAAAATGTAAAACACCCCGTCTGGCTCATTCAATGGAATTATTCAGGAAATTAGAAGTAAGGCACTTGTATTACTTTAAAGTACTCAAATTATTCTTTAAGGAAGCTGGATATTTACAAAGCCCTATTTTAGATGCTTATGACCTACGAAGCAACTCTGAAGCCTAAGTCTGTATTCCTCCTTTTCGTACTTCAAGCATGAGAAACTTTTATTCGAACACTTCTTGTAAATTATTTAATACTCTACCCGTAGAAATACGAATCATTAGATACCTTTCCGAATTTCGAAAAAAAGAAAAAAAAATTTGAAATTGTGGCTTTTTAATTACGATCACAATGAATCTGAAACCTTGTTGCGCTTAATAAATTGATGTATTTCGTGTTTCGATTAAATTCATTTTTGTTATTACTTCAATTGTAATGCTGATTTTAAATTTTATTTTATTTTATCATTAATTTACTTGAAGTGACTATTTATTTGTTCAAATAATAATGTCACTAACTATTCTGTTAATTTTTATTTCATGGATTGTTATAACTACTTATATAAGATTGTATAAAAAAGAGAATATAAGAAAACAGAAAACACATTAAAGAACTCAACGTTTAAATCAATGGACCCATTCCTACCATATACCACTTCTAATTATATGATGATATTTTATGTGAACGTTGAATAGTGAGTTTTAAAAAATATACAATTAAGCTGGTCCCCATTTTTATTTCTAATTATAAATTCATCACAACAAAGAAACTGTTCAGAAAATATTAGCCTTATATTATTGTCTGCGTCTGAAGAGAAATATTTTATATATATATTATTATTCTCTTTTTGTTATAAAGGGTGATTTTTTAGCTATTATCTTTTTGGCAACACTGGTTTAAACAGCTGACGCACGTTTCGTGTTTTGTTTCACTGTCAAACATCTTCAGTTTGGTCTATAATTTAACCATGAATCGTCTTCCAAACGAACAACCCTTGCAAATTATTGAAATATTTTATTATCAAAATGCGTGCTCTGTTAAGAAAGTTCAAATTTGTTCAAAATTCAAAAATTGTGTTCAGCGACGAAGCTCATTTTTGGCTTAATGGGTACGTAAATAAGCTCAGCCAGAAGCATTGCAAGAGCTACCAATGCATCCAGAAAAATTCACAGTTTGGTGCGGTTTATGGGCTGGTGGCATCATTGGACCGTACTTCTTCAAAGATGATGCGAATCGTAGCATAACTGTGAATGGTGAGCGCTACCGTGAGATGATATCCAACTTTTTTTTGCCCAAAATGCAAGAGATTGACTTGCATGACATGTGGTTTCAACAAGACGGTGCCACATGCCACACAGCACGCGCCACAATGGACTTATTGAGAGACGAGTTCGGTGATCATTTCATTTCACCTTCGGGACCGGTCAATTGGCCGCCTAGATCGTGCGATTGAACGCCTTTAGACTACTCGTATTTTTTGTGGGGCTATGTTAAGGCTCATGTCTATGCAGACAAGCCCGCTTCAATTGACGCATTGCAAGACAACATTGAAGCATTTATTCGTGAGATACCGGCCGAAATGTTGGAAAGAGTATGCCAAAATTGGACTAAGCGGATGGACCCTTTGAGGCGCAGTCAATTGAAATTGTTGAAATAATCTTCAAACATTAAATTGTACGGACCGTACTATCGATTCAAATAAAGATTTCATACATTTTTCTGAATTTTATGTGTTTTTTTTTTTTTAGACTTTCCTATAACTTTTAAAAAATCACCCTTTATAATGAGATGTGATATAATGTGATATAATTGAGGCATCACTGATGTAAATGGAAAAATTTCATAGAAATCAGCTATGACCTAAAATCATATGCCACTGGTGAGGATGGCATACCTTTAAGATACATAAAGCTGATACAACCCTATTTCATTGCCCCATTAAAGTACATAATAAATTACTGCATTACTTCCTCGTCATTTCCTGATAGCTGGTAAACAGCCAAAGTAACCCCGGTAGCTAAAATACATCAACCATCTGTCCCGTCCCATTTTCGGCAAGTATATCTTATAAAAAGTCTTTAAAAAATCTTACCCAAGCAGGTTGTGAATCATATTACCAGTAATTCATTTCTTTCCTCGCATTAGTCTGGTGTTCGGCCTGGACATAATTGTGCGACCGAACATGGTACTATGACGGGTTTCTTACAAGAGGCGTTTTTTTGCAAGTGTGTATGCGCTAAAAACGATTGTCTGCCATTAATAATTCATCACAAAAAGCTTGTCAGCAGTTAAAAAATTGCAAATAAATAAAAAAGCTTTAAACATGAGCTCAAATGAATTGCAGATGGGCAAATGGCACAGGATGCCTCATTACCAAACAAATCTGGCCTATGATCGATCTCAAGCAATCGCTTAGCTTGGGAAGAAATCATTGAACACTGGCTACGAAGCTGCAATGCCCTCTCATACCGTAGATCCAGAATTGGTGGCCAACTTTTTTGATAACCTGGCTGAATTGAGCAATGAGACTGAGAGTCAGCCTTCTTCTACGCTCTATTAAAAGCATTGATTGGTTTGCGGAATAAGTATCCTTAGATGAGTGTGGTAACACAATGGGCCTGACCTGTGGCTATTGTCCTTCTGCGCAGCAGTCAGCTACTTCAACCTAATTCATCTTACAGAAGGTGTCAGTTAAGGTTTAGTTTTTAGTTCACTACTTTTTTCTTTAATTATAAATGACATTGTTAATGAATGTAAAAATGTGACTACGCGTACAAACTTTTTTTTCGAGGCCTCTGATTTCGACAGAAGATCTGTGTGATAGGGTAAATGATCTCGATGCCATATTTTAAAGGGATGTGAACAACGGATTAATGGTAAAAACATCTAAACCACTTGCTCTCTTAAGACAACTTTCGATACTGACTGATCACCCTCCATCTTCCTGTCGCAAATCTGATTTGCAAACAGTGTCACTAAAATTAATCCCAACCTTTCATGCATTGTGATGCAAGAGCTTGACTTGCATTTAATATCAATGTTTTCCTCAATCTCCGTTTATATGACCATGCTTCAGCTTATCAAAGTCATTTTCAAGGATGCACAATTAAGCAACTGTTACTAAAAATTAGATTCAAAATTAGAATCTGCATATTCCTACTTAAAAGTGCATACAGCAAAGCATCAGAACGTTTAACTTAAAGACGCGGCATTTTAACTACATCCATTCATTGAGGCTTTTTTTAGGTTATGGAATTGTCCGTTAATAATAATTATTTTATTATAATTATTTTAATCAACGGCAGTAGTAGCTTACTTTTTTCACCTATTTTCTCTTCTTTTTTATATCTGTCTTTTCTCTCTGCCTTGCTTCCTGTTCTCTTTGAATTAAATAAATCCAACATTAATAATAAACAATGTAGGTATGAGTTCAACTAAAATAGTTAGTAATCTTAGAAAATGATTTGTATCTGAGTTGTACTTATTTTGAAATAAAATAAATTACAGTAGACTTTCGGTGACGTGAACAGATTTTTTTTTGTTTTCTTTGATTGACATATTTAAAACGTGAACAATCATGCACACTCTAAAACACACAAAATTTGCTTCCGAGTAGCGGTAAACTATGTGAGCAAGCTGTATTTTGGCTTAAAATTCCTTATTCTTGGTACAATACTTCGTCTGGTACACGCTGCATGTCAGTTCATGTCATTTTGTGCCTTCTTGTTCCTTACAATAAATGTTTTTGATTGTCATCACAAGTTTCGTTACTGTTTTGGTGTTTTCCTTCTTGCGTCAACATGTCCTCAAAGAAACCCAAGGTTTTGTCACTTAAGACAAATGCGCGATAATTGAGCAATTCCGTAGTGGTTCCAGTGTAGCACATCTGGCAAAAAAATACGACGTTCCAAATGTTAGCCGTTAACAAAAAGAGTGAACAAATTTTAAGGTGTGTGAACAGCACATTTTCGAGCCCAGGAAAAAGAAAAACACTTCGATCATCGGAACAGCCCAAAATGGAAAAGACGCTATACCGGTGGTTTCTCGATCAATGTGGACAAACTTATCCGATTAATGGCTTGATGATAAAAGATAATGCTTTATTACAGCATTCTCAAATTCAAGAGAAACAAAGGGTCGACGCCGATATTTAAGACTCGATACGGAGTGAGAAAAAAAACCTACAAACAGCACATAAAATTCCTCGCATGTACAAATGCAACAGGATTGCATAAGCTGAAGCCATTGGTGTTTCTCGTTGGGAACTCAAAGTTCGTTCATTCAAACATTTTAACTGCACAGTAGACTACAAGAATTCTTCCTGGATCATCCTGGATGACTGCAACTATATTCATGATTGTGCCACCAAATGTGTATGACGAAAATTAACCAAATCCAAAAACTTCAATACTAATCTCTTTTAAGTAACATCATTTATGAACAACCAGGGTCCATCAGTACAGGCCCTACCCCTCCATAGCATCCTCCAGTAAGCGAGTTAACCACAGATGATCGCTTTATTACTTTTAATCCAATCCATGGGCCAAATTGCGTTCAGAATAACAAAGCTTTACTATCGAACTTCTAAATTAGGTTGTAGCCAAACAAGCGGATATTCCAGAATCACTGAAAAAATTGATCTTAAGGGTTTCCATTTCATTTTTAAAATCAGCTTGGGATCGATTGGAAACGGACAGAATCGCATAGTGCTGGAATATATATTAAATTTCGTAGGCAATGAAAATGATGCGTAAGATGATATTACACTTCCAAGTGTTTTAAAAGATGAATTGTATCTAGAAATCGATTTTGAAGTAGAGAATGGAACGAAGACGAAGAAGACCATCATGTAGCGCAGAGTACCAAGGCCTTGGAACGGGCTGAAGGTGAGTTCGTTAGTCAAAATGATACTAGTGTCTTAAGGTGCCTTAGGTAAAACGCAGTGAAAATGCTTTTGCATGACTGATTTTTTCCATTAAATTTAGTATCGGTAAAGCCCGTGCTCAGTCAATATTTCATGCTACTTTTTACGCTATAACGTTTTATTTTATATGTTCACATGCATTACACTTTTATTTAAAATTAAATAAATGATGTAAATTTACTGTGTAGTAGAAAAAACGCTTCATTTTTAATTTGCTAAAGATAAGACGTCTTAAAATGAGAATCAGCACTGGGATTTGTCATATTCTTTAATTAAAATTTGACCTTGACAAAACGCGAACTCCCTTCTTTTTAAATTGCTCACGTTATCGAGAGTCTACTGTAAATGAAATGAAATGTTCCACGACTTAAAAGGCGATTTAATATTGAGTACAAGAGTCCGCATTATGTATTAGGTACCTATACATAATAAATATGCATGGTTTGTTTTTCTTTGACATGACAAGTGTGCACCATACCACTAACACACAGTTTATTATTGTTAATTCACTGCAGTCTATGTATCCAAACCCTTTATTCGAAGTGTTCTTGGCCTAATAGGAATGCATCAACACGTAGAATGTAGCAAGATAGTATATATTATATGTATCTTGCAAACCTCTTGTTATATTATATACGCACGTGATCTACAGTACTACACGCGCCACAATATTTTCATGAGTATATTTTAGCCAAATGTTTGAAGATTAAGAGTTTCATGGCGAAATACGGCACAACAGCACAGAATGGTGTAAGTGGCTGTGCAGGTTTTTGCATAACGTTGCACAAGCTATTGAACGAATTGACATGACATCAATTTAGTAATTTTCTTGATGATAATTATCGTCAGATTATATAACAATTGTCTAGTAGTATTTAGCAAAATTTGCGATCTAGACAAATATCACCAGGCAAAGTAAGATGACTTGTCAACAAAGAAGTTCACAATGACAAACCAGTCTAAACATAATATTATGCTACTCAGGATAAATTCTGTATGATTTATGTTATTACAGAATATTATTTTCGCGGCATAATACGGGCTCTTGTTTGTGAATGAATCTCCTACTCGATCTTGACGAAAGCTATTGGTAATGCTATTGTTTGGACTAACTATACGAACTGTTTTGCCTTTTGCATAACTATTCCTCGACAGCTGCTTCCAGTTGCTAACGTACCCACTCGTATGTACTATTTTAATTTAAGTGGTTTTGTGTTGAGTAGTCCCACACTACACAGGCACTGAGTAGATTCTTCGTGTTTGAGAAAGGTTGGCTATTGATCCTACCTGCTGTACCGAACAGAATTCAGAAGCCTGACACTTGGCCCCTAGCCACTGTTGATAATTCTGAGTGTCGTCTATGGGTTGAATTTTAAACTCTCGACTCCTACGAGGTTCTTGTTTCAATCCCTCACACCAACAACTTTGATAATTCCAACATGGTTTATCCACTGACAACACGCAGAGAGTCATCAACTATCTAGAAAAAGCTTCTCAAACTTAGCTCTAAAAGTTGGGCCCACGGCTACGGCGGCCTATAACGCCACCCTTCATCCAGGATAGTGCATGTGTAGATTGAGGCATGCCATTTTACAATATACAGTGAAACCTCATAAATGGGACAGTCCAAGAGACTAAGAAAATGCGAATCAATTTGGAGGCTCCCGATTGGAGAGGACCTCTTAATTGGGACAAATTGTGTCCCAATTGTACAAAGCTCTGAAATAAAGAATTGCTGAAGTGTTAACTTTCCATTATATATTATAAAATTGATATATTAAACACTACCAGAATGAATCAGTGCTTTGTGGCAACAACAGAACAAGAACAAAGAATTTTTCTTTACAAACACATTTCCGACACTTCGTGGAATTCACATATTGTTGGTAGATGAACGTAGATGTACACATCCACACAATCCGCTCTGCCTCTTGTGATTTCTACCTTTCGTTGCTACTTGTTCCAATTTAGAGGTGGTTTTTCAAGCAACAAATGTGAAATCTAGTGAAATCGTTGCCCTATGATCCATTTGCATGGTACGAGTGTATGCATGAAGTGCGATTCATTTCGGCTATGCCCCAATTACTGAGTGTCAATTCGGAGGTTTCATTGTAGTTCGGTTAACAATCGTTTAACGTCACAGAATTAAAATAAGAAAACTTACTGCAAATATATTGGTGCTGTGCTCGGCAATAGCAGATTTTGTTCGGCCTAATTATCCATTTGAGTGTACTAGCTGGAAAAATTTAAAACAAATCAAAGAACGTGTGTGTTCTCTAGAGAAATCATGGTGTTGGTGAGTGTTTTTGAGACAATCCATGCCGAGTAGGGTTTTTATATATAACCTTTTAACTTTAATTTGCTTAAGAAATGAACAAAATGTTGATTGCATATTGGATGCTTGAACATCAGCACTTGGATAAATAATTTTCTCCAATGATGAGTAGGGATCGGATTTCCATGCAAATGCATGTTTTTTATGAACACCTTGGATGCAAGGCAACTTATTATTTTTCATATTTTACTAAAAATGCGTATTTTTTTGCTTATTTTACTACAAAAGCACATATTTTTGTGCATACTTTTATAATAAGTTCATATTTTTAGAGCATATTACAATAAATTTCAGCTACAATGCCAAAAGCGAAGACATCTGTTACTCCAGATTTGATAAGATATGTTTCGGAATACTCAATAATTTTTAAAATAGATGTAAATGTATTGCGCTGTAACAAAAGCGTTTGCTTTGAAAAAAAAAATTCAAGAGGATCAGCATTTGAAATGTGTTGAACACTTAGAACTTGAAGGTGGATCTGAACTATGCCAGAAATCCAACAACTTTTCAATGGATTTATGTGAGGCGTTTGCTGCAGCTGATATACCATTAAGTAGCCTTAGAAACCCTGAATTAAAAAATTAAAAAAAATATGTATATAAATATAAATATGCAAAAGAAATTATACCGGTTGGTTCAAAAGATAAAATGTAATATATAAGATATTACATAATAATAAAATATAAATATTTGTGGGTTTCTATTGATGAAACAACAGATATCCAAGGAATTTTTTTTTGCTACCGCAATCGTGGGTGTTTTGAACCTAAGCGTAGAATTTAAATAGGAAAATTTAGTCCAATTAAAAAAAACAAAGCATTGCATCGCTAGCGCGTTTGATGAATCCATAAATTTACTTCAAATTGATAAAAGCAAAGTACTCCTTTTTTTGTACGATGCCGCGCCATATATGGTAAAAGAATCTCGTGGATTAGCATTGCCTTATCCAAAATTATTGCACGTCACTTGATTAGCGCATGTAATGCACCGAGCTGTAGAAGAAATAAGGAGTAATTTTCGGACCGTCGATGGATTAATTTCAAACGGCAGAAAAAATATTTTTCAAGGTACCAACACGCGCAGGTGTTTTTAAAGAAAAATATCATTTGACTCCTCTTCCGCCTCAGTCTTTTGTTACAAAATGTGGTACTTGGTTGAAAGTTATGCACAAAATTATGAAGCCTTTGAAAGCATTGTCAATGGGTTCGAGACACCGATGTAGTTGCAATAAAAACATGCAAAAGAAGTCATCAACCAACCATTATTAAAAAAACAAACAATATTCATAAATTCAAACCTCGGTTTCCTGTGTGACAAAGCCAGAAGGCTGGACCACCTTAAAAAACAAATTGATTGAAGATATTGTTGCAAACATAAATGCGGCTGAACGACTAAAGGGGGCAGTCATTAAAAAAACTTTAATGCGTTCTTGCAAAAAATGAAGGACTTGCAATAATGCAAACTGTAAGTGCAAATGTAAGACCTTCACATTGGACTGCAATGATAAAAATGTGCCAATTTTGGGTTTTTGAAAATGCTCCACTAACTTCAGTTGAGGTCGAGCGATCTTTTTCGTTGTAAAAGGCATTCTCAAGACCAAATAGGCAAAGGTTTGATTTCAAAAACTTTAATAAAAGAATTGTATGGTCTATGTCAATAAAACTTTTCAAAATCAGAGCAATTAGGGAACTAAAGATCTTATGTTGATTTGAATTATTTATTTTATGAAGATGTTTATGTTAACTGTGTTATTTTTTTCTTAAATGTTAATTTCTTTGTAAGTTACTATTTTATTAAATAATACAAATAAAAATTTAAAATTATTCTTAAAGACTGAAGAAAATTTGTTCTTAAATTGAACCGAAATTAAGTTAAATTAATATTAAATGCATATTTTGTATTGTTAAGCCCATATTTTGAGATTTTTAGTGCATGAAAATCCGAACCCTAGTGATGAGGCAGAGTTTTCACTCGAATGATACATTGACAAACAAAATTGTCGGATATGGGGATTGGAAACTGTGTAACAATTTCTGAATTTCTCATCGCTTCAGTCCAATGTCAAAGGCATTTTTAATGATTTCAACTGTACAGCTCACATAACAGTACGTTTTGCCTTTATTGTACGAACTATTTAGAGGCATTATTTTGCATTTTGGTAATGTGAACTGGAACAGATTCAATTTGTTGATACTCTATGTTTAAGCAAACAATTTCCAATTGACGCTAGTAAATGTCTCGAAAAGTTGTCGAAAACTGCTTTATCTGTAGACAATTGACTAATGTTGTATTACAATTGTAATGGCAGGATGCAGACCAATAAAATCACATAGCAATTTGGATTAAATAAGACATTCGAAACAAAATCCTTTAATTGTCGGTACTCATTGTGGTAGGCTTCGGATGCCTTCGATGAGTACTTGACCACTGCTTATACCCATGTCACAGCATTTTATTGTTATGTATTTATTCCTCCATCGCGTCTAGCTGATATTGTGCCATTCGTTTTAAGATTGTATATAACCTGTATGGGGTATCTAATCCAACAGAAGAAATGCAATCATAAATTAAGACTTCACTCTTAAATCGAATACCATAGTGGTCATTTTAGTTAGTGGTGTTTTCTGACCACCTTTATAGACCAACAAGGAAGTTCATAATTATACGCGTGTTTTGTCTGGTTCTGGCCGATGCCCGGTAGAATCATAAGAGGTGGTGTGGAGTTCTTCTAAGCCCTGAATTAATGCAGTTTATTCAGTGGCGACCAAGACAAGTACGGACCATTTAGACTATTGATGAAAATTGGATTAAACGACACAGCCTGAAAGTGATAATAGAAAACTGGACATCCTTCGAGTAGAATCAGATAAAAAGCAAAAAATACCTTGTTATAGTAATCATCTTGGGATGCAAAGCAACGCTGAATTAAGTTGTATGTACATCTATCCATATGGCCAATCCACAAGCGATCCTACCTCAAGCAATAACTGTAGAGGTATATCCCCGCTCAACGTCCCTTACAAGATTCTTATCCGGAACGTTCACATTTCACGAGTGTGGCTTCCGGCCCAAATCGACTATGGACCAAATCTTGACACTGGGGCAAATCCTGGAGAAGGCTATCGAGTTTCAATTGGATACGCTCCACCTTTTCATCGATTTTTAAGCTGCTTACGACAGCATTCATCACAAGAAGCTATTCGGGATCCCGGGAAAACTGATCCGGCTCAATTAATTCCTACCCGTTTGAAACCTGCACCGGATTTCGGAAAGGAGATGCTCTTTCGTGTGATTTCTTCAATCTGGTATTGGAAATAGTGCACGCAAGTCAGACCAACAGTTGGGATATGCAGATGACATCGTCGCGCGGTCCCATCGTGCCGGAGTTGAAGTTTTTACGGCGATTGAAAAACAGGCGAACTGGTTTCAAGGTAAATGAGGACAAATCGAAATATATGCTGTCAACCAAAAAACGCCGTCGCACTCGACGTTGGACAAAACATTAGGATCGACAGCTACAATTTCGAGGTAGTGAATGAGACGTAGACCGATGCTATTTCGCTTTGTCAAAACAACTCAGCCCAAAACTCCTGACTCGAAGGACCAGGATCACGGTCTACGAAACTCTTATTTTCCGACTCTTGCCCAAAGCTGGAAGTTAAACTACAGACCTGACTGTTGGTACCTTCGAAAGAAAATTCTACGTCGGGTATATGGTCCCGTCTGCGAGGAAGGCGAATGGAGGAGAGGTCATAACCGCGAACTCTGTACCAGGATGTAGATGTAGTTCGGATGGCAAAAATCCGTCGACAGCACTGGCTCGGCAACGTCGATCGAATGGAGACCAACGCTCCATTGAATCCGAGCCTCCTGGTTCGAGAAATAGAGGAAGACCGAATATCCGGTACAAAGACCAAGGCATTGTTGAAAGAAGACAGCTTGGTCTTGTTGACTGGAAGCTGCGAGCCCAGGACCGTCAGCGATGGAAGGCAGCAATTGCTCACACTCGCACCCTCCATGAGTCGCAGGCCTGATAAGTAAGTTAGTAAGTATGTCTTTATTTTATTTCATCTGTTGATGAGTGAATGAATTCATTTTATTTATTGTGAAAACGCGAGCTATAAACGCTTGTTGTCTGAAACACCAATCACCGATATATTTATGGCTTAACTTTAGCGCTACGTTCTGTATCTTACTCTAAATCGATTTCATATGATTTATTCATCATACAATCATCTAGGTCAAGAACAATTCTCTTTGTAGCACTCGAAGGCTGTACTCAAACGTCATAAATCCGTAAACGTATGCATAATGCATACGAGAGTCAACACCTTAGAAATTCAGCTAAATCCTATGAATAAAAACTGAAATTCACGAAGCGGTCATTTGTGTGCCAAGGTGGTGAGACAAAATTATTAACGGCATAATTTATAGTTTTACGTCGCATTACATGTCCGAAGGAACAAACCAGAAACGTCCGATAGTCAATAAAACTCATTTAAGGATGATCTCGGGAAAAGTGCTTGACCAAAAGTTATTTATGACCTAATGTGATATATAGAGCTCACGCACTTGCTCGTTCTGAAAGGACTTCGGTGAGCCATCATGGTATAGATACATGCTTGTCATCCCGTGTAAGTAGGTATATCAACGTAATTCCAGATACAAATGATGTTTCGATAAAAGTTTACGACGGCTTTCCTCCAGAGATGAAGAAAAGAATTTCGACGAATCGACATAAAGCAAAGTAAAATCCCCTTTCCTTTGCACCCCCTTCTGATGTAATTCGAACATACATAAATATTTCCACATTACATGTTCAAGTTCGCACAAATGTACACATCCACACATAAACTTCCACATATCCATCGTTCTTAGCCGCCCTTTGTGGCACACGGGAAGGAGGTTAGTTCTGCACTTATGAAGTGCCTCCAAGATAATCTTTGCTTTAAGGTCAGAGGCTTTCTTCCCGCAGGAGTTCCACACACACATGAAGCGTTTTTATTTTTTTTTTATTTCAATATAGCCCGTGGCCAAATTTGGTCCTTTGAAATATTTTGTTCCGTGCCATCATTCACTCATCTATCCACCCGTACGATTTACTCAAGCAATGCTTGTAGGAAGAAGGACTGGCGTGTGCTTTATTCGAAAGGCGTGCATGCAAGGAACGCCTAAGTGAACACTTCGGTCAGGGCGTGAAAGAATGTATGACTAGACTGTATGTATGTGTGAAAGATGAATGCGCTAAAATGCGAGCCAGGAAGATGTGTTTCTGGATTCCGTTTTTGACGATGCGAGCTCATTGATGTAGGTGGAATTTGGCGCACATATAGAAGCGATGTGTAGAGGAAGTCTTGATTCTTTTATTGCTCCTCATGCACATTTGATCACGCTTCAGTGAGGTGAATACCAAAAGCTAATTTGCATTTGCGTCTGGACCTGGAGAACGGTCTCATGCATGCGGTTGCCGACGTGGTCCTAATTACATTTGTTAGAGATTTGGGACAAGTCCACCGCAGGATACTCGTACTGTTCTTTTGAGTAGTAATCGAATGTCGAATGCTGAAAAATCTTCCGGACGAACGTACATAGACCATAAAATGCTTCTTCATACTTTCGCTCGTTTTCTTCTCTCTCAATTCCATTTCTTCTCCTCAGACCTCAGTCCTTCCTTCTTCCTTCCCCTTGTCCTTTTCCCACTTCAACTAATGGAATTGTGTTTGCTAGGCGACGCTTTGAGGATAGGTCAAAACCCTTGACACACCACCGGTGGTCGGTGGGGGAACGGGATCAAATGTCTGACCATTTATTTCTATTGGCCGACGGACATGAGCATTTGAATTTCAAATTGGGTTATGCGTCATTGAGATGGTGAAAGTCGGGCGGCTCGGTAAATGTTGAATGGTTGGGAAGGATCAACGGGAGAAAAGGACGTTTTCATTAATTTTATTGTTGCCATCAAATACGGTGTATTTATCCGTGTTTTTCTTCTACTGATAGCCTTATTGGTAATTTTATATAAAATGTGGGTGCGGGCCTGTATTTATATTCTTCTATGGATCGATATGGATCAAGTGGTATCGTTAAGCTGGGAATTTATTTTTTGAAACAAATCATCATAATACATGCATATTTAGGGATGTATATCGAAAGGATCCGTAGACGAAGTGCTTGAATAAGATGTAGCTTGACCTTTCCAGCTTGAACTTGTTGAAGACAAATTGGATGGATGGGATTAGTGTATCGACAGGTCCCTAAGGTAAGGTGAAGAAAAATTACTACAGATTGCACAGAGTCCAAGGGCACTGATTAGATTATCCCGGAGTCATTCGAACATGTGACGTCTTTTGGGGCTTTGGGGGCTGCGAAATGCAAATAACTTAGTGCTGGAGATCAATCTTCGGGAAGTTTGAATTAGTGTTTTTCTCAGCGATTCTCTAATCCGTTTAACGCTAACAAATAGTAATTGCGATATTGATCGGTAACGTTAGTTATAAGTATGTGTTCCAAACAACATTTTATGTTAGGTAAAGTTTTATATATTTATTCGTTTGAAAATCTGTTTTTCATATTTGCAAATTGACAAGAGCCACGTGCTCACTGGGTTAGAAACATTTTCGAGCGTTATTATACAACACACTGATTTAAATCGTGTTTCCAATCATACCCAAACAAAACAACAAACAATTGTATGGATGAAGTGCACACAACAACAACTAATTTATTGAATTCAATTGATTTGGCAGGAACTGTACCTAAACATACGACCACTGATTTCCATGCTTAGCATTAAAAATCAACCAAGACTTTATAAATGTATCAGAATTCAAAGACATACATAATACGAAATATTTAATATTTTAATTCAACACACTTGAAATTAATATAGTAAGTAGCTGTGATGTGGTTTTGGAACAAGCGTTTTGTATTTAGGGACCTGTATAACTCCTGGAACTATCTATCACTGACGGAACTAGTTCCAATCATTACGGACACTATAGTCAAACTTGTGCCATAGGAACGACATGTCCGTCGAGTTATAAACGCATGTATTCACATATGGGCTATCTCTCAAGGAAGGCAAGTTTTGCACACATAGTTCACATATGTATGCTTATGTATGCCTTTAGTTCATCACTGCCGATTTAATATGTGTAGGTATGTTCGTAGTTATTTCACCAACAAATCCTCATGTGAATATTATCCACACATACAAACCAAAATTTCTTACGTACCAAACGTGTCACATGAAACTACAAAGCGCACATGTTGAATGCCACATCCATCGATCTACATACTTCAGAGCACATGTTTACCTATGGAACTACATAGTTCCGTAGACTTGCCGCCGTGAATAATCTCCGACTGCGAAAGGAATCGTTTCATGTCCTTTCCGTCGTTGGAACTGTTTAACACAGCTCTTTTAGGGATGCACTTAGCCCTAGCTGTTCATTGGACGTGAGTATTTCGATCGCCAAGTCAACGTAATGATAATAAATCTAGCTACACCAGATAATTAAGAGTTGTTGCCTTCCATTTGCTGCAGTTACTTGATTTATTTCATAAATTAACAAACAAAGTTTGTCGTTTAGAGAAAAGAAAATCCGCTTGACTACAACTTAAAATCCGCTAAAAATCTTAGTTCCTAAAATGTCGCCCTTTCACTTACAGTTTAGGTTTGCATATGTAACGTATGCATGCACTTGTTGTCGGAGGTGATGGGCAACTCACTTATTTTTCTTGTTCCGTTCACATGTAAAAACTACATTTTCAGAATGCAACTGAACCTTATAACAACGAAACCTGAACAACTATTACATTCTAAGATTTTATTCGTATTCGCCTCGACACGATATGTTAGATAAGTACATCCACTCCTAAGCTCAAGGTCCGTGGATTAAAAAAAATTGTTAAGAAACAACTTTACAAATGTAGGCTGCCTCTATTGTTGTGCATGAAACGTGCAACACGAATGGTTGCCATAGTAATTATCGACCTCCAAGTGTAGAGCCATATAACACAGAAGTTAACCAGCAACCCCTCCATGCCGAATTATTGCACTTACCTTAGCCTATAGATGTATTCAGTACAACACTGTACCGAACACGAATCAACCATGTCTTAGCTTTAGATTTGTTTTTGACACCCTTTAGATGAATTCTTGACAGGTCGTTGAGTGTGAAAAAATGGGAACGTTCGAACGTGACAAAACCTGTCCAGAAAATCGGAAGCTCAGTCCTATTTCAGAAGATTCATTACTACTGATTTCAAATGAACTTCATAGTGGTTATTTTATAATTATGGAATGGGGCAAGCAGAGACTTAACTTAAGTACAGTTGCCGCCACATGTTGGAATTTTCTTGTACCGTTATATGTAATCAACAGATGACTAAGAAGCAAGATTTTTTTATTTTATAAGAAGTTTATAATTTGTGTTAGGAGTTAGTAGATGGTTTTTTTTTTAGAAGCACTTGAATTCATTTTCTTTTTATCCTAAATTAATTCATTGTTTTTTATTTGTATGTTATAATAATTAACATTTAACAATAAATATATATTTTTTAAGGACTTGATTTTTTGGGATTTCTAGCGGACATTTGCAAAGCAGAAACTAAGATTTTTATCGGACTTTAAGTTGAGGTCAAGCGGATCTTCTTTTCTCTCTGTGACAAAACTGCTTGTTTTAACACTACTGCTTTAACTCCCCCTAGATCAATTTCGATTGCGTAAATTGTACTTCTACTCCTTTAGATTCCTCTCAAAACATATCACAATCAGGCCAGAATTCAATCTGGTGGAAACCCAGCTTTTGACTCCGCATAACAGGTTCGATAAGCGTCTTATTAAGAACTTAGATTGGTTCTCGAGCAATACTGCAGCAACAAATAATAAACGATTCAGAATACCCCAAGAAATGTCAACTCGTATCGAGAGCAGTTAACAAAACATGTGTCAAAGGACATAATTGAACAATTTGTGGAAATACACACAAACTGGCTCACAAAGGGAACTCGATGTAAAATGGAAACTGTGTATACTTTCCTCATTGTGGCAATTGACTTGAGTGTGTAATAAGATGAAGTCTAAAATTACCAAATGGGTAGCAGAGAACATTCCAAACTTGTATTAATTGAAAGCCTCCATCTCGTGCTCAACTACCATTTTATATGTTCTTCCGCATTTCCGAATTTGCATACATTAAGCCAAGAGAGAAAAACAGAAGAACGCATGTTCATTTAATGAGCCCAAAAGTTGTTTCATATGAATTTTAATACACTGGCACATCCTCTGGCTATAATTGATACAGATTATGTCTAATTTTCATCCCATATTGCTTTCAATTTGCCACAAAAGGGGGAACATCTTTTCGGGATGCCTCTGAACCATCGACCGGAACATAAAAACCAAAGAAGCGTATACATTTGCGTGCAATTAGACATTGGAGCCGAGACCATCGTCGTTTCCATTAAAATGTCAGAAAACATCTAAGCACCCGGGTATCACCGGCTTACGAGGGATCACACGTTTATGAAAAATTCAATTATGAAAATCTCCCCAGAATTGTCCCCCACTGAAAACAATTTCTGCGGGTCTATTAGAGGCGGGGATGGTGCGTCGTCGTAGGCAGCATCGGCAACACCACTGCCATCTGCCATCGAAATGCCGTTGGCGATGGCAGAACAAAAATAATTTATTTTGAAAGAAAATCTAAAGTTCCCTTTTTTCATTAATTTTAAACGACCTCTGTCTTTAATAAGATAAATAGACCGTGGACGACCTTAGAAGCGACTTAAAATTGATTCCAAAACACACGAAAGACATTTAAAATAATACTCGTAAAGCTTAGGCACAACGTCCTCCAGAAAGATGGGTACCACCTTTAATGCTTAGGTTTGTTTCAGTTGGTGGTTGTGTGCATGCATTTCTGGGGTAATCGTATGTTGTCAGCCCGAGGAGCATTAAAAAAAATCCTTGCACAAGACGTGGTAACTTTTGGCCTTCCATTAATCATGTACGAAACAATATCTCCCTCCCAATGGTCCCATTTCTTCTTGCTTCTCCAATGGTAGCGTTGACGCAAAAAATAACAGAAGAAAGCGAGTAAGATTCTAAAGAAGAGTTTGGTCTTTTTGTGTGGATGGATTTATAAATCATTAAGCTCTTATCTCTTAGCATGCTTTATATTCGCTTGATATTGTGCATTCGAAGGAAGTTTTATCAAAGGAACTTCTTGTGATACCCTCGCGGCGATAATAAGCCACATTTAAGGGTAAACCCCAGCATAACGTTAATTAGAGTATAAGGAAGTTCTTGTTGTGCCTTTCTTCTCTCTGCTTCAGTCATTTTTTGTTGGACCTCGACTGTCAAAGCATTTTGCTGCATGCTGCCGGCATGCGAACGAGACGAGTAGTTTTTCTTGGCGACAATGTCCGGCAGTATCCTTTTTTTATGTTTATAATAACAAAAACAATTTTTCTACAATTAAAACTGATTTTATATTCAAATGTATATTTTATGCTGTGCTTTCCACTTTTTATTGCTTTTTGATGAGATTGCAGCAAAATCACGTTATAATCTAATTATTTTCAAAATAAAACGACGTGGACGCTGAAAATGAACAGGTTGCTTATTACTTCTGTTTGTTTGAGGAAGGATAAATATTGGTCTTGTAAATTCTATATTACACAAAGCAAATAAATGCTTTTTCTTAAAACAAACAGTTTGGATTGGATGGAAAAAGGGTTTAATTGAATTCTGAAATTGTTTACTTACACTTCAATAATTGCGCAGTAAATCTCGTTGTTACGAATATTGCTACTTTTGTAGTCGGGCACAAGTTGGTTCTAATTAATGATGTTAAATATCTGTTAGTAAGCTTGGACATCAAACTCACCTGGAAAAAGGACCCAGAAGAGATATAAAGGAATGCTACGCGTGCTGTAATGATATGTCTGAACTTGGCTGGAAAATACTGGAGATGCAATCAAATCAAAAGATGTTTATATATAAGCAATAGAATGGTCCAAAAGAAACAACTTGTTCAGAGCATTTCAATGGTTGACATGCCTCTGCATCTAGTGGTTGCAGAATATGCAAGCAAAACAATCATGAGTTTGGGCGTTCGAACAAGTCAGTCATTACAGGATAAACTAAAAAAAGCTGGAATACTAGTCGAACTTTCTAATTTTGTTGAAATCGTAGCTGTCGAACCCGAATTCGTGCAAGTTTATGACTTTCAATGCGGATCGATTGACGTGTTTCGCAAGTTAGGTAAACCACAAAAGAAGGTATTTGTTATATTTTTCATAATCAAACTTGAGCGTTGAAGTCTGTAGGACGCCGAGGACGTAACAACAAAATAAAAAAAAAAGAGTTGTTTTCGTTGCGACTGCTTATTACAAACTGAACATGTGATGTGATGATACCATGGCACCGCAAGTAGTGCTGACTTACATAGACGACTTAAAAATGGCATCATGGTCTCTGAGTCGATATTGATTCAGTTAGAAATTATTTGTATTAATTGCATAGTTTACATAGACTATGAATGTATTTGAAAGTCATAATTGCAGTCGATTTAAGTAAAGGGTGTTTCGTAATAATTTAAGTTTGAACACTTTAATCGAATGAAAGTCGAGCTTCTTCTATTGCTGTGATTGAGCCTACAGCTCCAACCAGACCTTAAGCTAACTACACACTCAATTGTATCAAAAAAAACTCGAACCGTTTAGCAGTGATCTTAGACCAAGTATCTAAACATTCCTATTTCTAATAATAGTAAAATCAGAAATGAAGTTCTGAAGAGATATGCTACTTTCCAGTCGACAACCCCTAGTCCATCACAGTTCACAGGTTTTGACGTTTGTCAAGTCAAGCCATGCATACTACTTTATTTTCACGCACACATGCTAGAAGTATAGAGCAACACAATGGTATTAGGCGGGAGTAATCTCCTCGTAGCCCACACGTAAGATTTAAAAAACAAAAACACCATCAAATGACACCAAGGGGCAAGAGACGTAGAAGTTGCATATCTCTTCAGTACTTCATTTCTGAATAAGGTGCGGTATGTCAAAATAGAACCAGTTACTCGTTCATTACTTCACAATTACGTGGGCAATGAAGTTGACTAACTGAGTAAGGATATTTTTAATAAATTATTAATATTCTGTTTAACACCTCCTAGACTTCAAACATTATCGTCTTAGTAACCCTTTTGAGGCCCGAATTATTTCTGGATATTTAAAAAAAAATATTATAAAAAAATACAAAAAAAACATTTCATCAACTAGATGAGTATCATTACCAAATTTTCGAACACCTGGAAAAACTAGAAATGAATGGGGTGCCAGAACAGGAACCCTTAATTTATAATTATTATCGTAGAGTATTGTATCAGGTTTATTTAATTTACATGAGGGCTCCTCTGTATATAACTGCTTTCCTTAACCTCTTTATTGTTATAGGGTTCCATACAATACAAAGTATCAACTGCATCCTTATCGATTCACTGATGTATGTTCATTCTATCAATTCAAAACTTTTGGACCATTTGAAAATAGGAAAATTTCTTTATAACTAAAGTCAAGTGGTTGTGGTCCGTATACACATCTGAACCGTTGGCGCACAGTGGTCCCAGTTCATGGGAGAGTTGGAAATAAATCTGTTACTTTTGAACCCGTTAATTTGATACATAGTACAAGGTCCACGAGATCTTATTGTGGTCCAAAATGGTTGATGTAGATCAAACGATTTAAGGGTAAACTTAAGTAAAAAAAAAGTCACTTTTTTTTTTAAATCCATAAAATAATTATTTATTATTATCAATTACTCTCAAATGTTGCTTTAACAGAAGCTGTAGTCACTTTGTGGATAAATGAATTAAATTTTACATGAATTGGTAACATGCATTTGTGTAAAAATAAAAGATTAAACAATTTAGTTTGGTAAGGCTTGCGCTTCATTTCTTATTGGCAGCTTGTTCGCCTTAAATTGTTTTCGATTCAGGCTTTAAATACGAAAAACTAGGGATCAGATGATACCAACATTTGATGACTAACGTCTTCGTTTGATACCGTACGAGAAAATGTTCTAATATCATTAATTCGGTAATACCTGTAATCTTTATTCCGACTTTCCTGAGACTACTCTGACAATGATTCAAAACATAACTTCATCTTCCTATTTATCAAAAACTAATTCCAGATACCCCAAAGTCAAAAACCAATGTTTTTTTGCAACTACGCCCGAATGGCGTAGTTATATGCACTTTGTGACATGTGAACCGGATATGCCATAAAATACACCGCAATTGAAAACAGATAAAAGTAATTAGTTTTACAATTATAACAATTTTCTGATCCCAAGTATTCTAATTCACAACAGTAAGAATTACCACGGCCTTTCGCATAGCATTTGCGCAATACATGCATTGTTAGGGAAATCGTTTGAAAATATCGAAAAATTCACGACATTGCTCCACTTAAACTCCTGTTCGCTCAATGTGCCAAAAAGGGCACATTAGCTTTTGCACAATCAATATAGAATACTTTCATTTTTCAGAAAAGCTGGTAGTTGGTCTCCCGTTGGAGCATTTTTGTTATACCCTTCAAACATTGAAATGACCCCCCAAAAAGTGACTTCACTTAAAATCCTGACCTAAACATTTGGTAAGTTGTATGATAACGGCAGTTTGAAGACGAAGAAGATCACTGGCCTAAAACTACACTATTAAGGCTTGTTGGCAAAGAATTTTAGATGTTCACATAAATCGGCAGAGAAGGTCTTGTAAGCGATGTTTACTTATCAATCGAGAGTACATGGCGCTTGTAGATCGATACTGCGGTTCTGGCTTCATGTGTTAAGATCCATGCGCCAATGATGAAGATTTCCGTGGAAAATCCGTGAGCACCAGCAGCTTTGTGACTTTAGTTACCATAGATTTTTTGAAACAAAATTTCGATTGAATGATACATTTGCTTTTTGACTACATTCTGGAGCTCTTATTTATATCATTTTTACTTCGACTTGTCAAGCGATATTTGTAAATTAAAAAAAAAAAACTATCAACCACTAAATTATAACATGCATTGCGTTGCGACTAATAAAAGTCTACTGAATTCGTTTTCATCATAATAACCGGCTAAGTGATCTTCGTTCAGGACACTCACATTCGTTTACATTTGATACAAGTTTCGGATTCACATTCATAATCTGCACCCTACTCGTTCCGTAAGAATGTATTTACTTAACACGAGAACTCCGCCTGGTAACCTTGAAGGGTTTCCTTACGAAGATTTCTCAGGTGAGGCACATGTCAACATACAATTTCATTGAAAGCTTTTCCTATGCTTAGCATCAGGATGTTTACCCTCATAATGATGTTTACCTTTCGAAGGGTTGTGGACCTCTAGCAGATGAAACCTTTTAAATGTTGCTGCTTCGAAGTAGTCGGGTCTGGGTGGAGCGATGCTATTCCAGACGATAATGATTGTGTCGTTGTGAGGTAATTTGCATGTATGAAGATTGCGCGACACTTTAAAGAGTACATACTTGAAAGTGTTTCACTTTAATGATGTCATTCACTTTTAGCCCGCGTGAACAGAATACAATCTACTTGTGCGATTTGTGTGTGCCATTGCCAGCCAGTGATCACAGTCATTTTCAATTACACATCAATGACCAACGTAAATCCTAAATGGTTTAAAATTCTCCGAATACTGTGCAGCAATTTGGGTACCTGAATGCGGATTAATATACTGAATTGCTCTCCATCGTGCTTTCGTGTCATAGTACGGCTAGCCTCTGTGGGTCGATAGTCCACATATCGGCTTAGAATAAAATGAAATATCCATTACGAGAGAATAAAAGTTAGTGGCTTCCCGATATCCAGGGCATACATATATTAGAGAAATATCTGCCCTAATGTGAATAGACCTGGAGAACTGACATTATACCCATGGTGCGTCGAACATTGCCATGAAATTGAATCGCCAGTTGCAACGAAGTACCACCCTCTCGCCTGATCCGTTTATCCTATTAAAGGATGAGAAAAAAAAATAGACCGAACACTCAAATATGCAGCTCGACTATGTGTATCCTTCGTACATATGTATGCATGCCGCTTCAACTGGCATTTAGTCCATTCTCTTTCTGAGAGGAGCCAATCAACCACCGACTATGCAAAGCCTTCGCCTCTATCGATAAACATTCTAAAATACCTTACATTTTATACAGGTATGCTCGTATGTGCATGTGGATGTGTATCGCGTTTATTTGCACGTTCGATTAAACGTGTAAACAAACTTATGTATATAAGTATTGTATAATCATTTAACTTTCTTTTTCTTTTTCGTTTGCAGATTATATTCGACGGGTTTACTGTGGGGCGTTTCGATGAGGGCTTGGTGGACTCTGATGTTGATGGATTTGATTCCAATTTTAGTCCATCGGGTGAGCTCCCTGGATGCCCCGAAGGATTTATGCAGGTATGTGCTCAACTTTGTTCTGTAATATTATATGTGTGTGCGCTGAGTTTGTAGAATCGTGTTCATTTTCAATTTTTGTTTTTGAGAATGAATGATTTTGCGTGGACATTTTGACAGATCATGTTGTGGAAAGGAAACGTTTTCTAAATGAAATATGTATAATGCACTTATGTTTGTGCTTCGCGGTTTGCATGTTATTTTCGTTTTAAGTTTGAGTGAGTTGTTTATTCTAAAGCTGAATAGCATATGAATGGGATACGCTCCTTTTTGTAAAGGTGCATTGCTGCAGGCTGCGGTTAAGGCTGGCAAAGAGAATCCCATCTGTGCGTGACAGCTGAATGGAGGTGAAATAGTGAAATAGAAGTAGCGAGAAGGTTAAATTGTGGGTTAATTTCGTATTAACTCCAAGCGAAGGGATGGATATAAAGAGCTATTTTTAAAATGGGCGTGTTTTCAGCTCGCATGGGTATACGGGGTTGTTTGAGTTAGAGAATATATGAAATACTCAACTTAAATCATACATCCATAAATGTTTCTATAAATCAATTAAGAAAAGGTTAACCTTGAGATGTATGTACATGCCGATTGTGAAAAACGCCGAATTGACTGCGGGAGAAAAAATTTCGCATCCGCTTGTTTTCCTATTGCACTAAACGTATATGATCTCTCAGTTCAGTGAATTATTCCAATATATGAACGGCAAAATGTTTGTACTGGAATGAACTGATAATCTAATAAATGTAGTGCATGGTCATAAAAGTGAATTAGTGTTGAAATTTTTATGAAGTTAAAAAAGTTATCTATATTGGCTAGATTCTAGCAAGATTTTTTTACTTTTTATTTTGTTTTAATTTAAAAAAAATTTAAATGTTGGCGGCTGTTGCCTTGTGGGTCGACCAATCTCTGCCAGGGTTCGATTCCCGGTCGATACTACAAAAAATAATGTTCACGGCTCCACCTCTTTCCAGTCAATGACAATGCTCAAAGAGTAATAACTGCCTTTAACTTGTGAGAGAACAATAGCATGCACAACACGAGTGGTTGTTGAGAAGCTAGTCCCAGGGCTGTAGCGCCACCCATATTATTCGTATTTTGTTTTAATTGCATTTGGAAGTGAAAGTCTGTTCGCAATCATTATCGAAGGTGATTATGTGTCATTGCTTCGATACTCTCAAGCAATTCAGCCCGAACTACCCGATGCTGCTCATATGAGTTTAGCTGTAATGAAAGAAGTCACACCTGATAAAAATGTCGGCAATCAAGCCTATTAAGAGACGTAATATATACATGGTATACTTCAGGTTGATATACTAGTGGATCTTAATCGTCCTTTTCCTGCTATATGGCGCAGAGGCATGGACTTTGCCAAAAGCGGACGAAGGTGCTCTTGGTTGCTTTGAGTGGAAAATTCTGGGGCTGATTTTGGGTCCCGTCTGCATAGATGGTGAGTGTAGGAGAAGATACAACGACAAACTGTACGATCCAACGATTGAGATGGCTGGCTCATGTAGAGCCGATGGAAACCAATGCTCCGGATTAGGAAGTCTTCGAATCCACATCAGAGGCACGGCTCAGTGGAGGAAGGCCGCAACTAAGGTGGCGGAGGTACCAGTAAGTGGTAAGGGACCTCAACCAACTATGCGTGTGAAACTAGAGACAGCTAGCTAAAAATCGAGCTGCTGGAGACGCTTGTTGGTTGAGGCTCAGGGCCACCAAGGACTGTAGCGTCATCTTAAACCTTTCGCCCCGCAATTCGAAATAATTTTAGGTGTTTTAATATGTCGCTAACCAACCCCTAAGTTATGATATGTAAGACATAAGCCCTCCCGGGCGAGGGAAAGGCGGAGCAAGCTGGTACAAAAATGTACCAATTTGCATTTTTAAAAACTTGAAACATTCAACCAAGACAAAGTACGTTTTCGAACTATTTGAAGCCTTCCCGGGGCAGTGAAATGCATTTTGAATATATTATTGCAAATCGATCCCGGGTAACTGCATTTTTAATTGCTTCGTTTCCCATTGATTTGTACAATGGCAAATAATCCTTTCGGCAAGGAAGTCGGTCGTAGCACATTACAAACATACATCTAATTAAAACTTCGATTTCACCTGCATTTGTTGGTTGCATATTTTTATTCCGTTTATATTTTGTCTATGTGCGATAGATGAAAAAAAAGTTTGATAGTACATTGTGCTTTCTAAATGTCGTGACAAGAGTTTGTGAAAAATGTCGAGTATTGACGACGATCTGCATATGGTTCCTAAGATTCTACAGTCTCGTGGAGGAAACCATTTTTTTTTGGAATGAATGCAATGTGCCTTTTCTGAAGTATTTGGAAAATCTAGTACTTTAGGTTCAGCACCTAAGTCCTCAACGCCAGCCAGTTCACCACCCAAATCATCTTCAGAAGCAGATTCTTCTAGATCAACTCCAGAGCCTGTTTCCGAATTATTTCATAAAAATCGTCGCTATCGGATGAAAAGTCTTCTCCGCTTGATGTAGGAGTCTCTTCCTCCAATGTCATTTTGATTTGGTCATTATCCATTGGAATCTTGAAGCAAAAAGAAACAAAGATCGTACCTAAAAACATGCGAGTATTACATATACAAAGACACTAACAAACTATGCATGGTTCATTTGAGTACCACCTACAAAATACTGCCAATGAATCTTATATCTCCTCTCAAAAGATTTATCTTCTGGAATTTTTTTATTATTTTGAATTATATTATCTGGAATATCACTTTTAAATAGATCTATTTCCGCACAGATTTCCGAAAACTGCGATAAAACTTATAATACACCACTTTTTCGCATGACTCAAAAGAAGACAATGATAAATTGAGAGCCACAGCTGCAAAATGTGAAGCACCTTTAGTTTTTGGTTCAGAGATAGTCAAGCACCAAATTGGTGGTGCAAATTTTAACCAATTCTGATGTAAACGAGAGAATCCAGAGTTGTTTGAACTTTAGCTAGTACATTTATGTACCATGCTGGGCGAAAGGGTTAAGTAAGTAAGTAAGTATACTGGGGGTTTATTAATAAACTGATTGGGCTTCAGGAAATTAAAGAACTTGGTACTGCGTGAAGGAACCATCGAACTTGGATTGAAAACAAACTGCTCAAATATTAGCTCAAAATAAAATTAAATAAATTATTTTCTGTTGAGTAATATGTAATTTTTAATTTCATTACCCAACCGCTGCTGGAATGAAGGTCAACATGGACAAATCGGAGTGTATGGCCATTACCAGAACGCCTGTTGAATGCACTACATAATTGTGGAGTCCCATTGTAGTAGGTGGAGAAGTTTAAGTATCTCGGGGTCTTTTTCACGAGTGATGGAAGGAGTAATGCTGAGCTTTCCTGTAGGATTGGTCAAGCTGAGTCAATTTTGAAACAGCTTGGTAGATCTGCAATCAAGAAGGCCGAGCTTGGTGTCCAAACCAAGTTAGCGGTTTTCAACTCAGTATTTTTTCCTATGGTCACGTAATTTGGATAATGACGAAAAGTCTAATATCGCGAATACAAGCTGCTGAGGTGAGATTTCTCCGTGAGAAACATGGCAGTGCGAGAGGAACTCAACATTGAGGAGCTGCTTATTGGAGAGGGATATGCATCGTTGGTTTGGTCACGTGGCACGATTGTCCCCTTCATCACGACTTCCGAGGCCGTTGTTGAATGCGATTCCATCAGTTAGGCGACAGCTTGACGGGCCCAGGATGAGGTGGTTGGACCAAGTCGAGAAACTCGCCTCGTTACGCTTGGGCATAACTCCTGATGAGTAAGACTCGATGGTGGAGGATCGAGTTTCCTGGAGATATCGTGCGTAGTTTACCGTTTTAATGAACTTTTCGGTTATATTAAATGGTCCAACAATCATTAGTTCAAGTGAGCGGATGTCGGTAAAGAAGTTTTAAAAACATATGCTTATGAAAAACCCAATTCATACAATTTGTTTAACAATCCGCATCTAATTGGTTGCAGATTCCTAAAAAGAATGATGCGTTGGTGCAACAGAAAGTAAATTCTAGATTTTAAATGAACAAAAATAATTTGATTTATTTTTACAAAACAAAAGCACGGTTACAGTTCGAGGCAATGTGTAGGGAAGGGGGCTGCGAGATAACTCCTGTTGATTTGATCCCGATGGCAAATGGTGACTAGACCTGATGTGAAAATCAAATAGCGTATGCTTCCACTAGGATTCGTACCGGGGACCCCACTAACCAAGGGCAGACACTTAACCAACTGCGCCATCCACTCGTTTTGTGGAGTACATTTAGTCGTCAAATCCATGTCCAAAGTCAAAGTCCAAGTCAAATCCAGACGCCCGAGACAAGGTGGCCCATGAAGAAAAATCAGGGCCATACACAGGTCGGACATTATTCTGATAAGTAAAACTTCCGAGATTCTGAAAAACTCTCCGACTCCGTATTTGTATGTCTTTATCATTCACATTGAAATAAATGCAGTACAGCGTTAACATTAATAATGATAAAGTATGACCTACTTTGAAGAATCATCAATCTGTCTAAGTCCTAGGAAAAACCGACATACATTTTTCCAAACGCCGATAGTTTCACGATGATTCGACCTTTGCTATTGCAACTACTATAAGCCTACCTTTTGGAGTACCAACATCAGCTTTTATGATTGGTGTGATAAACCACGTTGACAAAAGATATCCAGCATTTCCTATTGTAAAGGAATGTAATGACTTTCTTCCGATATACAATTGTACACTTGTGCGTAAGATGATGAACGAATAATCTTCCAGTATCCGTAAAATATCCTACGCCCTACTTCATCTTTTCCATTCTAATCTCTTCTTAATTCCTTAACAAGATAATTGTATCCATAACTCGATTTATTTAAATAATATAGATTGATTCTTAAGAACAATGGAATCATGAAAATCATGAAATCGTGAAAATTCAAAATTGACTGAAAACAGCACATTACAGAAAGGGTCGACATGAAGGTTTAACGGACCGAAAATATGGGGTTAAGCGGATTCGGATCGGATGAAGTCGGAGTCAGTCCGATGTTTTCCATAATCGGCATGATAGTAACATTCCTATTCGATATGATAAATATCGAAATTACGTCAAACATAAATAAGAGGTCACGATACCAAGGCGACAAGGCTTAATGTATTCGCATAATGAAGCATCTTATTAAAAAACGTTTAATTATTATTAAACGTGAAAGAATTCAGGGAAGTTAACCCACCGTTATTCTTGACTAATATAACCGCGAAACAAATTTGAAGAGACACAGGACATCGAGAGTCCATATAATAATGTGGAACAAAATGCAATCACTAACGATTTGTCCAAAGATGAAGTGAACTGATACCTCCTAAAATGTGTAGAAATGCGAAGGGTAGCTCGAGACCTTTCGCTCATCGAAATCTACAGCGAAAGTGAAGTCCTCAACACTTTTATTGAACTTATTGCGGGATTAAACATTCTGCAGTCTCAGCAATCAAGAGCATAGCAGATGACATTATACAACTCGTATTTCGCAAATATTTAAACAAACAAAACTCAAACCTGTGCCGCCGCTGTAGGTTTTCGCGTCCGACCCCTACGCACTTTGAGCCTGCATTGACTAAGTTCGATTCCCGGTACGAGCGGTCCCACGTTTTTCGAGTCACTGACATTGCTCAAAGAGTGTAACTGCTTCTCAAACTGGCCGTTCGGAGTCGGCATAAAAAGGTAGACCCCTTTCACTCGTAAGGAACAATAGCACGAGAGGTTGCTGCGAAGCTAGGCTCTGGCCCTCTACGAGCTGTAGCGCCATCGGACTGTAGCGACATTCAGAGTCGGGATAACACTGTAGGTCCCACTCGTAAAATAACAATAGCACTCACAACACGAGTGGTTGATGAGAGCTATGCTATGGCCCTCTACGGGCTGTGGTGTCATCGAGCTGTAGCACCATTCGGAGTCGGCATAAAACTGTAGATCCCTTTCATAGCAAGCGCAAGTGGTTGATGAGAAGCTAGGCTCTGGCTCTATACGGGCTGTTGCGCCATTCGGAGGCGGCATAAGACTGTAGGTCCCACTAGTAAAAGAACAATAGCACGCGCAACATGAGTGGTTGCTGAGAGTAGTTTCGCCATCCAGATTCTACAATTTTCCTACAAACTACAAAGCCAAATCGCTACGAATTAAGTAAGCAAAAGAAAATTATCCTCATGAATGCTAGCGACGCAGTCAATACCGCCACAATTTAAAATTCCTGGGTACTCGATCTGTTTCCTAATTTGAGCAAAACACACCAGTGAATGACCTCACACTACAAGAGAAAGTCCCATACAGCGTTTTCTGAATATTTTCCCCAAAGCTGGTCGCTTATCCGAAGGCGAGTGTACACATGTGTATGATCGAACAAAAAAGAAAAACAAAATAATCTCAAGATTTCTAGCAGCTACTGTTTGTTTTCGGAGAAAGGAAATTCAAAAGTATTTTTATCCCACATTAAAATGCATCTGCTGACCTTAGCTGGACAATTCACAATTATTATTTCATAACTCATGAAACTGTAAATGCTGTTCTCGTGTCGTTCCGAGTGCTGTCCTCTGCCCCACATGTCCCAACCATTGCCTGGCATTGACATTTATGTGAGCATTTATATAAATTATTCATTTTTATATGACCACATTCCAATGACCCGCCCAGCCTTAGGACAAAACATCGAAAATCACAGCCACAAATAAGCTGCGGAAATCGTGTCAAGTAAAGAAGATGTCAGATCTCCACACAGCCACACACATATTCACAATTTGAACCGTCAAAGTGTTCATGAGTTTCGTCCTACAAACACTCTCTGCTCAATTCCTTGAACAATCTCGTCGACATGGTACTCTTTTGTATACGGACATACGAACGTATAGACAAGTGTATACGTATGTGTGTATGACTTCGTGCTCGCTTATAAACGAGATGGAATCAAAGTTTAGCCTCCCCTCAACCAAGGATATCCACGGTGGGTTTTATCGATTTTCGAAAGAGAAAAAAAATAATTTCGGGTCAAAGGGAACTAAAATAAATTTATTTTCTTCTTCCAAGATAGTTTTATAAGGAAAAAAGATTTTTGCTTCGCCCGCCTATTCTTGATCTGACGTTGTTCCAAAGACGACGACCGTAAAACCATTATCCTTGTACGTTTGTGAACATTATTTCAGCGTGTTATCTGCGCGGAAGTATGTGTACTGTTATGAAACTCAAAGGATTATTTTAAAAATATACTGAATGTAAGGTATTGCAAATATTACGAGATACTTCTGAACACACTCATATATGAACGTATGTACATGCCCATGCATTTATGCCACCAAAAGGAATTGTTTTTTAGATTTCCTTGTGTTGCTGAAAAAGGGGATAAGGATTTTCGCGCACAAAACTTTCAACTATTGTAATCCTCAAGCGTGCATACCGTGGAGCGAAAGACCGAAGGGAGAAGGGATCTTCAAACTCCACAAGCACTTGTACTCCATCCACTTCGCCTTGGTTCTTTGAGATACGAGTATGTAACATGCATACCTATATGTGTACCAACAGACATTATTGTAAGTATGTGCTCTATGTTGTAGCCGATTACACGCGAGAGATTACTGGAAGTTTTTCCCCAGGAAAATATTCAATGTATTACTTAGTTAATAGCATTGATCATAGCGGATGGAGATGTAAACGATTTGTTTCAGAAACAATGTGACTCTCTGTCAAAGCGTCTACTGATAGATGGGTATCAGTTGAAAGAAAGTCTTAATATCAATTAAGCTCCTGGGGGATTACTCACAGAAGATTCTTTTTCGATTTGCTTTCATGCAGAATTCCTTTGTCGGCGACGGATATTCTTACCACTCGATTGTATCGAAGATGTGATAGAGTACGACTCAGTGTTAGACGAAAAGAATGTATGCAATCTATTAAGTATACAAAAAATGTTAGAAAAAATAATCGAGTGAGTACATACAATATGTGTTGACCAAGATAACAATGGCGAGGCTCCAAATTTTCCAAGAGAAACTATTATTAGCGTCGATGTACAGCATCGGAGAAAACAATTTTCAACTACGTTTGGTTGGTTTTAAAAACAATTTCTTAAATATAAAAAAATGGTTTAGTTTTAAGCATATACAGTTTTGTAGAATAAAGTCAACACTAAGTAAACTAAGTTGCATTGTATCAGGGAATCTCTAATTGCAACTTTGAACAAAAAACCAATCCGTGGTTCTTGTTTGACGTGATATTGATTCCATTAAATTGCTTCTAACTAAATTTTATATATGCCGATACAGACTTTAAGCTACTCGTGACTTTATTACGTTACAAATTACGAAGAGATTTGTCTTCAATTCAATCTAATTCAATTCAATTTATTTCAAGTAGGTAAGGTTTATACACAGGAGTGTCAAACTCAAGTTCATTTATTGCCATTCTCTTGTCTCAAATATGACAGCGGGTCGCATAAAAAATAAATTGCAAATGTAATAATAAGTCTAAGTAAGAATTATGCAAAACTTGATTTAATTTTTTTTTTTTCAAGCGGAGGCGTATTGAGCCTTTGTTTTATTTCAGGGTCGAGAAACTTGACTTCTGTTCTTCTGTGAAGGCACATCCTTTCATGTTACCCATAGTTGGGGTAGTAATCCCCAGAGATTCGTTGCCCTTGCACTATATTCATTAGGAAATTGTCCACTGTTTCAAGTTTGCCCTGTTATATAGGACCTCTTTACGATAGAGTTTTCCGTGCTGGACTCAGGTGTTCTAGCGAGGGCATATTCAACATTTTTAACCATAGGTAAAATGACGTTGATCACTTCAAAAATAAAAACGAGCGAAAATAAGAGAGAAGAGAAATCAATTCGAAGATTTATATTTGCTTGAACTTTTTTAAACTCCGTGGATTCCACCACGAAAGTGGCCAGCCATTAGGTGGATTTACCGGGGATTTGCCCCTGATTATGTCAATAATTCGTAACTTTACCGCACGTATTCCTGGAGGGAGGGTGTTGTGAAGTCGTCTTATATTTTTAAGAGCACGTTAGCTGTGATAATAACTTGCGCCAATAAAATTTGTAGCAATTTGCAGTGCTATTTTGTTTATTAAACTTAAGGGAATATTTTGCCTTAATTGTATTCTCCCGGGTAAAATGTATATATATCTGATTCGTAAACCATACTTGACAGTTGCATACCCTCCATCAGAAATGAAATATGATAGGGATGCTATATAATCCGCTAAAAACAAAGATGTTTCAACTTTTATAATTCAAGGCTCCAAACCTTTCTAATCATTAACAATGTCCGAGTTCATAAACGTCACACTGCTGCAGCCCTGAAAGATGTAAATAAACAGCAGTGACTATGCATTATAGCAGTCGGCAGCTGCGTAATAAAAGCAAGGCAATGTGACAGTCAAACTGCGATCTAATTGGTAGTGATTTTTGTTTTATTACAGGATGAGATTCACTTATTATAAGGACATTTCTGTTATTTTTAACATGATCTGACTTCCAGTTTTATTTTAATTTAAAGCATTTTGATTCGTATTCTGCTACAGTTTCTTTCTTTTATATTATTGAAAATTAGTGTATTTATTTGGGCAGACCTTTTTTAGAAATGATAGAGAGATGCCCAACTTCTACATACCTTTCTTGCCGCTTAACATTTTTTAAAACCATTTTTTATATCGTGTTCTAAAGCCAAATTCATCAATCAGAGAATGGCATTTACGTTATTTCGTGAACAATTTCAAAAATTCGTGAATAACTATCAAAGAGCCTCTGCAATTCGTCGATGGACTAGGGGTCGTTCAGCTGTGAAGTTGGGCATCTCCATAATACTTCATTTCTGATTTTAGCAATACAAACGTCAACCAAACACATTTTGTATTTATAAATGCAACATAAAGCATTTATAAATACTTTTTTGAAAATGCTGACCTGCTACGACCTTGCAGCAATATTCGTGTTCATAAATGTGTGGATAGAATATTTTGTACAGTGCTTCTATCTAAAAAAATCTTAGCAAACTTCGCCGTTCGGATTCAGCACAATACTGTGACAGATCAATAGCAACGCACAACACGAGTGATTGCTTTAAAAACTCGCCCCAGGTCGACCTCTCACTAGGACAGTCACCCATAATATTTTTATTATATTTCCCTTTCGACTTTTTCAAAGCTCCTCGTCGTCTTCGCGTTTACTTACAAAATACACAACTTCTTAGTCAATTCGACTGCTAATTATTGTCTTTCTTTCTTCAAAATTGACTTCAACGACTCTTCGATTGATATGTTACGTTTTCGGGTTTACTTATGCGAATAATCTTACAATTGCTCTATCGGATCTGGAGCATGAGAACAATAGTTATTCTCATATTCACAGATCGCGTTAAAAATGATGAAATCTTATCTCACATGTTCACGTCGTAGTAACGCAAAGTATACGCAATGTTTTTCGACCAAAACCTATCAAAAGATGTTTTGTTATTTTTGCCATCGAATAAACTGGCACCATATTTGGACTTAATAACATAGAAACGTTATAAACACGGCAGAAATCGACACTGGTCCATTTCAAAACACTACGAGCAAAAAAATAAATAAGTAAAAGAAATTTTGCCAACAATGCCGAGCTGTATTCTAATACCCTACATATTTTTATATGAAATCATTTGATGTTCTTCATTTATTCATAGCTTATTCATAGCTCAATGGCATGGAAAAAATGGAATAGTAAAACAAACACAATTTAAATTCAAAGCACACTGTAAGTGTCAAGAGCATTAAAACCTCTTTGTCAAAAGATGCAAAGAAATTCTTCCCAGTTTCATTTGATAGTCAAAAAAAATGTTGATTTGTGAACGTTTCTGAAAACAAACAAAAAGCAACATCAACAAAAATGTTCAAGGTCCCGTACTATATGCTTGTCTCTTCAGTAAACATTTAACTGGAAGTACTTACGTATGTACTTATGTATCCATTCAATTCAGTTGAACGACGAGAATGGAGTGAGTCGTAAATTCCAAACATCCTTTGATTGTATTTCCTTAACAACGTTACACGACTTCCTGTTTACCTTCGTACCTACCTTGGACATAAAATAAATGTACAACATCAAAGTGAAAATATTTTTTCTCCAATGCGTACTGTTACAAGCAATGTCTTATGTCTTGTCATGTGTATTAAAGCGAATTAAGTCTCGAACGCTTTCAGTTATTTATCAATTTTTCAAATTCGTCTTCTTTTTGTCCTTTTTTATTTGAAAGCACTATATTAATTGAGGCAGCTATAACTGTTATGGCAGAGGTAAATTTCTTTCTTTCACGATGATTAATTTGTTTTCCGAGAAGACTTTTTTAACGATGCACAAAACGAAGGCCGAACATAATTAGTCGACCAGACTCGAGATATTAATAAGAATTTATGAATTACTACAACAAAATTCGAAGTTCAGGTGGTTTGTTTTTTTTTTTTTGATTTGGTGAACGTCCACTCTAAATAAGGACATTGTAATTTGTATTATTATTATTCTTTTTTGCAAGAATAGCTGACTACTAATATCAACCTCATCAACAATCAGAGTCAGTCAGTAAAAACGACCTGCAATGTAATTTTAAGTTGACGTCTGGCGACGGCATTAGAGCACGTTTTAACTGGATCGAAGGTAAATACAATATTTCAAAATTCAAAAGCAAGGTATATTTGACGTAAGAGATGCATGTGTTACATGCATTGCTCTCTTAGATTATCTGACTACGGCAGTGTTTTTCAAGCGGAGGTCCTGGCGGCAAAGGAAGCGGCCAAAATGATATTATTGCTGGAAATACCACCATTCAAATTGACAGTCAAGCTGTCATTAAAGCAATTTCGGGGATAGAAGTCAAGTTCAATCTACTGTGCAAGCTGCGGCGAAGAGCTCAAGTTTCTTGATACTCTGCATTCGACTACCCTATTTCATAGGGACATGAACGGCAATGAGGTAGCAGTTGAACTTGCTAGAACAGGGACAAAACCGACTTATCCCAGGCAACCCCACGGTTTGATCCACCTGAAAGGTGGAACTCTCTTCCCAACTGTGACATCTCTCGAATGTTGTGGCCCAAGTTCAATAGCGCAAAGACCGACATACTTCTTCAACGCTGCGGATGGTTGTCGGAGCGCTAACTGGTCATACTCACCTGAGATATCATGAACACAAAATGGGACTGTGTCTGCCGAAGAGGAAGTTAGGGATACTCCACACTATCTTTTGCAACGGCTCAGTCTCTGCCTATTGAGGCACAGAACTCTGGGAGAATCCTTCTTTGAGAATCTCCAAGAAATAGGAGATGTCCCACTAACATCTACTTGCAATTTCGTCAAGACAGGGCAAGACAGGCACAACAACACTAGAAGTACGCGAGTAGGACCGGAAAGGTTAACATCCCCCCATGGGCGTCACAATGGGTCCAACTGGACTTAAGTGAGACGTGGCCCGACCACGTCAGTTCACCAACGTAAACTCACCTAAGACATGACAAGTGTGGCATACTTTCAAAAAAATTCCATAGCGCTGAGATTTTTGACAAAATTCAATTTTTGTTTCCCTGTAACAACACCGGTTAAGAGCACCCACGATGCGACCTTTGGCGGAAAAGGAAAGAGTGAAGAGATTTTGCTTTTAAAACGGTAATTTTAAAAAGTATGGTTGAGGGCTCAAAACTAACGTGACTCCTTCACAAACATGTGCTGTTCTGCGATTGTAATGCAACCTCTCAAAATATTTAATACAGGGTGTAGGGATTGAAAATGATAAATATGTGGAGCCTGTGGAAAAAATCCTGGTTTGTGCCTTGAAAAAATCCAGTGTAGGCAGAGAAGGTATTGTCCATACAAACATCGGGTCGGAGAATCTCGATTTTTCAACATGCATTGAGCTCTGTTCTAAACTGAAGCCAAGTACTATAAACGAAGCCGACCTCTACCTCTATTGCTACTTAAAAATGTTTTTATATCGTTTTCTCAAACTAAAAATTTGACAATAACTGTCAAAATTTCGCTCGAATTCAATGGCAAAGGAGGGAATCAGCTCAATTTGATTTTGATTCAAATGTCAAGCATGCCATTCTGTTTTACTCTACTTGAACGATTTTGTAGTTTTAATGTAGAATTGGGACTTTATTTTTAATGTGGTCTCATTTAGTTGATTCGTGGTTCTTGGTCTATGGTAGCCAAGATTGAAGTGACATGGCATAATTTTCCAGAAATGATTGCTGTTCAGATTGTGGTTGTGAGGTTGGGCAACTGTATGTCTTGGGACTTCAGCAACTCAGTTAACCGCTCAACAAACCGCCATTTCTAGTTTGCTGTCACCAGTTTCTCTCACCAAATGACTGAGATAATTCGACCACCATAAGAGTGTTTAAGCTGTTCACTCGTTAGTTATATAACACTCGTTTGGTCTTCGTCTTTCAAATAAAACACTCCGATTTCTTTATGCACTCTTTATTACTTAGTAGGCAATCGATCGCTTTCGCTTCTATTCACAAACTGTCCTTAATATTAACTTATCCTACTCTGACCCATCTGACAATCCTCTCCTTGTGATATGTACATGTATGTGTATCTACTAATCTTTCTTTGTGCTTGTTTCTTTCATTTGTTATTATTCTACTACAAGAGGGTGCATTAAGTTGAGCTGTGCTTTTGAGTTGTGAGTTGTAGTCTATTTGTTCACCCGCTCTACATGACCCACTTGCCTTAGGTGTGAAGTCCGGTGAAATCTTGTTACTAACGCAATCTGAACCAAAAGTCTTTGGGCGATCTTTCGACAATACCTATGCCACTGAAATAGTTCATGCTTCAAGGCCGTAAATAAGGTTGTACTAATGGAAATGTTAAATGTATACACATTGTTTTTATGGCGCTCGACTTGAAATTTTTAGTTAGGAAATATTCACAGTGTGCGTTAAATTTATATCTTGTTTGTTTTACTTTTTCGAAGTAGAAATAATTTCATATAAAAAGTTGTATGGTATTATTAAACAGCGCGGCATTATTTACAATTCACATCCCTCTGTTTTTTGAAACGGTGTGCTTTGGAAATAGAACTCTATTTGATATCTGCTTGGATAGTGTAACAAATCCGAAAATTTGGTTTGTAAAAAAAATGTGCAAAGTCATTAAATGATGTGCTGAATCTGTTCGAGGATATTTCGCTTCGACGAACTTGCAAATGCAGCGACGAAACTCAAAATTTTGCCTGAATCCAACATAATAAAACCGTGCAGAGTATGATATACATACAGTGAAAATAACTGAGCGGTTGTATCAGAGTGGAACTTTCTGGAGTGGTTGGAACTTTCCAGAACAGCACATTGTTCGAAAGAACCATAGTCGTAATACATATGTATGAAATGACGATGTCAGACGAATCGTGATGAAATTCAGACCCTTGCTCCATATTAATCTGGCAATTGTCAGGTTTATGATTGAGAGTCACGTTGTTCGTCGTCGTCAAAGGATTGAACCCCTTATGCTAGCAAGAACCAGACCGTTATATATTATCGTGAGTTTTGAGACTTTGAAACCCAGCACTTTTTTATATTAAATTGATCTTTAATAGGAAGTGGAGATATCGAAATATGTATAGACACCGTTCTTCTTGTATTTGCATCCGATTAAGAATTTCCGCCGATATCGAAAACACCGAATATTGTGATTAGTTTAGTTATGTACTGCCTTGCTTTATGCCAAAGTTGTTAAACTTGCAATGGCAAAGCAACTAAGGCGACTATCTACCAGTTTCCGTATCTGTTCGGCTTTCAAGCATTCAAGTTAAGGACCAGTTCAGAATTAGTAATCCCACATTATCGATCTGTCCAACGAAGTCTGTAGTCAACCGCTCCCACAAACCTCCCATATACGAAGACTTAACAAACTGGCACCATTAAGCTAATTGCATTCCTAGTGGAACCATCGCCCAAAACACCACTTAAGCCCACCATTGAATATGAGGTTAATGTTCAACTATGATTTGTACTATGATTTTGTACGACCATCGTGGCATAGTGCGTGGCATAAGTGCGTCATTTACAAAGCTAATGGTATCGCCTCTTGCGCATTATTGACTGGTACCAGGATACAAGTGTCAGGGAAAACTTCAAAAACTCCGTCGTTTGGTTGGACCTCTCGGCTGAGAATGTCATCGCAGACTACGCCATGAGAGGTGTTGCACGTACCATACAAATGCATGCATATACATGGCCATTCAGTGCTGTCTGTGATGAAGAACTTGTTCAGACTTCATGAGTTGTAAAGATATGAATTCATGTTGTCTTATTAATGAATAATTTAAATAAAGAGACATTTTATAAAATTTAACGACCATTGCTTTTACATTCTGATTAAATTAATGTAAACTCGCTGCAATCAAAATATCTATTATTTCAGGTTTTTTAGTTCATTTCAATTTTCAGTATTGAAACTTAAATTCACAAAATTCGATCTGATTACAAGAGCTGGTATTCAGTAGTGTGCTTTTTCGATTATACCTGATTTAGTTGCAGTCGATTCTAGATAATTTGAAGTGATTGTTAGTCCCGTGGAAAAACCTTGATAAATCGACAAGACCTATGTGTTTTTGTAGGCTCATTAATTTGGAGTGATTGCTCGGTAGGGCAGCCAGCAAACACGCTGTAATTCGAAATCAGTAGCTTTTTGTTCGTTGTTCTCTGTTCTTTGCTCAGCTGTTGTTTCTAAAGCTTTGATTGCGTTAGATTGTGATGTATGTGATGTGAACAAGCTAAAAAGTTAAAAAATTCAACATGGCAGGACGGATGGAGCCTTCTCCCTTTCTTGAATTTCTGACTTTCGATGATTTTGTACATTTTGACGATTATGTGAATGTTGGCGCTCTGTGTAACGATGAAATTTTAGCAGCTTCCGATTCAAGTAACAACAATGAAAACGAACCGGAAGCAGAAACAATTCGGCCCGTCATATGAAAGGAGACAACGTCATTGTTGTCTACATTGCGTCGACATTTACTTAGAACGGAAGTGCGTCGTCTGAGCTATTCTCAGTACTTGCTGTCATAGACAATGCTCTTGACCAAGCATGCTGATTTCATTACAAAATACAGTAGAAGCTCGTTAATTCGGAATGGTTGGGGGGAAGGTCAGTCCGAATAAAAGAATTTTCCGAATTAATGAGAGCATATTTTTCTGCACAACGCGTTAATATGATGAAGTTGTATGCAAGAACATATAAAGACAAATTTAAAGAAATTTGAACGAATGAATTCTGAATGTAAATGGCCGGGATTCCCTCAATACAGTTTTCCACGACTTCTAAATTGCCGGGAGGCCAGCTATCGCCATTTTAATGATTTCATCCGACTTCTGCATATTTGAGATCCATCATTGCATTTTTTAATGTTTGCTAATTTAATTTTTACTTACAAAAATTTAACACCGACTCATTTATTCGGAAAAAACTCCGAATTCCGAATTCCGAACTCCGAATTCCGAATTCATTACGTTCTTGTCCTTCACTCCAACTCTACCAATTTTTTTAATTCGACCTCTAGTTAATTCGAATTTTTTGTAAGATCCCTTAAGTCGAGAGTCGACTGTATTTGGAAGAGATGTAAATATAATTTCTTCGTATAACAATTGAGTGAAATTTCGAATACACATGTTTTTTTTTTTTTGTCCATTACAAATTTCAGCGAGTGCTTGCGAGAGATTGTTATTTGTCAACCAATTAAAACGATTGATCTCTATCAACTTGTGCATTGTGAATGACGCCAAAGTGGTATTGTGAGTGTCAATTGAAGTACATTTTTTTGATAAATGCCAATTTTTTATTCAATCGCGTTTTTGAGGACGATGTTGCTACAAAGGAAATTGTAAATATTTACAATATTTTATTGTATTTGGAACAAAAAACTTGAACGGTTCTAGGGCAAAAGTAGTGAGCAATAAAAATCAATTAGAACGATTGGTTCAACTGATGGTGGAAAATTGATAACGGCAAGAGGGGAATAAACGAGATAGGACGAATGTCGATTGCGGAGTTGTCTACGTATGCACTTAAATTATTTTCTCCTACTGGCGAGGAAAGGAAACATTCCTTAACTACCTTCTTCTTCTAATGGTTTCCACAAAAACTGAAGACTGTTAATCATCGTCAAGCCACATTTCATCTGAATTCATTTTTATAGGCCACAAAACACAAATGCAATTTTCACATACAGAGAGGCGCATCAATGTGTGGTACAATAAGAATTTCAATTAAATTTTTTTGGAATCAATCACAGTAAATGATCGTTAATTCGGAATGGTTTTAACGAATTCGAATTTTCCGAATTCATGAGTGTTTTTATATTCACTGGAACTCGTTCCTATTGATGAAAATGTGCAAGAACTTAAAACGAAAAATAATTTTGTAAACACACTGTCAATTAGGACTACTCCAATAGACAATTTTATTGCGTTATATAGTTCTTGCTAATTTGATTTAATTTCTACTTAAAAAAATTTAAACCAACTTTTATCGGAATTTTGATTCCGAATTAACGAGTTTTATGGTTAACAAGTTATATTAAAGGATTTTTACTGTATTTCATTGATTTTTTTTGTTGGATCGAGAATTCAGTTTTATTTTTTATTACAATACTATTTCTTTTTGGAATATGATAGATCGTAAATGATCTCCATTAACATCCCTGCAAACGCAACAACTGATCAGAAGATTATCTAAATTAATTGAAATTTATTCGTAGGGTTGCAGCCGGGGTAGCCTCAATTATTGTTTTGTACACATCTTGCTTGAAATATCCCCATAAAAAAATCTGGTGCAGTAAGGTCAGTTGACATTTTGGGCCAGCTGAAAGTGGAATTTCTTGAATGTTCGTTTGAGCTCCGCCATTACGGGCCAGGCTATGTGGTGAAAAAAAAAACTCCTTCAATATCTAAATGGCGGTCCCCATTGACAGTAACTGTTACAACGTTTTCCGCAAAGAAGTATGGCCCCACAATCCACTGAAACTGAGCATCACACAGTGACTTGTTCTGGGTGCATTTCCGTCTCATTGAGTACTTCTGGAGTAGATTTACTCCATATACGGCAATTTTGCTTATTTACATTACCGTATAGGGAAGGAAGAACCGCCAAATTTGCGCTTGAATTCCCTTTGTACCGCAAAGCATGGTACCGCTGCACTATCTAAATACCCTTTTCCGTATCATAAGCATTCCTTTTAATAAATTTAAGTCGCCAATCTTTCAAATAAACAATAAGTTGAAAAAAAACTCGTGCACCACCCTAGATCATGTCTCATTCACAGGAGACAGAAAATTATATAAATTATTAAAATTAAATAATATTTTTTTTTTTAATTTCTTAAAATTATGTAGTTTGCGCTAGCTATAGGTGTGAATATGGTAATAATAAATAAAAAATATCATTTGACAAAGTTTCTTATAAAATCAAAGAGGAATGAGGAAAGTTATGTTTTTATTTTGATGAATAAATTGTTCAAATATGTGGATGAGAAGATACACTCATTTTATTTATTTCTATTATACAAAAATTATATGTAGAATGTGCAGGTAGAGTTGGCTAAACAGTTCCCAAGTGAGAATGGACATGGAATGATTATTTTCGCAGTCGGATCTGATTCTCAGAGTCATTTCCGCGGAACTATGTAGTACCATTCATGTGTAGATCAACACGCGTAGATCAAATTCGCTCAGCTTTGATGTTCCATGTGACATGTTTGGTATGCAGGAAAGTTTGGTTTGTGTGTATGGGGTATGCGTGGATAATTAGCACATCAAAATTCGTTGACGAAACAATTACGACATAACTACTAGGGCGAACGATAATTCGAGTGATAATCGATTAATACAACACCTCGACAACATATCGATTCCCAAAATCATTCGAATGACTACTGACTAATTACTAACTACGAACACAAAGTAACTGACTAACTTATGGCGGCCATGGTGTTGTGGGCACGCACTTTGAGCCTTCGATGCCTAGGTTCGATTCTCGGCATGATCAAAATAATATTCGCTCAATGAGCTGACAATGCTCAATGAGTAAAACTGTCTCAAAAAAGCATCTTAAATTGTCCGTTCGGAGTCGGCTTGACACCGTTCCTTCTACTCGTGAAAGAATAATAGCACGCACAACACGAGTGATTGCTGAGAAGCTAGGACCTGGCCCTATACGGGCTGTAGTGCCACCCATATTATTTATACATTATTTTGACGGACTTGTACGTATGTGGCTTGAAACAAGACCAGCCAAGTCTTGGCATACAATTAATAATATAATATATACATAATATCAAATAAAGGTATTTGCTATTATAAAACGAGCGTTTGTAAAAGTTTTAAGATCCCTGACTTTGGAGGACATCATCTACCTTAACAAAGAGGACACAATGAAAACAAAAACTAGGTCCATATACTCAAACAAAAAAGCTGGTTGGGAGTTCGATGGTTTTTTATTTTAATTTTTGTTCCAATTATTTATTAAATGAAAAAACAGGACATCTTCTTAAAACGTTCTAGGACATTAAGAGCTGGGGTAAAACAGTTGACGCATAGCAACCCTGCATTAAGTCACACAAAGCAATCGAATTTATATTAAATAATACTCCTGAATTGTCTATCTACCGACATGGTAACAAATAATTTGCAAAAATTGCAATATGTACCATCGTATAAATCCTAACAATTAATGGAGACGAATACGAATACGAATATAATCGGTTGACAAACACACTTAGCTGAATTGCAAAGGGTAAAATGATATACATTACCAACTGATTTCTTGAAATTCTACCATGTAATCTTTTCGAAGATTTTGCTTACAAATTCCATATCTTCAGAAATGCAATGAAATCAACCAACACTTGTAGCAATCAAAGGACCTCCAACTCGAGAAATTTATGAAATTTGCTGAATTTCGAGAACAGCCTACGAACAAGTTAATACCTCAAAGTACTCACCAACCTACGCACACGTGTGCTCATGCATCTGCACAAATAGGCAAGTTTAACCCTTGATAAGAGCAGTTTCATATATGTTTGCATATATAGCCAACACCCCATTGATTGCATAACTTTGCTCTTTTAAACCGTAAATCTTCCATCCGGCATCTTTCCACTGCACGTTATCAGAGCCGACTGAAATTTTGGGATAAACTTTATCCACACTCGAAAGCCACATGTAGACATATACCCAACAGAGAATCTCAAAACCATCAGAGTTATTTAAGTCAGTTCAACCTAGAGGTATATACCAGAATTTTCTAATTCCACAGAGTCTTTCGATTCTCATAACATGAGCGTCCGTACTTACATCGAATCGAATAGACGAATCCTCCACAGTTTACACAATAAATACTGATTTTCACCTGGCCAGCTGCAGACATTAAGAGGGAATGGCAGAGTTTATCTGAACCTGAAATCCAGCCGTAAAGAGAATCCCACGGAAGAAGTAGTCCAGCCACGATGAAACCATTTAATATGAGTCGGGTTCGTAATCCGTACTCCAGGCCATCCGCACACTGCATAGCAACGGCATGCAGTTCATGCAAACGAATGCCATGCAAACATTCCATTAACCAGAACTTAATCAATTGGAACTCGAGTTGCTTCGTTTCATTTGCTGGAGCAATATTATTTTTGTGTTTGTGTGTTGAGGTGGTCATAGCGTAAAAGCGGAACAAGTGTTCCCATCGACACGACGGACGTTGTGCTCGCTGATGTGGCTATTTGCCAAATGTTGCTTATATAAAATGTACAATCTATATAACTTATTGGGTATTTTACTGATGGAACTCAACCAGCAAGACCTCAATGAAACCACACTTTAGGCTGTGTACTTGGAGAAGGAAGTGAACATTCACCCGTTCAGCCGTTCCCTCGTTTTCCTGTATTGCTATGGAGGAGTGAGTATATATCTTTTCGGCATTAGCACGTTTATTTATGTTTATGAGATGCTATAAAGGTTTTTCAGTTGTGTGTTTGTCTCCTGACTGAGAAATGTACTTCAATGAGATCGTATATTAAAATCTAAATACGAAGAACAAGAAAACTCATCGATGCCCTTCCAACCACATCCAAATCAAAGGGAATCAACATCAAGCTTCATCATTCTTAGTGGGGCCATAACCAATTTAGAAACCCATCCAGACCTGATGCGACGATTACCGTATTCAAGTGGGCACTTGTGGCAGGATTGATTTTTCATTCTACTTCTACCATGGGACTATGATTTAAAAATCGCTGCTAGATCCTTGCTCTGGCTTGCTCAGTGGAGTTCTCTGTTGTATACGAGCAGCGATTATTACTCCGTTGAGTGGATACCTCTTCTTATTTTAACGAACACTTTACAATAACTGCCCTTTCATTCAAGGGCTTTTGTAGGTTGACATAGAATAATTTTATTTTAAAATGCAATAAGTGACGCTTGTAAATCTGAATACTTCATGCAGTTCTGTGGGCTGTAAATTAAATTATTTATAAAAGCAGTCTGCATCCGTAACTCTGACCTGGATTCGTTTTAAGGCAGCTACGAAGACTTTAAGGGCATCTATATATACATTTGCAATAGCCTTTGTGTGCAAAGGTCAGCTATACATTCCTACTTGCAGGGATACAAGTCAATAGACTTGTGCTGTAGGGTGCTTATTCAATTATGAACTTTCTACGAGAAGGATATATATTTTTGAATGGTTTGTTATGTGTAGTATTTTATATATTTTATTCGGTGCTGCCACATACAGCTCAGAGAAATTAATAATATTTGGAAATACATTTATTAATATGCAAACATTTGAAAGCAATCAACGAAAACAGCTTTAATATAATAAAATGTTTTGATAGCTTTAAATCTGTATCATGAGGTATGGGAGATTAGTGATACTGCTTGGAACATGCTTTCCAGTCCAGCGACATCTTTTACGATAGGTAGTAAAGTTTAGCGGTCTGATGTTTTCGAAGTCACCAGTTCTTTTCTATTGTCCTGATTTATCTTATGAAAAGATGTTTTCAGAATGCCCCCAAAAAAGGAAAATTTGTACAATTCAAAACAATATAACTTTTTTAATGAAAATGAGAAAGCATACGTGAAGCAACAGAATTTAATGTTAGAGAACCCCAGTTGCTGACATATAAAAAAATGATTGAACGTCGAAGCACACTCTCGATCGCATATAAAAGGCGTGTTTTTTGCAAGCGTATATAGGGTTAAATTTGAATTTGCATGTAAAATACACTAACAACAAATCCTTAAGTTACCTGGGCTATTTCTCGGCGCTTATCAAATAAGCCCGGATACAAAAATGCTCCGAATCATTATTGTTTGTGTCTTATCGATAACTTGCTATGCAACTTCATATTGTATTTGATAATTTTGTATCCATAAGTACGAAATTTTTGAAAAAAAAAAAAATGTTTTTAAATTGATATTACCTAAGTGTGATGGTCACGCTACACAATCGCCAACCGATGATTGCAATCATTAACGACCACAAATGCCATTAATGTCGTCGGTGCTGCCAAGATTTTATGATGAATTATTAAGCGCCGATGATTGTGCCCTTAAGCGTATAAACGCGTGCAAAACAAAAAACACGGATAACTGAAACTTACCTTAAAAGGCGTTGTATTTAACGTTTACCCCTGCGCCCAAATCCAACATTTCGGGGAAAAAATTTCGAAATCGAATTTGGAGTTCCCAATGCAACTATAACATTTGAAATGACAGATAGTGTCAGAATTGATTATAGATATTTCTGATTGCTTGAACCTAGCACATATTAAATATATTGCTGAGCTAATATATTTATTATAAGTATCACTTGAAATGATTGATTGTTTTGTGGACAGCTGCTTTTTGTTTATGTCAGCGGGCTGCAAAGTCATTAAATGTAGTGCTAAATCTGTAAAGAGGATTGTTCATTTTGACGAACTTACAGATGCCTCCATGAAGTTCAACATTTCAGAATACTGAAAATGAATGCGAAATGCTGAACATTTGGGCTGAAATTCTGAAAGTAATCGAAATGTTGAAATTGGGTGCGGTGTAAACATACTATTATCTTCTTGTATATTGAAGCATCTCATAGCTCACAAAACAACACTGGGTTAGTCAGAAGTGTGTTAAAGTTTTTTTACTTTGTTAAAATGCGTGGAAACTAGTTAGGACAAAAACAAATAGTAGTTTCGAAAACGCATTTGGAAAAGGATTAAAATCAAGAAACAACAAACTCGATAGGATCTTTAGCAAATTAAGATGCTTCTTACGGAGCGCAGGTTGCAGGAAGAACCAGATAATGTTATACGGACATGTGGAAGATGACTTCGAGATGGCATTGGAAATTACTGGTAACTGAAAGTGAATGATGATCAGGGTGAGGAATAAAAATCAATTTATTCTTATAATTTCGGCAATGGAAAGTCACGGTGAAACAAATCCGTCATTTCTGAAAAACGAAAAACAGACATTGATTTTAAAAATTCCTGAATAAACCTGCAAATTATGTAGACTCATAATTGAATCACCAGTTGGAAGAAGGGAATAAGGCCGTCCGACCATACGGAATGACTTCTTCATTTGATTTGGAATTTTCTATGGGATATGCTTCGTACTTCCAACTAATTCTTTTTAAAATCACACGAGATTCTATGAAAATGGTTTTTGCTTCTTCTTTCGACCCAACAGATGCGTCTACGAAGAGAAATGACATTTGCAATAAAATGGCATTTTGGGACATTTTTTATAATTTAAAGGACGTTTGTGATGGATGGAACAAGTAACATATTGCAATATGTTTTGTTATTTTTTGTTAGTACTAAGTGATCATTTAAGTTTAGGTAAAAGGACTTAAATAAATATTTTTATAATTTGTATGTTTTTAAACTAATACATGCATTATAATAAAAGAGCCACATATGTGCGGTAATTTATACAGCTTCTAATTGGTTGGTTCTGTGCTTACTATCGTAGAGTTAATTCAGACCTACAAACATATTAATTTCCGAGAAATAATATAATATTTATTGGTTTCAGTGGCATCATTCATTCGGGAGACAAAATGTCACATTAATGTCCCAAAATGAATAAATGCACAACTTTGAATATACAAATGCAAAATCACCACATATGAAGTTTCCTGATTATGTCAATAAGAGCAATGTGCCGCTTATTGCAAAGAAATTGAAAAGTAATAGAAAATTGCTAAAGAGCAAATAGCAGTTCGCTAGGGTAGTCTGTAAGTGGACTGTAATTAATTGTTCCAGAATTAAAAAAGAAACAATCTCTATAAACTCTATATAAATTTATAAATTAATTCAAACGTCTATTCGCCAAAAAGTACAATCGAAAAGTGTACATGTATCTTTTGACAATTACATGAAATCCTATGCTTGCATGACAACGTTTATATTTAGAACGTTAACGGTAATACAGTTATCGTTATTATTAACATAGTATTATTAATCAATATGAACTCTGCATTATGTACTTAAGCAGAGATGATTGACTGATAAGAATTAATTTTACAACTCAGAACTTAATCAATTCGTATAGAAATAATTGAAATGAATCATGTTCATTCCTAAACTAAAAAATAAAACTAATTCAGATGTTGTACAAAATGTTAACTTAATCTGTGTAAAATTGTAGTAATTTAAAAAAAAAAAAAAAACAAGACACATACAGACCCCTCCACAGATAAACTTCAAAATTCCAAGGTTAACAATAGCTAAAGGAATTGGAAAGTTCAACGTTTTTGCGCCCGTCTCAGATCATCAAGGGAACCCATAGTTGGATCTCAACTATTTGTCAACTAAAAGTGAAAAATCTCGTCTTTTCGTGATGTTTACATCTGTGTACCTCAGGGTTCTAATCTCGCTCCGTTATTGTTCTCAATGTTCATTAATTATTTTCCCAAAGTGCTGTCTTACTGCATGTGTATAATGCAGATAATGATCAAATCTAGTTAAGTTTTCCGCTTGGTATGGTTGAAGATTCAGTTGGAAAACTAAACGAGGATGGCTGTGAATTATTTTCGAATGTGCGCGACCTTCGAAGATTCGATCATGTCTCGGACCAATGTCGCCTTCTTCTTGGATGTGAATTGGAGACATTTTTTAACCATGCATCCTACTCTTTAAAATCATTCATAGTAAACAGCCTATCATGTAGATAATGATAAAATAACTTTGTGTCGATCGAATCGTAATATCACATTGAAACCTTCTCTTCATACATGTCTAACATAGAGCAAGCATTTTTTCATTCATGCGGAAACACATGTGGAATCATCTACCCTCACAAGTACTCAGCTTGTTCGTTATCACATTATGTATTCAATCAATGTAATATTACACGCCCTGTACTCAAACAAGAATAGTATATTCTTAAAGGACAGAGTTATTAAGTAAATAATAAATGGAATGAAATGAAATGAAAGATAACGCATCCAACAAAAATAGTGCAAAAATAATACATTCTTGGACTTAAGAAACAAAGGACACTTAAGGAGGTACCCTCAATTTTGAGAATTTTTTTTTTTGCATTTTCTTAAAGAAGGATGTTAGCCAGATCGCACTATTATTTATGGAAATAAATGACTTTGAGTGGTGCCGTCTCTGTAGGCATGCCAATGGTACTCAAAACTTTAAACAAGATTTTCTCAAAACCCTGTTTTTGAAGTCGATGGTCCGTGTAACTTGATATCACTTGTTTATTGTCCTCCGTGTAAACGAAAGGTTTTTTGACGATTCGTAAGAGTGAGAGAAATTTGAGTTTCTTGACCATTTTTAGAGAAATGCAAATTTCGACAGCTTCGCTAGAAGACACTGAACAAATAGGATGAACTACATTCGGTTAATCCTTTGCGCATTCTTCTTCATGATAAATGATGTTTGTTTCAATTGCTAAAATCGGTATCTGCATAAGTAGTATAGCATCTTCATCCTCAAAATTGTCTTTCGGGTCTCCTTCAAAAAGCATTTTTTCCATGCTGCTGTCAAATTGAAAACAACAAAACTCATGACTTTTAGACGTTTTTCCAGAAAGGTTCAAAGACAATACAAATACATGCGTTCATTATAGCGAGATTTTGTTTGTTCACTATAACACAGTATAAAATAGTGTGTGTTCACTATATTGGATTGTTTACTATATCTCTGTTCACTGTATCGACTGTCTACTGTATTTCATAATTCGCATGGAAAATTGTATTTCAAAATGGGTCGAAATAATATTCTACCCATTTTTAACAGAAGCACTCGCTTTAAAATCAACCGTCCAGCAGACACAGCAGCATATGTACTTAAAAACAGTAAAAAGTTAAAGCAGTATTTCTACCAACCTCAATGATTGATGACCTTTGATGGTAATGAAAGTCATGTTACGACATCTACTTTAAATCAAACATGAATACAAAAGTACAAATGATTTCACATACTTTTGGATTTATGAAATACGGTTCCTCTTGAAGAAGAAGAGGTGGGGCGGTGAAAATTAGTTTTGTTTGTACTCGGAATCGAACACAGACTACCTCCAACTGCGTAGGCGTCGATGCACAACGACACGGCCACTACGACCTGTAAATTAAGTTCAATAATTATAAAGTGGCGGCAGTAGCGTGTCTGTGTGTAGACTTCAACAGCAGTTTGCATGGCCCCTGTCCTTTCGAGTAACTGATAATGTTCAAAAAGTGATAACTCTCTAGAAAAAGCTTCCCAAACTTGCCCGTTGTGAGATTTAAACTCAAAGTGGAGTCTAAACTTGCACTATGAAACTGGGCATTTGTTTTTAAGCGAGCCTAAGTGCACCGAATCTTAAAGAGTATTTGCTTAAATGAATTAAATTCGAACTCTATAAAATAATTTACTCATACAAATTTAAGTGGGTTTTCTCCACTGTTCGCAGCAGAACATTAATACGAACGGGACAGAGACGCAAACCGGTCTCGCTTCAAAGACTACTCAGCCAGTATATGAGCATACACTTGTACATATGTATATAACGGCATCTATGAACCGCACTATCTACTCGTACAAGCCGAGTGGACAGTCATCCATTGAATATTCGTAATGTATGAGTTCATGTCATATTGCAATAGTATATCCCATTTATCATACTCAGCTTTCCAAACAAGTGAACTCATTAACCCGAACTCTGGCGCATCTGAGGGTGGTGTGTTCACTGACGCATTTACGAGAAATGCTTCTTCCTCTTCTTATTTTCGTATGAGTTTGAATGATGCTGCTGTAAGCGAGAGTAATGGGAACGAGATAATTTATTGTTGACCTTAGATATCTACATGCCTGATTTGTCTGTCTCCTAGATGGAGGAACGAATTTTAGCTATGAGTGATATATATTTTGAAACTGCATTCTCAAATAAAACATGGCGTTGTTCATCCATTTTTACAATGATTCTGGTATAATAGTTGCCAGTAGCCGTAGTCTCCTTTGCTCGCATTAAAAGATCCTAGACTTTCATTTATCTTCGCATGCAATGAGGAGTCGTTTGTCTTGAGGACCTCGCTGGAAATTGACACATTTTGCTGCCTTTGTTTTAGGAACCACTTGTACAGTGCTTTTTCCATATTCGGGTATTTGCCAGGCTTTAATGTTATGCTCTTCCCGGGTCCACATTATGTATCGGAAACTAACTTCGCCCTCTTTCTTTTATTCTGCTAATTGCAGATTTATGCACATTGTACTCACAGCATAATGAACGTAGGGAGGTTCCTTTCTTAATCTTTTCTAAAATGTCCCTTTTGATTTTAATTGATAATTTTAAAATTTTTTTAAATGGCACCCATTTTTAAATCTCAAAAGCGACTGATCACTGCACTGAATTCATTAAACAAACAAACATGCTTTCAAAACACACATTCATCGTCCTATTATTCAGAAATAGCGGTAAAATAACTGCCGAGAGAAAAAGTAACGCAAAAGAAATCAACAAAGATTGCCAAGAAACTGAGTAAAAAAAATAGCATAAAAGAACAAAAGTTGCACTTATCGAGTAACTTTTTTTTAAGTTGCGATTATCGCGTCAACAACGTTGTAAATTCAGAAGCGAAGACCGAGGAGTCGCATTAATAGAGAACGTACTGTAATTGATATTTATAGCTTCCTTCATAAGGATGTAGATTCACAGAAGACATAAGGATGTAGATATTTTTTGTGTTAAATAAAAATTATATTTTACTAGTTATTTAAATTTTGGGCTTCACAATATTTCACCTATTTCATTAATAATAATTTACTAAACATTTTATATTCACAATAATTTTTTTTCATTTATCTTGAAGACTGATGACTTTATTTATTAATTTTTACTTATTACTACAGTTTCATATTCTCTAGTACTCTGGTTAATGGACGCCTTTGTATACATACTGGTCTTCATTCAAAGTGCTAAATAAACAAGTTGCCCAGCGGAGGGACTAGCGGGATCTCGTTTACTAGAATTTGATAAACACGTGCCCAACACAATATAATTTTAAATAAATTAGGGAATTTCTTGATGTTAATTTAAATATTTAAATTGAATTATTGATGAAAATACTAAAAACTTCGCGTTTGTCGTGGGAACGGGATCCTTAAAATGTCAATCCGAATATATCAGCTGTTTTCATTTCTCAATTGTCAGTTTATACATAGAAAACTCCTTATTGTAGCAAAAGCCTTTGTCTGTACTATAAACCCCTTTGTAAAGCTATCATATTGAATTACATTTTCATTAATTGCATCATTCCTTTAGTGGAATGTGTGTGTATATATCCTATGAAGGTACGTAATTTATGAAACCAACGAATAAAGCGCGGTTTTCGAGGTTGAAACTTGATTTTTCAGAATTTATTAAAATCTTCCATGGGTCCCGGAATTTCATCTTAAATTCTTGTATTTTTTTGAAACAAATAAAATCAATGGAAAGCAAACATTTCAAGCACATTTTTGTTCTTTTCTCTCATTTCAGCTTAGTGAGCTTGGGAGACCATTTACAGGGGGCTCGTGGTGCGGCAAGGCCACCGGACCACAGTTGTATTTCAGTGAAACTTCAACTGTGACAGCGTCCGTGAAGGTAAGATATTCATAAGTCCAACCAAACACACAGATCAAGGTAACATTGTGATGGAAACATATGCACGTCAGTGTGTTAAATATTAACATGAATGCGATGTCATGTCTATCATGAAGTCTGTATATTTAATTCCTCACAGGGGGTACAATTTATTATTAAAGAATCTCCATAAATATCGGAAGCACAATGAACAGCTTGCGTGCGGGAGCACACCCATACAAATTCGTCCCATTTGTGTATGGTCATAAATTCATTCAACGAATAATGAGAGTTTCGCTTCACGGAGTGTTGTGTCTGGTCCATTACTAGCAACAGTGACGGCAACCCTTCCCTCTCGAGGTTGTGAATAGGCTCAACCGTCATACCCCACTCATTCAAAATTAAACATTGCCCACACTTGTACGGAAAATAATAACCCAAAACTATCGCCCCATTCATGACTGTGTAATGAAGCGCCCAAGTGCTAAGGAGCGTCATGAATATGATAGCTCTGGGCGCATAGACCGCCCATAGTTTTACTGCATGTAAGCCTCGTGTCCGCGTACGATTCCAATATCCTTTTTCTTAATTTGAACGACAATGCTTTTGGAGCTCATGCCCATTTATTGCTGTTTTGGTACAAACGTTTTCGACGGAATTAACAGCCATTTGCAACGTATTTCTACAGATCGCCACAGCTTTTTCCACATCATGCACAGCCTCATATGCATGTACGCACATAGATACGTATCGCAATGAATGTAAAGGCATTGCTGTTGACCCGGCGGAAGGGAACTAGTAGGTAGACCAAACATTATGTGTAGGTGGTGATGTGTGTACGGCGGTGGTGTAGTCGAAAGCATCATGTAATTTCACCTAAGGTTATGTTTGGTTTTATTTCAGCCTCCCTTTCAGCCGAACCGGTCGAGGCATTACTTGACCACAGTCTCGTGTTTGTTTGGCTATGGATCGGGAGTGCACAAACAATGATTGGTGATGGCAAAGGGAAATTGGAAAATGTTAGAAAACACTCAACACACAAAAAAATAGTGCTATTGCATCTGATTGGATTCTGGCTACAACAAGTTGCATTTATAAAAGAAACGCTATTTTTCCTGCGGCTTGCTTTAAAGTGCAGTCTTTCCTAAATGCTTTTTGATGGTCTTGTGTGGGCTATCATAAAGCATTTCATTTTTATTGGACATAAAGACATAAGTCAAAACATGTGAATATGTGGATTGCTCTCATTTTTTTGAGAAATTTCAAGACAAATTGAAAAAAAAGTAAATACAGGGTGGGTCGACTTGGAGAGACTGAACTGAAAGTGAGGTGGTGGATCTTAACGAACCCAATTAGTGTCGTTTTGAAACCACAGTTCTGAAACTTGGAAAGAGGATGTAGATTTGCATTTAGAATCCTCGTTGAGGAACTCACGAGTGCGAGTGGCCTTCATACCGAAGTCGGGAGATCGAGGTCAGACCGATCAGCATCATGTCCTTTATTCTGAAGGCGCTCGTACGCATCCTTGACAACCACATTAAGAAAGGATATCGATATATATAACTTCTCTGTCAAAATCTCAGCATGCTTACCTCAAAGGTAAATCAACAGAAACAGCATTACACGTGTGAGTGAGCACTATTGAAAAGTCTAGCTTGTTGAAAAATCTAACTAGCCATCTTCTTAGCCATGGAAGGTGCTTTTAACAATAGCTCACAGAATCATTTCAGGCGTCCTTAACAGAACTAGGCATAGATAACCATCTTACCAAATGGATAATTAATTTGCTCAGATTTCAAATTTACCAGTTAAGGAACACCTCAGGGTGGTGTTGTCTGGTTTCTCTGGTTTATAGTGATCGGGTACTCCTAGAACTAGGTAGGGAAAGGATTAAATTGGTTATACTAGTATCAGGTAAGTTTCCTACCGTGATCAGTGAGGTCATGGAGTTTACCTTGAAAAGGTTCGGACCAGTTCCGCAAGTTGTGGTCTAGGCATAAGCACAAAACGGAATGAGCTTAATAAAGTTTTTACAATAAAACTATAAATTATTAAATTTGCTTATGCTCTTCGATTCGGCTTGTTCTTTTGCAAAATTGTTTTTGTAACTAAAACAACGGCTCCTTGAATGTCACCGCTCTTCTGCACCTGTTTGCGTATAGTTGATTTTTAGTTGCTGGTGGGTTGAATTAGGTTACTATGTAATGTTTTCGAATAAAAACTGGAAAGAATGAAATATGCTACTATATATGAAATATTCAAGGTATAGCCGCGACTTGTTTGAAACTGCTGAAACCTCTTCAGGTCGTAATTTTTGATGACTTGTCGGCACATATATAACACAATGGGTTGTGTGAATAAAACTTGAGTGTGAGAGTTTCCTCACCATTTTCGAGGGACCACTGAATCTGGTTTGAATAAAAATTCAAATATTTATTTTAGAGGTCCCTTGTAGAAGTTGATTGTGCATAGGAGCTGACTTAAAATATGAAAAATACTGTTTCGGAAGAGGAATACTTTCATGGATTAAGTCAAAGCCCCCAAAAAAATAAATCAGGAATGGAAGAAAACCCATACACCAGATATGTTGCGTTGGAGAAAAATGCATCTTGCCAAAATGTGGATCTATGAATCCCAATATCCTCACCAACTCCAACTTGGAATCCCGGATCCCCGTTGGTTTCCCTGTCATCAATGTATCGAAGGAATATTTTCATCTTTTCAACTCTTGGCACCATGGTGGTGCCACCACGGTTTTCACCATTCCATCCAAGTGATAACTTCCGCTTTGTTCACCAAGCGTCGTTAATCATAGTTACTTTATTTTCATTTGTATATGTCTGCAAACATAATTACATATACTCTGCACTCAGCTCCGCCCACCTTGGCACCCACGTCAACTTGAGGGAAAGAACCTACTTTGAGGAAACTTTTTATTCACTCCAAGTTAAGCGTTTCCTTTAACGAAAATACTTCACTCGTGTGTTTTCACTTGGAGTGTTCACTTAGTTTTTATTCACACCACCCAATAACTCGGCCATTACTTGACAAATATTCACCTATTTCGGTCCTGAACCTTGTCCACACATTAACAATTTCACTGATTTTCATTATAATAAATTATCTGTGTTAAAATAGCACGCAGGATTTTATTTTTAACTTTAAACTTTGTCTAACAGAATTATTGGTGATATATTATAGGTGACGGACAACTCAAAACTGCAGCGTTGCAGATAACAGATAACTATTTATCCTCCATCTTAGGGAAGTAAGATATGAATTCTCAAATGAAGCTTTAATGATGGAAAAGTGGCCTGGATTGAAGGGATAAGAAATGACATGCCAGGAATGTCATGTCCTGATAGTGTTTAGTCTTCTTTAGAGCAGCGGAGTTGTATTGGCACATGGATAAAAAATAGTTACTTGAGCGATGTCAAATCACAAAAAAAAAAAACAAATTGTATGATATGCGCAGCTTAGCGCAAAATGTCTTAACGGATTCTGGAAGTATAGTCCGGAGAAGGTAGTAAATAGCGCCTCGAGGTGGATACATGCGCTACATGCGGATACTCTGCACGAAGTTACAATATAAAAACAAACGAACAATTCTAAACGGACATTCAAGCAAATCGGTAATTACTACCATTTGTTAACGTCGTACAAGGGTCAAACTTACAAAACGGATTCACATGCAAGAAATTAAAAAAAATAGAAGAATATTGAGTCACATAATGTTACATTTCTCCTGTTCATAAATGTGTAATGTTTGTGATGTCCTACAACGGTAAATATTTTTTCCATGAATTTTTTGAATATAAGCAGCATACTTCGTCAGCCATCTGAATGAATTGTCTATGAAATGAAATATTTGAATGTACTCTGTTTTTTGCACACACATAGCAACGCAAATGCACTCTACGCGGTGATAACAGCCTTGCTACTGTGAACAGCATTAGGTATCCAATAACATCAACGTACATACATCAACTGCAGACCGCTTGGAGCATCCACACCCCGGATTTCCCAACCAAGCTTCAACCAATCACATATTCTTGTCTATGTTGCTGAAATTCAAACCTTCGCTCATCAGGCTATGACTAGTGTATTCAATCGTCAAATGCTTGTCCTTCCATGTTTCAGTTGGTTGGTTGGATGGCGCAGTTGGTTAAGTTCCTGCCCTTGGTTAGTGGGGTCCCCGGTTCAAATCTCAGTGAAAGCAAAGTTAATAGGCTTTTATCTGGTTTTCGAATCTGGTCTGGCCACCATTTGCCGTTGGGATAAAATTAAAGGCAATATTCCAGAAGTGGTCGATCAGTAGTCTGGCTGTGGGTATCACAATGGACGCCTTCCCTACTCTATCCTACCCTACCCTAAGGATAATTATCCGTACTACATTCCTGCAATTCAACCGTTCCTACATACCGAGCATAACAATAGATTATTGCACTATTAAGCATTTAAAAGATCTGCGACTTAAGGATAAAGAAAAGGGTGTCCCAAGGTTAACGAATGACACATCTTTTTTTGAAAATCTCTTGTTGTGACAGAATTTCTTTGATGCAGCATGACAATTGCGTATCTTCGACTTCAAAAAACTATCTAGAGTGCCATTTCCGATCACCGAAATGAGGGAGCAGGTACACGGCAATGCGAGGCACTACGATGTAAGGTCCCACGGGATTATACCACTTCTAAGCCCATACTCAGTGTACATTTGGAATCAGGTATGCAATGTCTCATTAATGTGCTCTTACAGCTTGACACAACAACGTTGTGCCAGAGTACATTGTTTGTTGTGCGTTGTGCGTTGTTCAAGAATGCATTAATTTTCATGACCGACAATAATTACCACCATCATGTGAAAGCCCGATCAGAAGTGAAGCAGTCATTTTAAACATCAGCAGTATCATACCGCAGGTTTCAATCCGTCCCAGAGCTGTAAAACCGCAAAACACCATTAAATGCATCTGCAACAATATATTGCTTCACATCCACACACGAAAGGTCTGGTTGTACACCACCCATTTAAAAACAATCCCATTAACATGCGATCATTAAGGAATTTGCAAAGTGTCTGGTTTCGTGAAGACAATCCCTTTCGGACTGAGGGCAGACAGGAGCCAGCAACAGTAAAACCTTTGAAAAGTTGTTAAATATTTTGCAGGATGTGAGTCAGAGCAAGCACCTGTTCATGCCTGAAAAAGTGTGAGTTCATCCAAGCTCTAACACGTTCCTTAAAATGCTGGACAAATGCAGGCGTACATCGGACATACGTGTGTACAGGTTTCTCCTTCCCGATGTCGCTCTGAGGAGTCTAACTATGAATTAGGCAATTAAAGTGCGGTCCGAAGAGATGACACATACAGGCATGAACATACGTGCATGTGCATGTGATTCCAAGGAACGAAAATCATACCACTTGCACGGCAGACACACACACACGTGCGGAAGTGCTGTGACTTTGAACCGAAACATGAATATAAATGTGTACGAATATGTTTGGATTCATTCTGCATCTCGGGCTTCCGATTCAGTATGCCGCACAAGGGAGGGAATCCTCTTAAACTGCACTGCAGTAGACCAAAATCAGGACTCATGGTGGCTGCCAGATAAGGCATTAGTTCATTCCAATTTGTCCATCGTCATCGTCGCCACACACACCGGGCAGTGAATTTTTAAGTGCTTATATCAGTGTGACGCAATATTCCCTAAAACCCTTGACAAACAATACACCTCATAATCTTCATTGAAAATCTCACAAACGTGACGAAAAAAATATGGCGAGATACAAGCATACACTGGTTCTCTGTTGAATAGGTAGCCCCCCCTCCCCAACTGATTTCGCCGTAGCTGCCCGGTATTCCGACATGTGTTAGGTAGATGTGTTTGCCTAGAGATTGCAATCACCGCCAGGACATGCCTGCGATACAGCATCGAAACAGCACGTAAACTGGTGGCCACGCAAATCCAAGTGTGTTTATTTCGATCTTCCATTAGGTGGAATGTGCACGTCAGAAGCATTCTTGTTGGTATTATGACACTCAAAGTGAAGGTGTACTTTTTGGAATTCACCGTGTGTAGTACTGAGTGCACAGATGGGCTTACATGCGTGTACATGAAGCGTTTTGTGTTAGGATTTCGTGAGCTCTAATTCACGACAGAATTTTTAACAACTGATGATAGGTGCATGTCACTACGTATCCTCGTATCTTTGAAGAGTTACTAACGTTCACCGTAACGAAAATCGGATGGGATGTCTGGCGGACACTCACCCGAATTTTGATTGAATTAATTCAAGTGTCATCAATCAACACGTCAAATGTCATTTACAGAATTCGCGTGCACATTCGTAGCTGTCAGAGATGGCTATATATCCCGCAGGTCTGTTGTTTGATCGTTGTCTTCGGACGGGCTTTGATGAATGTTTTTGGAACGGATGAAAGTACAAGTGCTTTTTTTCTTATTTTAATAACAGTTTGCTTCGAAAAGAATGAAATACAGATCCTTTTACAATTCACCTCCAAGAAGGGTTATTTTATATCGAAATGGGGGAAATATGCCAAAACTGTATACAATTTTAATTTCAGTTAATGGATCAATGCTTACAATAATTTATTGTAAAGACAATTTTGATTGTTGTACTAATAATTGTTTTACGTTTGACGATAATGGTCATATAAGTAGTCTTAGCCGGGTAGTACTCATTTCGACAATTACTCGGGTACCCGAGTAATGCGGGTAATACCCACAGGCGGGTATGGCATTATTCGGATGTCGGGTACCCGTCACTATCGGGTAACGGGTAACCGGGGCAGCAAATACTCTACTTCAATACAAAAATTAAAAAAGTAGGCCTCTATTTGTGAGTATTACATCACAGCGAGGACAAAGGAAATGACCGATGGAAGCATGACTTATTGGTGGAAAATCCACCAATAGTACGTACTCCACTAATAGTACGCGGGTATCAAGACCTCTGCTTTTAAGTAAAAATTGTAGACTTAAGTTTGGCTGAGCTAGACTAGAAATTCTTGTAATTATTCAGCCCTATCACAGAATCCCTTCGTACCAAATCTACGAATTGAAGTTATGAATAAATGCTGTCACACAATCCGGGTGATTTCAATGTACACAATTCTAATTGGCTTCGAAGTCTTTGCTGAGGTAAACAATGTGACCCAGCTAGTAAATGAGCCCACACAAATACCTGGCATTGCAGATCATTCCGCCAACACCCTGGACCTGTTTCTCACCACTCATCCTGACATGACTCATCCTGGCTCGTCCGACCATTGTGTCATATCAGCTAATTTATCGTTATCACAGCACACAGTAAGAACATTTTAGAAACTGCTAAAATAACTAAAAAGACTTAACAACTTCTTTAGGAATTTTAACTGGTATGCTTCCTCGATAGTGGCGTGGATGCCGCTTCTGCTTGGCATGAGATCCTTCATTACTCATAGAGCGAGGAGTATCAAGCCCAAGGCAAATGCATGGTACGACCAGAGCTGTAAAGGGGCTATCAGGATGAGAGCATTGGATTTCCGGCAATACAAAGAATGAGGAAAGCTGGAATAAGTTCAAATGGGCAAGAAATGACTGCAATGCAATTATCAGACGTGTAAAATTCTCCTATGAGCAAACGTTGAGGCAAAAAGTGCACTATGTCCCAAGGTTAGCAAACATTTTTGGTCATTTGTAAAAAACATAAAGAATTCCGCCTCGTCTTCAATTCCCACGCAGCTCCTTAGACAAAACCAATCTGCTTGCTGTGCATTTTGCAGCTTATTTGGCCTATTAGGGTCGATATGGCAGTCAGAGGTTGAACTGACCAAAAGCTTCAAGTCGACGATGCCAGGTATGCAAAAATTCATGAAAATTTCTTGTCAAGTACCGCTTGAGAGCGGTACTTGAGAGCGGTGATTTCACCATTGGACAAATCCACTTCCGCACTCGTACAGTTGCAAGAGTACTTAAAGATCTCGACGTGCAAAAATCCGCTGGCCCGGATGGTATACATCTGAAAAGATTTTCTTCTGCGCTGGCAAAATCACTGCGTAAGCTTTTTCATCTATCCTACTCTTTAGATCTCTTTCCGAGCAGATGGAAAACAGCATTCGTCCAGCCCTTATGTCCCTTCTTTCTAATGTCATGGAAACGCTGAAATATCGCCAGCTTATGAACTATCTTGAATCGCAGAGGCTTTTTTATGACTGCCAGTAAGGTTTAAGCAGCACCATTTCCACTGGTTTTCGGATAGCTTATCTCACCGAAAAGTGGACCCAATCTTTGCAAAGTGCAGGCGAGAGCAAGATCGTTCCGCTTGATATTTCTAAGGCATTTGATAACGTTTGGCATCAAGCTCTCTTGTCGAAAATGCGTGCAATTGGTATCGATGAATCTCTACTTCTATGGGTTAGGAATTCCTTTCGAACCGTTAAATTCAAGTTGTTTTGGACAGGTTCAAGCCTGACATCCACGAAATAAATGCTGGTATCCCCAAGGCTCTCTCTCTCTCTCTGTCTCTGTACTCTCTCTTCTGTATGCGACACTCTTTCTCATTTTTATAAATAATCTCCTGTCTGCTACTTCTTATCAGCAGCGTATGTAAGCACATTGAATTCTGATCTTGACAGTATAATTAATTGGGGAATGAACAACTGAGTGGAATTTAATGCTTCAAAAATTCAATGCTGTCTGCTGTCACAAAAGCGAACCCATGTTAGTCAGCCATTATTCATGAATGGCGATGAAGTGTCGATGAAGTGTTGAGTACACCGCTCATATCTTGCCTGGTGTCCCCAAGACAATCCTGCACTTACTAAATAGAATATTGCAGAGTCATTAGACTCGCTCGAACATCGATGTACCGTCTCGCCTCTATCCGTATTTTATCGCTATTTTAACAAACGATGCTCATGTGAGCTAGCCAACTATATTCCCCCTCCCCATGAATTCACCCACAATACCCGTTTCGCCAGGAATCCTCATCAGTTTACCCTAAAGCCTACTTTCGGACTCACAGTTAAATTTAGAGACTCGTTCTTCAGCTGCACCACACGAATATGGAATGCTCTTCCCAGAATAATATGTCCCACAGACAACAATCCGCAGATATTTAAATCCAATGTGCACAGGTACCTCCTTTCCCTTTCTCCCTCTATACCTTACGCCCGTGCTGTGTCTTGACCCCGGACACTTAAGGGTAGTAACAATCCCTTGTGCTTGCGCAAATTATAAAAACAAACCCGGGGTGGAATCGCAAAAAGCATTACCACCAGAAATGAAGTATGATAGAGATGCAGGTCTTCTACCTCTCTCGCCCCTTAAAATTTTTGACAACCATTTTCGTGGATAACCGTGGAAATTAATGATTAACTCTCAAAAAGTCTCTGAAATTTGTCGATGGACTAGAACTCAATCAGCTGTGCGGTTGGGCATCTCTATAATATTTCATTTCTGATTGTCATCTCTCTCTCTCTCTCTTTTTCGAAATCACCTGTTTAGTGTCAGATGTGTGGTTGAAAAATATTGTGCGCTAAACTTATAAATAGTGAAAAATCGGTTTTATTCTGAAATTAAAATATTGAATCATAAAATATGGAAAATATTGGCTTCGAAATTATTGCTGCTCAATCAGACCGTGGTCAGATGACGTAGACACGTCTAGACTCTAGACACGTCTTTCTGGCTGTGAGCTTCAGCAGGCTTTTCAGATCAAAAGGAACGTGTTAATTTTATTCCTGTATTGGAAGTCTAAAGTGCTACAAGTTGGATCACATTCTATTCCATTTTTAAGAGGGAATCTAGTTGGCATTGTTCGCCAACAGTTGCGTCCAAGTCTTCTTTTGTATTCACACAGATTTCTTTTAATGTAAAATTTCCAACAATAGTTTAAAATTCATTCAGTTCACATAATCATTGTATACTTACTTTTCGCATCTTTAAATGCTCAACATTTGTTGCAGTTAAGTGGAGTTTATAACCGATGTTCAGATGCAAGCACTTTACTGTATATTTTTCGGAGTTCGAATAACGACATTTTCGATTACGATGGAAGTCGTGATAGGGGTGATTGTTTCAGTTTCAGCAAGCAATGAGAGATAATACAAGGTACTCTCCTTTTACATCAATGTAAGTGTTCCCACCCATGATGACTCACTGCTTTTATAGATAACTTTAGTTAAGAAAGAGGTTAGAAGTAGGAAGAAAATGAATGACACAATCATGTGATAGATACAGCATTAGTCTCCAGGCCCGGACCCACTACATGTGTACGATGTGCAAGCGCTTCTGGACGCATTGTAGCCAACATAAACAAATCATCGATATACTGTCATTCTTTAAAATTTAGTTCGTCCAAGCAGCTATTCACACATAAGAATCCAGTTCGCCACCAAGACTGTGTGTAGAATATCTTGCACAGACATTCAGACATTTCTGCAGGGGAATAACTTAGAATAATGAACTCAACACTCAATTTCTATAGATTCATTTGAGTCAAACGTGTTGATTTTATTTCTGCTGATATTTATTCTGCACAAATGAAATTTACTCACTTGACAGTTTGAGCTCGACCCGTTGTAATGCACACAAAAAGGCCAGAAGAGAATACTCCCCCTTTTTCTCTTAGTCGTGTCACATGTCATTGCGACAAATTTTTACTGTCTTAGTCACTTTAAGTGATTAATTGAATACAAATTCACCACGGGGACATGTGACACGACTAAAAGAATAAGGGTGACTATCGGTGAGAGAAAATCTTGAAGCAAAAAACATTGCTGAGTCGTTTTTGTACTTACGTTTATTTATACTCGTATGTGGGTTATTGATTACGTATTCGAGAAAAAATTAACATAGCCAATAAATATTCGTAAAGTCCGTTCGTTAATTTGTCGGCAAGTGTTAAGGACTTAGTAAATATTTTGGCTAGAATCCATTCAGATGACAAGTTTCCAGTGACTTTACCAAGCACGTAAGTAGAGTTTTATTCCAAAATACTAGGTCAAGCGTTTCAATTGCAGAAAGTGCTAACCAGGTTGAAGTATGTAATGCTACGATTCCACTGAACCGAAACCGCGAGGTCCGAATGAACTTTTACTGGCCGTTTCCACCGATCTTGAAGTGGTTTCGCTCTCAATTCTCAAGTCACTCGCTCTCAATCTAAACGTACCCGCCAAAAGAAATGTCACTCGTTCTCAATTTTTAAACGGCTGCCAGAACAGCTGTTTGTTGACAGGACATAATAGTGTGAGAAAACCGGAAAATATAAGAGACAAAATGAGAAAATAATTAAATACCAAAATAAACTGAAATTGACGCTGTAGGCTTACCCGGGTTCACAATCTCTCACGGGCGGATGAACTCTAGGAGGATTTAACGAGTTTTATCAGAAATCGCGAAGTTTACAGAGCCCGAAAATTTATGGCAGAACCTGGTAGGTTCAGAGAAAAATTAATGGAACCTCGCGGTTTCGTTCGTTGGAAACGAAGCATAACATAAATTTTGGATTTTTAAATAACATAAGCAAACTTACTCCGAAATTAGCCATTACGCGCCAAATTTGAAGCAGATTGCCAGTCACACTAGTATTCCTAAAGAGAACATAGTCTTTCAATTATCGGAATGAAGTTCAATGTTTATTTCAAGAAGAAAATATAATTTAAGTATGAAAACGAAGTTTAATAGCACATCTAATAAGACAACACAGCAAATAGGTCAACCCGCAAATCATAAATATATCAACGCAACAAATCTTGGGTATGACAGGTCCAGGGGTTACTCATGAATTAATCCCAAGTGATAATGATTCATAGTCCAAGATGTCGATGCATTCATCAGATCGTTAAATAAATGATAAATCCACTGGAGCTTGGATGGGAAAGTCAGAGATAAGGAAATGGACTGACAACTTGACTCAGGATGCGATTATCGATGACAATGGGTTACGAATGAGATGCACATTGAGAAAACAATTTTGGCAGTCTCCAGTACAACGAGAACGAGAAAGGTGCAGCTAGAATAAATGTTTGAAAAGTGAAATTGTGCATTTTGTTTCTTTCAATTATACTTTTTTAATATAATTTATGTACTTATCTTTTTTCTTTGGACAAGTCATCCAAAGTAAAATAAATAATTCGCAGCTCTTCTACTCGACGACTGACTTCAACCCTTTTACTACTTGTGTGAACATGTGCTGTAAGGGTTGCAATTTTGCTGCAATAACTTCACTTTACGTATATGTTAGACATATAAATTACTTATACGCCGTGTGAACGTATTAGTAGAGTTACGGATGGTTGTTAAGTTGCATGTTAGGTTAAGTTACTCTTTACAGATTTTCTGGCCACATAACTATTAAAAATGAGGAGAATTCGATTATAACGACCACTCATGAGAGAAGAATTTCTCTTCGCTACAAGCGGATGTCGCTGTATAAAAACTAAAAATGCCTTATTCATTATTGAATGAGAAACAAAACTATAGCTGTTAACTTTGTCGTTATAACCGAAATGTCGCCACAACTGAGGTCACTATAATTGAATTCTACTGTAGTTTAAGCCGAAGGCCACAATTTAAAATTATAATAGCTTTGTGTACCTTAGAGGTGTTAGATGCTAAAAGATAGTTAGATGTTAAGATAGTAAGATGAATTTTAATGAAACAAAAGTGAATTAAAGAAGAACTCAATAAATATTGTAGGTTGCCAATAGAGCGGGAGTTACGAAAGTCTTTATACTATGACAACCTTACAACTGAATTTGCTTAAGCTTAGGAAAGAAATGTTAGTTTCCTAAATTGAATCGCCGAAACTGAAAATTGGTTCGCAAAACATAGGGCTCGCACAAGGCGCTCATTTGGCTCGGAACTGGTAGTGTCCTAAGTGTGTTCCTGCTAGAAGCACCTAGGTAGTGTTCAATTGGCAAAACTCTTGAATTTGCTTTTGAATATTTGGGGAATGCTTCTACAGTATAGCCTAGCTAGTCCGGACACCTCTATTCTTCGGACACTTTCAAAATATTACCCCTACACTCCGGACAGAGTATTAATATGCGTACATATTTTGACCATGGACATACATACGTGGATGCATATGCATGGGAATGCCCCTACTAGTTGTGTCGCTGGGAGTCGGCTCCTGAGTCTAGACATTGTTCTGATGTGATTTGCAAGGGTAGGTGTGTGTCTGTAGATTTTTCAGGCTGTGTTGTATGTATTTCATGCACCTTTTAATACTTACTGCGGATTCTGCAAAGGTTATTATCTATCTGTAATAAGAGCTGATTGAAAAGTCTTCGGTTGTCTACTTCATTTTATATTTTCTCTATTGTCTGGACTTGCGTCCGGACTAGTGAGACTGTACTTAATATGTAGCTACATTCGTTTTTTAATGGTAAAAATATCAACGATATTGCTAATTGACATTTACATAATTACATATTTAAGCGGGTTCGTGGGGAGAAGTGGAAGTTCGAAGAGAGTTCTTCAGCCATTGGAGGGACATGCATGGAGATCTTTTCAATTAGAATGGAGCAGTAAATGACACCTCTTGAAATTGAAAAGTTAAGTCAGCCTCGTTGAGTATGTTGAGAATGGGAGAAATGCGGATGTCGGACCAACGAAAGTTCCATGTTAATAAAAACAATAATATGGGTGGCATAACAGCTGAGGGCCAGGGCCAGTGCCTAGCTTCTCATCAGCCACTCGTGTTGATTGTATTGTTTGTATTTGGCTTGTACTGGGAATCAAACGTGGGCTGCGTAGGCTCAAATGCGTAGGAGTCGACGCACCAACCGAAAACCTCACGGCCGCCACGAGCTATGTCTACTGTTCGCTGTTAATTTAGAAATCAATGCTCTCTTCCCAAAATATTCATCATATCATCGTGGTATTGAAAATCAGTCATTTTTAATTTCAGCATGGGAGAGATTTCCGAGCCTTGGTAGAGTTAGGTTGTTCATTGAAAAAATGCATTGATAAGGTGCAGGTTTATTTGAAACCATATGAGGAAGTACGACATTAGCGGACGGATAGTAGTCTAAACACCGTCTCCACTGGACATATTTCTGCCCAGTATCGCAATCTGAACAGCCATTCGTAATATTCCATGTCGCTTCACTTCAACGTTGGCTGCGAGAGCATCACCATCAAGAAGTATCAGGAAAACATCAAATCTCATGTCCAACTTTTGAACAGACCTCATGCCATGTCGTAAAATCAAAATTCTCAGACACCATGTACGTTTGGATATGGATTTTTGTGCCTGCACTAGACTTTTTCACATCATTTTCGTGAGGGGGGGGGGTATATAGATTCGCGCCAGTTATCGGGTTAACCGAACTGCAAGATAATGCAACCTGCTCTCTCCACTATCGTCCAGATCGGTTAAGAGAATTTTGTGTAAATGTTGACCACGTCATCCATACGAAGAGTTAAATTCTAACTGACGCCTTACTAATAAGACGTTTAATGTTGACATGCAAGACTGCAATTGAATCACTAGTTGAAAGAAGGGAATTTAATCTCAATATTTCCAAAGTTACATTTTGCTGCAAATGTTATTTTGACGCGTCTGTTAGGTTGAAGAAAGAAACAAATCGCATGGAAAAATCCAGACCACATAAAGAAGTCATTCAGTTTTTGTTTTCCTTCTTCCAACTGGTGATTCAAAATGTTTAGCAACACAAATACTCTCATGATACCCTTGTACCATGAACCACACCAAACAGTACATTTTTAAGCTCCACACACTCTATGCATGCGAAGTGTGGTTACTACGTACACTTGTTTGTGGAGGAATGTGATGCACACACCTTTAGCATCCGATGCAATGCCGCAGCATGCCACGGCATGGCGTGGTGGCCCCGTTTTTTATCTACGAAAGGCAAGCAAAAATCTGGCCGAACGAACGTACAATATTTAAATAATTGCTACAACATGAAAATGCACCAGAACTCAAATGCAGCTTAATCTACTGACTTATCGTTTGGAACTGGTTCCTCTTTTACAACTCCAAAAAAATACGATCCTTTGCTCCATTGTTTAATTATGAATACCTTGAGGTTGGTATTTCCAATTTCAAACAAAAGTGAAGGCTGCACTGAATGCACATATTTGTGTAAGTGTTGTCAGTCATACAAGTGCTGCCAGTCATACAACTGCAACCTCAAATGTTCAATACTGCGTCTCAAATGGGGAACATGGATCAACAACAATGAAAATCTGCATTTCAAAAACGTAGGAGGCCATTCACCCCAAGCCCTGTTAAATGCATTTTGTTAATTGCTTCCATTGTTATGTTTATTTTCTTTGTAACAACTGTGCTTGGGTTAAACAACAATGTGCAGGGGTTAAATAACAAGACACTGTGTGTTCTTGTGTTCTAAAGACGTTTGACACATTGTCGCTCCTTACTCATTCATGCTTCAGCTCCGTATCCTCACGAAACTGGGGCGCCTCTTCCATTTCCAAATGCTATCAAAGGTGTGCGCCCTCTCCCAATACACACTGCATTTCAGATGCACGTCTTTCATTGAGAGTCCTTTAAAATGCTGACATCTTTTTTTTAATAGACACGCGCCTAACATATTTTCTTCAATTTAAAATAATGCACAATGCAAAGGTGTCTTGCGAGTGGTAAATACATTTATTTATTTTTCTCTCTTTCCTTCACAACAGGTATTCCATCCGCCGAGGAACATTCAGGACGAGAAGCCTTTTGAATTTAATATAAGATACAAATTTATAAGTCAGTCCGATGCCGTAGTTCGGTAAGTGGAACACGGGTATTAGTACAGTCCTCATTAAATTTTTTTTTCTTTGATTTTCGATTTGATGTTTTCCCTTTATTTTTCATTTCATATTTATTTCTTTATCCTACTCTTTGCATTAAAAAATAAAACAAGTGCAACAACAAAATAAGGAAATATAGAGAGAAATATCAACTGAGTTGAGATTGCTCATTGTGCGGATGTTTCCGTTTCCTTTTGATGCACGATGACATTGTTTCATTTTATTTTTTTTGCTTTTCTTAAATTACAGATATGGGCAGCCTGATAAACTTCTAGAGCTGGGACGTGTTACACCGGGCACATACTGCACGAGACAGTTTGATGAGTGCTATCGAAAGAAATGCCGACTGCAAAGTCCAAACTATCCTGGAATGTACCCAAGAAACGTTACTTGTTACTGGACAATTCGCCAAAAAGAAGTTCCTACATGCAAACATGCAATGATATCAGTTAGTCAAGAGAATCAACATAAAGCTTTAGTCAAGAGGTGAGGGTTCGGACAAATTTTCTTTTAACAAAAACAATTCTGTCTAGTTCTATGTATGTGATGATAAATAATGTAATGCAAGAAATGCTTTATTTTTGGTGGCTGGCAAGTTTACTTCGTTTGTTGTGGCGTACTCTGTTGGTTTCCTCAACAAGCCCGAAGTCGAAGAGTTGTGCATGCTAAGTACCTTTGGCGCTTGATCCATGGCTAAGCTCATGTGGCGATACAGCCCCTAGAGTTGATAGTTCAATCTTCTCCTTTATATGCTGTCTAAGCAAACTGAACCAAGGGACCAAAGGCTACTTAATCCGCTTTTAAAAGTGTCCGTAGTGCAGAACTAGGATGATGAGAGTCTTGTAGAGGGCCCTCCACTTTGTGGCTCCAAAACTAAACTTAAATAAAATACATTTATGATTGAGGTTTTATGATGTAAGCTATTGGGTCTATAACTTAATTCGTGCGGAAAAGCATGTACAATATTATTATTCAAAGTATTGGCCATCTGAAGATATGACCTTTTCCCATCTTCCTGGCTATTTGTGGATCCCATCCCAAAAGAACTGCACCGGCTTGGCAGCTAAAAATGAATCAAGCCAATTTTAGATATTCTACTCTGATGTGAACCGTATTTCAGTGAGGGCGTTCTGCATCGAACAGAACAAAAGGTAGTCAGAAGGGGCAAGGTCTGTGCTAAAAGGCTTTCCATTCACTGTTTTCCAAATAGTTCTTAGCCGGAAAAGCGACATGGGGCCGAGCGTTGTCATGATGGAACATTATTGCCTCCTGTCAGGTTGCATATTGCGGGCGTTTTTTGGCTACTGCTCTCTTCAAACGGATTAACTGTGTTCGGTAGTGCTGTCCATTCATGGTTTCAAATACAGAGCATTAACTTCGCGCCTTGGATTTTCGGCTTTGTCGTTGATTTAACTGGTTTTCCGGGTTCCACATATGATTTTTTGCGCTTGGGGTTGTCGTAATGGATTTTTCATCACCAGTAACAATCCAATGCAAAAATTCATTCTTTTTGTGGCCTTCCAGCAGCATGCAAAACCACCTTTCGACGTTTCTCGGCTTGAGTTTTCTCTTCTCTCGGAACCCAATTTCCTTGCTTTGAATATATCCAGCTGCTTTTAAATATTTTGAAATGGCTGCATGAGTAACACCCAAAGATTCTGCGAGCTCTTCTTTTGTTTGGCAACAATCTTCATAGAGTAATGCTTCCAGTTCTTCATCTTCAAACTTTTTTGGCTGCCCAGGACGTTCATCGTCTTCCAAGCCAAAATCATCACTTTTAAATCTCCAAACCACTTTTGGCACGTTCGCTCAGCTAGCGCATGTTCACCATAAACTTCCACCAAAATACGATGACTTTCGGCGGCAGTTTTCTTCATATTAAAGTAATGAAGAAGAAAACACTTTCTCAGGCACCAAGTTCGACATATTTGAGTAAAAAAAATTATTGTTGTTTACGCTTCAAATGAATGACATATACTGAAATGACGTACAATGACAGTGGCTTTCCAACGCATGTTCCAATGGAATAATAAATGTTACGCCATCTCTTAGCAAACCGCACGAATTAAGTTATAGACCCAATATTTTGGTGGAACCTTGCCCTTATGGTTGGAATAAAGGATTATTCGAGCAGTTTGAGAAGAAGTCTCTGGACTCCCAAAATATAAATTTCGATGACTCTTCGATATATATTGCCCGGCAATAACGCAGCTAAAAATTATTTTATTAATACTCAAAATTATTATTAAATTTTTGAATCATCAAACGTTTGACGATGATAGTTGTTTTTATAATCCAAGCCAAAGCAGGACGTGTTGTCTGTGATGAATGCATAAATTTTAATTTTAATGTTTAACATATGGACATAGTGTTGCGAATTGAAACCTCCTTCATTGTTGAATAAGTGCGGGCCAATGAGTCCACCAGTCTAACCCTCACACCATACAGCGACTTTTGTGGATGCAATGGTCTTTCGACAGTTACATATGAAACTTCACTATGGGACAATTACATTTATTTTCGCATAGACGGACAAAAGAAAATCGTTGAAGAAAAATGTTGTGTGAATATTTATTGTCCAACCGCTAACATTCAAGAATCCCATGGACAGACTGGTCACCGCATTCCGCGAGTCGGCCTCGATCAAGCCTCAATTCTTGAGTGAGCTAAACTGTTTAAGTGGGTTGTTGCAAATGCAAAATTCACCATGATGTTCTGCACGACCCGCTCCCCCTGAGACGAGTTCCATTCTCTTAGAAGTTCCGCTTTTCAGTTCCGCTTCTTTACGTCAATGCGCTACTGTAACAAACTTGTCAGCACTGTAGGAAAAGCTTACATAGAGATAGTATAATAAAAAAAAAAAACTTTAACAATGGTCATATAAAGATATACCCTGTTTTTGAGTTGAAATAGCGCTATTTTCTGTTGGTTTTTAATTCCTTGTTCTTAAAGTTAATTAAATAAAAAGACACTCTTGCAGTGTGTATACGTTTAGTTGTATCAAAAATATAAAAAATTGACAAAACATTGTATTGAATGAAAAAGAAGAAATCTGATACACAACAAAAGTCTACTTATCAATTTGAAATTCTCTTATAAACGTGTAATTGCATTTTGTACGCATTTCAGGTCAATAGCAAGTTTCAACAAAACATCTCGCTCCATACGTGCCTGGTCGGATTGCACTGGCGAACGGGACCACTTGATATTCTACGATGGAAGTTCGACTAATGATCCAGTCCTGGCAAAATACTGCGGTGGTGATTGGTTACCAAAGGTGGTATCCAGGTACGTAGTTTTATACCCTTTCTCATGTGTACTCAAAAACTCTATAATGTTTCAATAAACCCTCGTCTTCTGTGTCCCGTGCGTTCATTCTTACTCAGATCAGGGAGCCCAGACGATTCCGTTCCCTACCGCACAAATACACCAGTGCAGTGGCAGAGGTGGATGGGCTCACGTGTTACCTTAGTAGTTTCCTGAAATGGAGTCTTAGGTTTTATCCATGAATATAATGTGGTGCACTAAAATGCATTGATTGTATGTACTTACACACCCATAGTGGGTAAGTACAACACCACGGTACATGTTCCTCATATACTGGTGTACCAACTGTGTTTGCAAGGTGATGCTTGCTAGAGGTACACATACTAAACGACCCTTAACCTCGAAATTCCCAGCTACTATGTAGTAGTGGGAATCACTTTATATTCCCTACGGTTCCGTGTTCTGTTCCTTCTTGCAAAGTTGCATCCATTCACCGATGTTTGAATGCGGTAAAAGCTTACTTCACCTGAATTTCGGATTAGTTGTGCTGGAGATATGTGTGGACCTCTCTTAGTACTGCGAATGTTATTCCAGGTGCAGGGGGAAACTTCCTCAGCATGCTAACATAAAACAAGTAACGAGGTTGTAGCGATTTACGGCCAATGAAATTTTCAAAGGAAAATCAATTATGTTTGCTGAAAGAATACTAAGTTGCCATTTGTAAACACAGCAAGCAAGGTGAGTGCATTTAATAATGTAGCAGATATTAATTCCGGACGTTCACGTTCTTGTCCATTACCGATACCCACAAGCGTCTATAAATATCGATACGGGAACGAAATCGTGTCAAGGTGTAATTAATGCTTCCCCGATTTCATAAATTTTCCTTTCCTGACTGAATGAAATGAAGTTCGTTTCGTATGAAACTACGTGAGGTATTCTTTTTTATTTTTGATCACTATTATTTACTTTTCTATACAATCTCGCCAGGCTGATTTATTTGACAGAAGATAATAGCTAATTTTCCCTTGGTTGTGACTCTGATTGCTTCGGCTTCAGATTTACCCCCCAATTAGCGTTGGCGAGTAGAACGATCGATGTGAAATGTTCTCATGGCGAAATACCCCTTTCGAGCTGCTGTCGTTGGCGAACTTTACAACTCGAGTAATCTCTTACGTTTCGTAAACTTTATGACATTTAAGTCGAATCAGAGGTCCTCGCCAACCGTAATACCAACTTTTCACACTCACGCAATTATTCGTTCGACTCGTCAACCGAAAAAGATGGGATATACTTTATTCTTTTATTCTAATTTATTTTGTGACGACGTTAGGTTAGTTTTTGGAAGGGGAGTGTTATGGTTGATCATCACTTCCACTCGGAGGCCTTGGCGCCCATTCTGAAACCCTTCATTGGTGGAAGACTCATTCTATTGACCTTTCCCGTGTCCTGTGATGGCTTAACCCACCCCGTACTCTTTGCGAATCTTCGAAGATCTGATATGCTATTTCTGATGCTCTTTCCGGGTCCAGTACCTGTGTCCACGGGTGAAAAGTGCAATATCGTAGTCGTTGCTAACGTCGTTCCAAAGCTGCTTGTTCATGTCGAGGAACAGTATTGGTATTTTGGGTAGAAGTCATTATAGGGAGATATATAGTCGGTTGTAACTGTGAGGCTATGTATCTTTTCCAGGTCATCTATTATTTGTAACGACGACACAGTTGGGTGCAATCGCGAACCTCTTAAACATCTTCAATTTATGCTAAAATAATTTTTAACGATTTTGAGTTCAGTTTTTTTTAAATATGCGGCAAATAAGGCCAAATAATATGCTTTATCAATGCCTTCACTATAGATGCTTGTTCCACTTTGATTACGTCTCCATTCGAAAGCAATTTCCGGAGGTTTGGCAACAGTCTTCAATCTCGATAAAATCTAGAGAATATGTAGGATAGGGTTTGCCTTTATGTTGATGTTGGTAACGAGTTTTGTCACCCCTTAGGAGACATCAACGATAGCGACGAGAGTCGAATGTGAGCGCGTGTGATCTATCCTCCCAGTTGAGATCCAAAAAGCTGGTCTACGTGGGGCTTTTCGATAATAACATGATGCACCACTATACTTCATCGATTTCTTAGAGAGATGTCTTCCGTTAGAGAGCTACTGGACACAGCTTTTCGACTGCAATATCATCATCATCATCTTCTGCCCATCATGATCTGCTAAAGGGGTAGCCTTCTCCAAACTCGGTCCTCCTCCATCGACTCTAACTCATCAGGAGTTATGCCAAAGGCGAGTTTTTGGCCTTGGTCCAACCACCTCGTCCTGGGTATGTCAAGCGGTGGCCTACGTGATGGAATCGTTTCAAAGCCCGACATTCAAGGCCCGACTCGGAAGTTTTGCTGTTGGGGACATTCATGCCTTGTGACCAAACCATCGACCCATAGCCCTTTCCGTTTTAAGAAGCAGCTCTTCAATGTTAAGTTTCTCGCGCACTGCCGAGTTTCTTACCCTATCCCGATGAGTAATTCGAAATACTGCACGGAGAAATCGCATCTCATCAGCTTGTAACCGCGATCATGGAAGGAATAATCCTTCCATCCGTATGTACCCAAATTTCATGACTATAGCTGAGAGTTGGAATAATTACTGAGTCGAAAACAGCTAACTTGGTGTTGGCAGCAAGCTCATCCTTCCTAATTATATTTCTTCCAAGCTGTGTCAAAACTTACTCAGCTTAACTAATCCTACAGGAAAGTTAATAATTACTCATCCCATCACTCGTGAAAAATACTCCTAGGAATTAAAATTCTCCACCTGCTACAATGGAACTCCACTTAAATGTACTCTACATTCGCGTAACAGGCGTTGTGGAAATGACCATAACCTCCGATTTGTCCACCTTTACTTTCATTCCAGCATCAGCACATACGGCCAAAAACCTATCACGTGAGCGCTGAAGTTCCCTCTGGGAGAATGTGAGGATAAGTAAGTCATCTGCAAAAAGAATATGACTTACCCTCAACTCTCCCAATGTGAAGCATTCCTCGCCTCGGCTGCGCTGCAATATAAGTCCAAATATGCAATGAAAAGGAGAGATAACAAGACGCACCCTTGGCGAAGTCAAACGCCCATGGTGACCGCATAGTTAAAACAAATGCTGAATCGGCGTGGTCACCTCGTTTCCCAGATTTTACGGCCCATTATTTTTTATTTTTTGTGGGGTTTCTTAAACGAACGGGATTACGTCAGAAAACCCCAAAATCTTCAGGAAATAAGGCAGAACATTGGCACAAGAATTATAAAAAAATTGGAGCCATTCCGCAGTGTATGGCAAACTGCTTTAAATAGAGGCATTCACGCCCAACATGGAGCTTATTTAAAGGAGATCATTTTTCACACATAAAAAGAACCGAATAGGAACTAGGCCCTTCGAAGTGGAGTTTCTTCCTGAATTGAACTTGTCTTATATCAAAATTAGACAAAAACAATATTTGCTTGATGTTTATGCGACCTTAAGAATTTCCAACAGAAGAGTCACGGAAATATTAGGAGCTTAACTTAGTCATTCATATAAGCACTCACTCAGGTGTGGCTTGTCTTAATTTTGTCTCTTCACAACACTCAGTCGTCTTCTCACATGGGTCTCACAAGGTATGAAGGGTAGAATAGAGTTGATCGAAAAATCACTATTGGCTACTTTTTCACGGTGATTGAAAAATCGCAAGCACAGTCTGTGATTGGATGTGATTTAAAGAATGAATACGTTCCCCACAGTGATTACGTTCACAACTAATACTTTTTATTAACCTGGCTACTACTACTAGTATTATTTTAATTCACACGTACTACTTCATGTTTATCGTTGGTAGGTGCGAATGAAATGGAGTGTGTGAACAAAACTGTATGCTATGTCGAGGGTTGCCCTTCCTCTTTTTTAATGTGACGATGAGGGCAACCGTCTTTATTCGAAAATAGTGGACAAAATTTGAACTTCATACATGAGATGGTATGACTGTAAGTCAGTATGTATGATTGTGAATCAGAATATTCGTAGGGCAACAGCGAAAAATGAACAGTCGAAGAACATGCAGTAGTGGCAGTATATTCCGCACTATGACTAAGTATATTCATAAAATTCAGAATAATTGATTTCAAAGAGCTATACTTGTTGTGAGTTTTTGGACAAGACTGAATCCAGGGATGCATTTGAGAATGGCACTGTATTTCTAAAGTTTTTTGGGTGTGAGAAAGGAGAAGGACTAAATATTATGTCCCTTAACATCCTTAAGCAACCGTCTACCAACAGTCCAACATCCCTTACAGGAATCTAGAGCTTTCCAAATCCGGTGTACTATGGTCTTATTTCAAGTGCGTTTATGAAACAAATATACTTTCGAGGCATTTAAGGACTTCGTCTATTTCTGCCCCAAGGTAAACAGTCTTGTGTGGGACATCGCTGTAGAGAACGCCGTGCGTGCGAATCTATAGCCGGGTGGATAAGGGCAGTACCAGCTGGAGAGGATATATGGCTGATTTGATAATTTGCTCATTACGGAATAGGTTTTCTGATAGACTGTCCAGGTCAGCTTGTGGCTGACTCCAGAAAGTAGACATATTGCGATACCACGCGAATTAATTTCCCCTAGAAATCTGAACCAATTGGTGCTTGCAACGAAGCGATTAGCTGGTTAATACTGCGGCCTCTTAGCTCATTGAGGTTATTGAAGTAGTAGTCCCTTAAGTATAGGTAACTACGAGTAGCCAGCGCGCTACTCTAGCAGCGTAGGTGATCTATGTTTCAGACACCTCTTCATCCATGCAGCTTCTACAGACGTATAGTGGACAACCAACCTTCGGGTACGAATGCCCATTGTGCAGTGTCCGGTTATGACGCCGGTCCTGATTGAAGATCTGCTGAGTCTAAGCAGATTGAGAGATATTTTGCGAATAAGTGATGGCCATATTTCTTTTGTTTTAAGGCAGGTTATACCTTCTAGTCATTTACAATTGGTGGTGTTGATTCTGTGTATCTTGAGTAGATGGTAGGCTGTAGCGATTACCATGGAGGGTGGCGCGCCTCCTAGTGTTAGGAGAAGGATATACCACACCTAGCGATTTCATCGGCCTTGCAATTGCCTGGTATGTCCAATGTTCCGGCACCCACATGAGGTGTTTATTAAAATGCTCAGCCAGTAGAATATCTAAGCAGATCCAAAAATATTTCAAACATCTTAGTAGTTGAGCTGGAATTTACATTTTTTTACACAACACTACTCGTATGTACTAAAAGTGGCGGCCGAGGCGTTGTCTGTTGGTGCTTCGATCCCTACGCACTTGAGTCTACGCAGTCCAGGTTCGATTCCCGGTATGAGCAAAATTATTTTCAGGGCCCCACCTCTTTCGAGTCTATGAGAATGTTCAATGAGTATAACTGTCTGGGAAAAGCTTCTCAAATTGGCCATTCGGAGTAAGCTGTAGGTTCCTAGTGAGAGAACAATAGCACGTGCAAGCACAACACGAATGGTTGTTGTGAAGCTATGCCCTGGCCCCTTCTGGCTGTGGTTCCACCCATATTATTATTTTTATTATATGTCAAAAGCGAGATTTGTGACTCAGTGTTTTTTTTTAATTGTATTTTGAAGCCAAGGCTGTGTACTTGCAATTATTTTTGGTGACGAATGAGGGGCCTTCGTACATAATACTCATAGTCTAGCACCTCGGTTCTTAAACTGTGCTCCGCGGAACCCTGAGGTTCCAACGAAAAGTTTACGATATTGCGCGACTGTCTGAATTAAGAATAATACAACATAAAAATAATTTTGTAATTTTCTATGCAATTTCATTTTTGCCCAAAAAATGTTTGAAGTTTATATTTTCGTCTTAATGGATTGTGATCTTCCCCTAATTGAGAGAATGAGAAAATGACGAGCAACACGAAGTCGTGAAGTATCCCTTCGACACATCTCTCATCTACTCAAGAAGATTTGCTCCTCATCATCAAACCAATACAACAGTGAAGGTATATGCGAAACCAAAAATAGTTTTATGAATAAACACAGCATTAATTGGGAAAAAATGTATTGATGTATGTAGCGACGGTCGTATGTATGTTGCGCCAGGAAGTAACAGCAGTCATTTCATTTTGCATCGTTATGCACTTGTGGCAAGGAGAATGCCAACTGATTTGACAACATCTTCTTGATGAAGCTGTGAAGATTGGAAGTTTCCTAAAACGTCGTCCCCTCCAATCGAGATTGTTAAAAAAAGTGTGCAAAGACTTCTTCCGCACGCGGGTGGCTTGAAAGAGGAAAAGCTTTGTTTAGTTTATCTCAACTTCGTGATGAGTTGAAAGTTTTCCAACTGGACAAAAATATTTCTTCATCTGCAAGCCCTTTTGTTGTATTGCTTGATGAGCAATTGATAACAAAATTAGCTTATCTTGCAGACATTTTTGAAGACTTTAACCGAATTGCAACTGCTTTTGCCGAGAAAGTCGATAACTTTAAAAGGAAAACATTTATTTTACATTCTTAATTCTATGAACTTACCAACTTATCGCAACTTATCGTTGTGAAGCAGAATACATACAGATCCAGATTCGACGCTGCCAATATATGCAAATAAAGATTTCGGAGAAAGATATCGATTTAAGAAAGTAGTAGTAGCAAATGATTTTTATTCAGTTAATTTACAATATAAAAGAAAGTACGGAACCAATTTTAAAAGTCAGTGCTCATGGGTAAAGTTAATTATAAGATCTATTAAAAATGTTAGCTTATTATCCTTCTTCGATAATTTAATGCAGTTTTGCAGAACTCGTACAATTCATTTAGGTGGTTGATAACCTGCTCCTCTGATAAATAGTCCGTTCCCAAGGAGCCTAGTTACCCGTAGTCTCGGGCATCTCCCTATGAAATGGAAATGAAACATCCTTTGTATTGCGCATTCCCCAAGTCACAGGGAGATCACTCCTGTGTGGTATAAAATTTAGATGAATCAATTCACCTCTCAGTTTCACTATCATTGACATAACCTGTGTTGTCTACTCATCACGAGGAGTTGACTAAATGATCTCCCATGGGTTGATGTCTCCGTTTCTCTGCAAAAATGATCTCTAAATTGGCGATCCAACTTCATTAAGAGCTCTGTCAGAGCCGGAAGAGCCTCCGGATTGAAATTCAACTCCCTTCCACAACAAGGGTTAAATCTCTCAACTCGGCAAACCAGCTAGTCCTGTTCCTAATAGCCCTAAGTGTAGTCTAAGGTAGATGATGGTTTTCCATGCCCAGGACCTTAATAATAAAGTGAGCTTGCAGCTGTAGGGTTTCAATAAACATGGGAGATAGTCCTGTCTCGTTTGACAGGAAATAGATCGGTGTATTGGGTGGTAGGTGCTTGATTCGCTTGACGTAATATCTCTGGAGTTTTTTAACGGTTTTATACATCTTATTACCCCACACACATACTTTATATTTACTACTATGAACTATATTTACAAATTGTAAAACATTTACTCCGTTTCGTATTTATTACAGTTTGTGCTTTCGTGAGTTTCTCTTTTAGGTCCTCATATTTTTGGTTAATATCACCCCGAGGTATTTTTACTTCTTGACAATTTGACTTGCCATCAGAAGTGCATCTCTCGTTGGTACAGTTTCTTCCTCCACCATTTTTAAAAATCGTCACCTTTGATTTCTCTAAGTTGACCACGAGACTATAAGTAGCGGTAAGCAGCAATATTCAGCCAAACGATTTTTCACCCGCTGCAGGGATTGAGCTAGGAGCACAATATCGTCAGTAAAGTGAAGTGCATTGATTATTACACTGGCATATTCCACACCTCCTGGGAGAACATCAACAATATCATCAATAAAGAGTGCGAATAATATCGGGCTCAGTGAACAACCTTGCCAGACTCCCAATTTAGTCTGAAAAAATGTGCCTCACCATTCCATACAGCTAGTTGCGTATCCTGGTAGAAAGCCCGTCCATGTTGTAAAGCTTAAAGAACATTGCGTTTCAGTCCACAGTACCAAACGCAGCCTTAAAATTTACGAAAGTGGTCGTACAGCTTTTTAGCCTAGTTTAGGAATGCCTCTACAATACACGACGATATGATCCACTGTTGAGTAACCAGGTCTGAATACCGCCTGGAACGCCTTGAAAACATTGATCCAAGCTGTCAACCTTTTCAACCTTGTCAACCTTGTGCGAGGCAATTAAAAAGGATTTTCCTCCATAGTTAGCAGGGTCTATCCTACATCCCTTCATGTATATTCGAAAAATAAGAGCTTCTGTAAACTGCTCGGCCATTACGCCATCCGCCAATACACGACGATATGATCCACTGTTTAGTAACCAGGTCTGAATACCGCCTGGAACGCCTTGAAAACATTGATCCAAGCTGTCAACCTTTTCAACCTTGTCAACCTTGTGCGAGGCAATTAAAAAGGATTTTCCTCCATAGTTAGCAGGGTCTATCCTACATCCCTTCATGTATATTCGAAAAATAAGAGCTTCTGTAAACTGCTCGGCCATTACGCCAACCGCCAATACACTATTTAAATCTCTGCTTAGTTTTTCCATAAGATCTTCTGTTCCGTATTTGTAAAATTCTACCGGAAAAAGATCCGATCCTGGTGCCTTTCCATCTTTAAGCTTTGGTTATTTCTCGAGGGGTTATTATTGCATCCAAGACCGGTCAGGTTTATCTGGGTTTAGTAGCTTTTTTGAGTATCTTAGGTGGTTATTGGTCATTGATACTTAAATGCTTGCCATTAAGGCTTTTAGCTTACTTCTAGAACTCGATCGTGTTATTTCACAGAGGTTAAAAAACAAATATAAATAAAACAATGAAACAGTCTTCACACTAACCTTGAAAAAAAAAAAAAGATCTTAAATACAAAAATCGATCTTGAAATGTGTTGTTTATCATGTTTCAAGAGCTGGGGTTCCGAAATATATTTGGGCTTTGCTTCCGGTTCCACAGCAAAATAAGTTTGAGAACTGCTGCTCCAGCAAACCGCTGACATTTATGAAATGCTTATGTGTAGGCTTAAAAGACAAGATTAAAAATAAAAACAAATTTTTCGAACTCTAGTTACTGCATGCTGCGATGCGTCCTCACTCTTCTGTAGACGCATTTAATCTGACAGCATATGTTATTAATATTGCACGCAGCAACTTATACCTGCTTGCAAACTTTCATTTTAAAGTTTAGCACCGCAATTTCTTCACTCATCACAGAGTCGTTGGGGATTTATTTTGATATCCTTGATGTGCATTTTTAATATGTCTAACATGCCCACATATGTTTTATGTAACGCATATACAGAAATACATAAACTGTCTGTTCTTAAGCTTTTCGTAAATTTGAGTGTCCATTTAACATCTTTTGTTGACTAAGGAGCTAACGAGAACTGTAAAAAGAGGCAATAAAGGAGTTTCTGACTTTCAAAGGAAGAAGGTCATGTAATGTGATAACTGGGTTAAATGTGGGCAAAGTTGCCCTGTATTCATGAGATAACTAATTTAGAGATAGAAAATGCGTACACTTATACGACGACCTACTACATCTAAAAGCCATATATTGCCTGGGAAATATTTTATTTTCCAAGGATAAGACTATAAATGATATCGCCTCGAGCCTGTTATTATTAAGCGAAATAAGCTGGAATGAAATACAAATGGAAGGAGGAGGGCGGACACAAAAAAGAAAACAAACTTCACTTGTAATGAAACTCAATAAGGGAATAAAAAAAAACGAAAAAGAAAAAATAACCGAACCGACGACGATGAACGACGGCGACTCGTTGATCCCTTTTCTACACTTTTCCATTAATGATGTCCGTGTATTCTTCTTTCAATTTTTCCCGCCGCGTGTTCATAATTTACCACCGGGCACCACTTCCACTTTATTGTGCACCAAAAGATGTTATTTTATCATAAAATTTTCATAACGAAAACGATTAAAAGTGCCTTTCTAGTTTGCACAATGATTCCCGCAGAAACCACTTGGTGAATTGCCATTTCTGATGGCGGCGACGACGGCGGCGGACGTTATTGACTATGGTGGCCAAAGGCAGTGGCAAAAGCCGGAGGGTTGGTGCCAGCCATGTCGACGTCGGGGACCGCTATCGGAGGGAGCAACGGATATGGGTCCTCTTCGTTGAGTAGTAGCAGTACAATTATTTATTACTATCGGTGTTTGTTATCTTTTCAGGTGGAGGAAAAATCAATTTACTTATAATTTGTTTGCGTGGCAGAAATATACAAAAAAAAAAAAAAAAAAACGAGAAACCTCTCCCATGTGTAAATGAGATTTCGTTTTCCTCTCGATATAGCATTTTTATTAGTTCAACAGATGCGCCGCTGACCGGAATAAATAATTGGAAGGGGGATATTTATGAGTTATTGATTGGAAAACTTTGCTTGCTATATGGATTAATATAATGATCAAAGTTATGAATCTTTTCGCTGGCAGGATACAGGATGAGGGATTAATTTAATTAAAGCGGTTGAAATGTTACGGAAATATCTGTACAAGATTTTCGGTAATTCTTTCTACGACTACTTGTGGAATACGATGTATCATGGAGATTCGGTGGTAAAATTTCATAAAGATAATTTGGATACATTAACCCGGGAATGGCACGTGACTTCCAGCCACAAGAATTCCTGGTGAAGTCGACGAATGTTGGTAATTACACAAAGATTTTGCTTATAACAATAATTTATGAGGGCCAGGGCATAGCTTCCCGGCAACCACTCGAGTTGTGCGTGCTACTGTTCCAGCACGAGTGGAAGGGACCTACAGTTTTATGCCGACTCCGAACGTCTAAGTTTGCGAAGCCTTTTCTAAACAGTTATTGCTAAGCATTGTCAGTGACTCGAACGAGATGGAGGCGTGAAAATTATTTTTGGCCGGGGAATGAATCCAGTTGCATAGGGGTCGAAGCACATACCCACAAAGTCACGGCAGCCGAGAACTTTGCTTAGCAATTCCAATTAATGGATAGGTTAAAGGCACAAGTATCGTAACGTGTTTCTTAACTCTGAACTCGGAGAGCGTCTGTTGCACTGTTTTTGAAAGAGTAGATATTTTTGGAACGCTGAATTTCGTACAATTCTAAAACAATGTATCAAAATATTTTATAAAATTAAAATACAAAAATGTTCGGTGATTGAGGACAACAGGGGTGAGTCTGTCAATGTCAAACAATCAGGACGCCTCGTACCCCTCATTTCTGGTCACTTAAGCGATAATCGGAGATGGATGGATTTGGATACTTGTAGGAATCCGAGGCTTATCTGACCTTTAGTAAATCCAATCAAAACAAGTTCACTCCTAAAACTAAACATTACCGGTCACTGCCTTCGCTTTATGCACGCTAGAGGAGCTGCAGAGAAAAGGATGAAGGCGAAACGGCACTCCACATCCTCGGTACTTGTCCAGCCCAGTCTTGCAACAGCCTAAAAAAATGTCACTCATTAAGATTCAGAACATAGCTAAATTCACTCAGAAAACGAATTGGCTGTAACTAAGCCAAAGAGTGGATTCTAGAAGATAGGCCGCTACGATACCAGTACGTAAATATCATGTGTTAGTGTAGTAGTTTTGAATAAAAGAGGACAACCACCGGGCAGCGGTATCATAATGAACCAAACCAAGATCTAAGTGGGTAATAGCTGTTGCACAATGGATTATGACATTAGACTCATAACAATTTATTAATTAATTATAATCACATTTTGTATATCAATTTTAGTTTTTCCTTGAATTTTGATATGAATATTATTATATGAAGTAAAAATCAATATTTCCAGAAAGTATTTAGATATGTATTTGCAATGATTTTTAAAGCGATGTTTCTCCCACATCTAATTGTTCATATACTTACTTAGTAAGTTGTGGATTAATATCTATTATTTTCGCATCATGTTTGAATTCTAGGTTGGATTTAAGGTGAAAATAAATTAATCAAATAATTTTTTGCATACCTAATTCTTGCAAAATTTGTGACGAACTTATAGCTTATGACGTAATTCTCTGTATACCGAATTTACCTTTTCAAAAATATTAAATATGAGGTTTTTTTATAACGATATTCTCTTTATAAGGAACTAATTGTTTCGCCCAAAATAAAAAAAGTGTTTCTTATATAACGAAATGACAATTTTAAAAATAAAGCTTACTACGATTGTCAGTTCCTAATTTCAAAAAGGGAGACTCCCCGTGTATGAGTCAGAAATTAAGTTATATAGAGGTAGCTAACTTCTACCTCTCTCTCCCCTTAAAGTTTTTGACAGCCATTTTTTATATCGTTTTCGGAAGCCAAATTGAGAAATCAGAGAACGGCACATACGTTATTTCGTGAATAACTGTCAAAAATACATGAAGAACTGTTAAAAAGCCTTTCAAATTCATCGATGAGCTAGGGGTCAATCAGCTGTGAAGCTGGGCATCTCTATAATACTTCATTTCTGGTATGCGAAGTGGAAATTTGAAATTTTATATATTTTATTTTATTTATATATTTATATATTTTATATATATTATTAACAGGTCAATCGTTTGAGTTTCCATTTCAAGTTCTAGAAACGTTAAAGGGGAGACAGGAAAAGTAATATTGAAACGCGAGCACATATTTCTAGGTAGAGCTACTTCTACAAACTCAGGCTTTGGACAGTTGTTAAACAATTTTCTTTTATTTACTCGTGATTTTTCAGTTTTGGCAGGCAACTATTCGTGTAAGTCATTAATTTGTCCGTGTCCCGACGCCTATCACTGCCCAACCTCTCTAACGCAACATTGTGATTTGGCCTTAAACTACCACTGACAGTGTCAAGAAAAATGTAATTTTCTAAGCTATTCCCTTGAAGGTTCTTTATAAAGAGGGTTGACAAAGGTTACAAAGGAACTATTTAATGTAACAAATAAGAAATTAACTTCGCATTGTGCACACAAATTGTATAGGCTTTGTCGGTGAACGAAAAGGGGTGGTACGATAAAACAACATGTCGTTGGGGTCAACTAACCTTTCACATTTAAAAATAAAAAAATATTCAATTTTACGCAAATTATTTGGTATCCGGATACTGGAGCTCAAATCTCATACTAATTTTAGTTTCCGTACAGGGTGTCCGGATACTGAAACTTCAATGCAACGTGCTGGGTCCAGCAGCCGTAGTTGTGTGGTCAATTGAGACGTTAGTCTCAAGTAGTATAAAATGGATCCCTGTTATATCACGAAGATTCTGGAAGAAGTAGTCTCCCAGTGTTCTTTGTCTCACGAAGCAGAGACTAGGGCAATGCAAAGATAGTGAGTAGTGCCTTCAATTTCTTCCTGGTCCCTACAGCCTCTGAATATTGTATCATGGGTGAATCCCATTCAGGTGATTATGGCTAGTTAGCGCTCCGACAACCATCCGCAGCAGCTTCTTGTTGCATTGGAGAAGTTTGTCAGTGTTTGCACATGGCCATGGAGTGTGTCGGGTGGTCTCACAGTCCAAAGTTAAGATTTGTGTTAACTACTACTAGTGCTACTAGCGCCTTTACCCTACTATACGAATTCCTTTTTTATTCGAAGAGTCATATTCATAGTGACATTCCATAATTCAGCAGCTTCCAAGTATAGTCCGTGACAGAGAGAGAGGCAGAGTTTGTCAATACGGTGTCCTATTATTTTGTTGACATGTTTCCAATTTCATGGTGACTTCTCAGATTATAATCAATCGCATGGTGCTCAAAAAATTAAACCTAGTATAAATCTAACTTAAGTGGAAAAATTCAAAAATTAAGTTCGGTTCTCCTTCTTTTTGTTGCCCGCTTGGTATGGTACGAAACCGACTAATTTCAAACTGATTGATTGATCCAAGCACCCAGAAAAAAAGACACTCTTCTCTACAAAGTTAAGAAAACTCATTTAAAGTAATGTATGGTAATTACAACTTTATCGAGAGAAGCGTTGCGGACTGGAAAAAAGTCTTACAAGTCAGAAATTACTGGAGCGAAAAGACTACCATAATGCCTCTTGAAACCCTGAGGCAGTAACTTTTTGATACGTACATACGTCTTCCTCGTTTTCAATATACATAATTTATTGTGCGTAACAATTACATGGCTCACCATGTTCATCTTTAAGTCTTAAAAAATTGTGTAACTCACATTCCCTTCTATCAGTGCTTCGTGTAATTCACGAGGACAAACCCTGATTTAGCAATGTCGTAGTATGCATTTTTCAAATCCAAGTATGAGGATAAGGAGAAAAATGTACGCGAGTACATATTGGCGTGTAGGTATGTGTGTTGGTTTCAGTGGGGGAACCACTTACCAAGTGTAAATAAGTAGGGGATTATTATCGTTACTGCAAGCAAAACATATTTACATCTTGTTTTGAAGCCTCATGGTGACATTAATGCGCAAACATGACTGAACATCGCCGGTATTTTTGTATTCACACAGTTCTCAGGTGTAGGGCACGTTAATTCAACGGCCTTCGGGTACACCCAAGAACTGTGCCACCAGGAAACCACCATGTGCAGAATTTTCTTGGCTGTGTATTTTGATAGCTAACATACCTACATGGGATTAATACATAGTTGCCACACTGAGTGAGACTGCACTATAAATATATGTGTGTGTACGGTGCAATGTGGACGGAATTGTATAATGATCTTGAAAAGGTTGCCTACATGCTAATGAGTTTCGAATTGCCTAAATGGATGATTACTCCGCATGCCGTAATGGGCAACATCATCATCATCATAAATGTTCTTCCGATAGGTTTGCAATTTAGTGCTTTTTATGATTTTTAGGATAGTGGTATGAAGGCTACTTACAAGGTGACAAGGTAAGGACGATAAGAATAGAAATTTCAATAAAACGTGTGAGATGAAAAATTGATTGTGGCTTTATTCTACAGCTACATACAGCTCACCACAAATAGAACACAGTTCAATTGCCGACAAAGCTTTAAGCGTTTGGTGATATGTTTGATATGTGCGACTCGAATGTTGGCCTTGAGTTCTTCCAAAGTCGAATGGTGTCGGATCGCATGATAGCAGCGGCCAGTTGATGCAGACATAATGGAGGATGGAGATATCGAACTTCTACCTCCCTTGCCCCATGATTTCATCTGACAGCGTTTTTTATACGATGCTACGATACGTTGTGGAGCCGGGAGCTTTGTAAGAGGATGTGTGAAAAGCAAACAAATTCCACTCCACTCTTATTTTTTACGGCTCAATGGTTAAAAATGGCCGAAAACTCTATCCTCCATTATATTTGAATTGATGAATAACCGCCGTGAGATGAAGTCGTATTTTGGGTCGCTTTTATGGTATGTAGCGCCATCTTGTTGGAACTACTAAAGTTCGGAAATGTCGAACTCGGCACAGAAATTAGTTAACATATCACAATGCCAGGTACTCCTTCGTCATTTCGAAAGAAATAAGTCCCGATTAGTTCTTTTCCGGAATGACGTTGAAGAAGTCAGCGTGTCACCTTGCCTTAATGCTTTTTTGACACTGAAGGCCTGGGTTAGTTCTTTACCGACCTTGATATATGAGTCAAAACTAGGCATTGTGTTGTATAGGTAGCTCGCCACTACGCATGATGTCAGTCTCTCCCTACTATTGTTAACAGCCGCTAATGACTCCCACGGGGATCGGGTACTCCATCTCCCGGCTCCTGGATTTCACCACGTAGACGTGTGAATAGGACTACCACAAAAACATTTTAGTGACTACCACAAAAATCAAAAAATATATGTTTTGAAAATTTATTTTTCTTTTAAGTTCCATAATAGATGTGTTCAAGCACCCAAAATAAACAGTACAAAACATTCCTGGATGACAAAACTATGGGTTATATATTCAGAAAGCGCTCTCTCTCTCGAGAGAGAGAGAGTAAAAAAATGTCCCCACCCTATCCATTTTAAAACAAGAAAGTTTGTTACTCTTCTGTCAAATCAATTGGTGTGTCAAATGCTCAAATTTAGTTTTGATTGATTCTTCAAAAGTTTTGAATTAGTTTAAGATTTTTGTTTCTTTGGTTTTGTTGAAATGAATTTATATGTTAGGTTATGTTCCTTTTCTGTGTGTGACATTTCAGATTTGACATTTCATAAATGACATAATTTACACAATTGGTATAACTGCGTTCCAGTACGTTCCTGAGATTTTTTTATGATGAGCTTTGGAGATGGTCTTAGTGGTTAAGGATTAAGGTTGAGTCAAATGACTCCAAAAAAGAACATTCAGTCTTGTGAACCAATAACACAAATATGAAGCGTTTTATTTGCATCCCAAAACATAATGAACGAAGGTGAACATTTCTAACTAGCGTCTTTTAAAGGCACAACATTTCGAATGAAAATAAAATGAATTTATTTGGCATTATTATGGCATTAACGTTTGAATATGTAAATGTGCCCGCCGCACTGTGTTATTTTTCCCATATAGCGAAACTTTATTCCAAACTATGGATTTTCCTATTCGGTCACAGAATAAAAATAATTCTATCAAGTTTTTGAAACCTATAGCCGTATGTGGTCACTGATAGGGGGTGTATAGCCGACGCCATCCATCCTAACTAAAAGACCACTAGACCGATTTTGTTTAAAACTTCACCAATATGTTCAGAAAAGACAGTAGAACATTAATGGGGAGTATTACATTGGAGTATTACTATTGGTTTACAAGCCAAAATAAACATAAAAAAATGCAAAATGTTTTAACGGATTCTAGAAGTATATAGTCTGCTGGGGCAACCGTTGCAGCAACACAGCCAAGTCGGAGCAACCCTTGCTGTGTTGTATATTGATTTTCCTGTTGACGCAACCGTTGCCAGAAAAATCAAAAAATTGTGGGATTTTTGGTTGGTTGTTGCAATCGCTGCTTCGGGTTAATCATTGTTTACTGCATTTATCCGTTCAGTTTGTTGAAAACATGGTTCGCGGACTAAAATTTTGCGAAAAAGTGGAAACGCTGTTAAGTGGAAAAGTGATAATTAGAAATAATGAAAATTATTGTAATTTTGTTTGCGAAGAAAGATTTTAGAGTGTCTAAATGATTCCTTCTGGAGATATCGCTCTCAAAAATTCCGAGTCGGCGAAGGAGTTTCCTGTTGCAAGAAACCGCTGATATTGCATCTTTCATCATGATATGTTGTTTGCTTACTTTCCTTTTACCAAGTTCAACAGTTTTCCCAATAGGGCTTCATCCATCCTCATTTAGTTGTTGTGGTTCGTACAAAAGATTGCCAATTATAATAATTGCAGTGATATCACATATTACGTCACTCATTTGAAAAATGTAATTTTACTTCTCTTCCACTTGTGTCTTTTTTGTACCCCAGCCACACACAGTACTGCGGTTGCGGCGACATTTGCCACGTGTGTAGTGAACAAACAAATCACGTAGCTACAACACGTTGCTTCTACGGTTGCATTGTGTGTATCCAGCATTAACACTAAATTTACCAGACTAATCATTTTGACTGGTCGTGCTATTTCAATTAAAATTCCAACTATATAGAACATTTGCTTTCCGAAATGATGTTATGACTTTTGTAGCTATAAGTAGGGAATGTATTTTATGAACTTAATGTTACTTTATATAAATTAAATAAGCTAATAAGTTTAATTTAATAAAAAATATACCTTTTACTATACAGTATTTTGCCTAGCACAGACGCGACTGATATGACCCGTGGCGAATTAATTACCACGTATTTTGGTGGTTTCCTCTTTTTTAGGATATTTCCATGCCCATATCTATCGCGGGTTCGGCGGAAAGGTTTGTTTTGGACTATGTTCCTCACATAAGATGTTGTGTGTTATTCCCAGGGAAACCAAATAAATACATTTTTTGTTATTGACATTTATACCAGATTTCGAGAGAATCGTGAGACCGATGCAGTACATATAGCGCATCAGCGTTATCGTTCTGCTACATATGAAGTAGTTCTACTACATTTCCGAACATTTTCCCATTGTTGCTACCCTACTAACTGAACTGCTGAATTTACTATTGGGTCTATAACTTCGTGCGGTTTGCTAAGAGATGGCGTAACTTGTATTATTCCATTGGAACATGCATTGGAAAGCCACTGTCATTGTACGTCATTTCAGTATATGTCATTCATTTGAAGCGTAAACACTAATCATTTTTTTCCCTCAAATATGTCGAACTTTGTGCCTTAAAAAGTGTTTTTGTGGGGAGTTCTTCTACATTACTTTAATATGAAGAAAGCTGCTGCCGAAAGTCATCGTATTTTGGTGGAAGTTTGTGGTGAAGACGCGCTAGCTGAGCGGAGGTGCCAAAAGTGGTTGCTTCGCCATCCAGCCAAATCAACGGCAAAGCCAAATATCCATGGCGCTAAGGTAATGCTCTGTATTTGGTGCGATCAGAAGGGTGTGCTGTATTATGAGCTGCTAAAACCGTCAATGGGCAATGCCACCGAACACAATTAATCCGTTTGAAGAGAGCAGTATCCGAAAAACACCCGGAATATGCGACTAGACATGAGGCAATAATTTTCCATCATGAAACCGCTCGGCCCCACGTTGCTATTCCGGTTAAGAACTATTTAGCAAACAGTGGATGGGAAGTTTAACCCCACCCGCCTTATAGCCCAGACCTTGCCACGTCTGACTACCATTTGTTCCGTTCGATGCAGAACGCCCTTCCTGGAAAACGGTTCACATCAGAACAGAATGTCAATAATTGGATTCATTCTTGGCTGCCAAGCCGGTGCAGTTCTTTTGGGATGGGATCCACAAATTGCCAGAAACATGGGAAAAAGTCATAGCTGTAGATGGACAATACTTTGAATAATGCTATTGTACATGGAATTAAGTTATATACCCAATACATTTCCCTTACTGACCACTTTCTCTACTACTTTTCCTAATATATATTGGAAAGGACTTTAAGGAAAATACTCGACTTGGGCTGAACAGCTAGATGATCCTCTGTGTGCATTTTTTGTTTTTACGACTTGTTAGGCCATTGGGATGCGGACTGCGCATCAATCGTTTCCTGGAGCACTAAACGTCAACCAACTGTTGCTGTTGTCCACGACTGAGATAGAGGCACATGTCAGTGTCATCATCGACACAGGAAGCTCCCTGGTTGCAATGTCTTTTGGGCGAGTTAATCGGAAAAGTGACAACAGAAGTTCATTGGATTTGGCTATTCTTAACGCTTACAGAGCTCGCACGAAGCATGTTGACGTTCGTCATCATTTCATAAAAGATCACATAATAAAAAAGAAAATTATCCCGGAGTACATTGATACTGACCAAATGGTAGCAGATATTCTAACGAATCTTGTTAAAAGATAAAAAAATTAATTTTGTTGTAAGGGCATTAGATAAGATGTGCAGATTGCCTATACTAACTTAAAACTTAATTCTCTGTCTGGCAACACTGCTCCTTTGTAATGTCAAGCATCCTTTGCAATTTTTTTTTTCACATTTTTTATTTTTTTTTTTAGTCTAATTTGTTTCAGTTTCCCGGATTTTTTTTTGCAGAACGTTAATACCTGTCATTCGGACGACTTTGATTTCGGAATTAAGTTCCGCAAGATTCGCCAAATAACACACGGTGCGCTGCTGCTGGCACGTACATAGCACCTATATCCAGTTTTAACACACTCTTCGCAGTTCAGCAGGCTGTGTTTCGGCAGTAACGTATCGAATGCTTTGAGTGTTAGTAATGATTTCTCTGCACACCTCACCGAAAAATGTAAAGTTTTGTTCATCATTTTTGACGAAAAATGTCTTGATTCGTTTTCTTGAGTTCACTCAAGTCTACGTACGTCCACTGCGGGTGGGTCTGTGGTCATTGTTTCCCTCACAATGTTTTTTAGCTGTTTCTATTTGAATTTATTTCCATAATAGTTTCGCATTCATGAAATTTGAACATTTGTTCTTTTATTCAGTCAATTTTACCAATTCTTAACCTCTATATCGTTCGGTATCGATATCGCAGATTTTCTCTAAAATAGATTTCTATCAGCTGTGCAATGCATACAAATACTCGAATTTAAACCGTTTATCACATTCAGTTGGTGTGGTGCAAAATTGACGCTCCAAAAGCTGAAATCCGTGACTATCTACAGTGAAATGACAAGAAGTCTGCCAAATCCGCAAAAGCTCATACTTGAACAAACACATGTTCGCAGACAAATGATTATATAATCTTTGCAATAAATGTAGGTATCGTATGCTTCCATTAAATGAGGGCTATGTCACAGGAAAATAATACCCGGCTTAAGTTTAGCTGATGACATCCGTTAGCACTCACATTCCTTTGGCCACCAAGTAGAGAATAAAAAGAGCACGAGTGTTTCTGGAAAATTTATTAATATACGGGAAAAAACACCTGCTGAGGAACACGTGTTTTACAAGGAAGCAAATCATTTGTAACGCTTTTGCGACATTTGAAGATATTTGCAATATGCTATATGGAATACCTCACATCACTCCTCGCTCACGGAGCTTCCGAGAAGATTGTTCTGAAAAAATATTATATTTATATTCAACGCTGCCCGAAGGGAGTTTGCTATACTCCAAATGTCGCATCCGCTTTGGCATTACCTATGCAAATCCGAGTTCATTTAAAACTATGTACGACTTGTCATAAAAAATATGTGTAAAACCATACCACAGAGAGAAATTTATGAGCACTTGTATGACATAAAAATGTAAATTCGAAGTATCCTTGGGACCGTTCTCGCTCTGGCTGCTTTCGTGTGTAGAAAAGAAAGTTCATTTGAGGGTATAAACATTATGCTAAGTACAAGCCCTTCCTTTTTTAACACTTTCTCAGCAGAGAGCAACGCATCAGTTATTCCTTCCACTTTTGCGGCAGCCATAGCGTTGGCGTCGGCGATGCCACAGTCGGGGATCGCAGATGAAATGTTCATCCACATTAAATGTAACTGTTTTTATGTGGCGCCTGTGAAAACATTTCTATGGGATACATTCGCTTCGCTTTCGCTCCTTTAAATGACGCTCTAAATAACTGTCGAAATCAGCCAGCGCCTGCTTGTTTGGCGGAAATTATTGAATACTATCCCCCTGACATGGGATAGCAGTTGCTTACGAACGCACGAGCACCATGTTCTTACTGAATTATAACCCATTTCGGCACCATGTTCCGAAACCACACTCTGTGGAATCAATGCGCAAATGGGTTGTGTGTACAAGTGCACGGGAAATTGACCAGTCACTTTTGCATGTAGCATCGGAGCATCCATGTGTATGAGAGTTAAGCCACCCCAGCCACCTAATGCTGCCTCAATCCGGTGCATGGGCTGGTAATAGCTGCGGAGGGTCTCATTTCGCTTCATTTAATTTGCAAATAATTTCGCTACCAAAAGTGCCTCATCCCGCTTAGTGGAAATTGCAACACCGATTTATTCTAGCCTTCGTACCTTGCTTCTACGGGCACGCAATTAAGAGCAAATAACCATGCTCTTAGAGTAAATTACGAATCAGTGTTGCGATTTCGTTCGATTTTTTTCGCTGTACATTTTCCGCCCGCTATCAACAGAGCACAGTGACTCAGGATCAAACGAATTAAAATCCAACACTTCGTAGGCTATTTCGCACCATCGGAATCACAGAATCCTTCTGTAAACTCAATTGAGCGCCCGCATTTGATGTCGTAGCCGGGAAATTAATTCAACAGCACTGTGTTCCAGATGTTTCGGTTGAAGTCAGGAAATCAATTTCTCTTCCGCTTCTCACAACATCAAGCTGTGGCATGGCTTGCGGATGCGGATGCGGGTGTTGTTGGTGGATAATACTGTGTTGAATGGAAAATCCCTACCACCCCACAGTGTGGCCTTGGGCCTGTTGTATGACAGCAATAATCATTGTCGCATTGTGACCTTAATTTATGAGTATTAAAATGAATTCAATTTAATTGCTTTCGAAAAATGGCTTATTGATGGATCTTTTATGTACGCCTTGCGATTGAAAACTACACAAAGGTGGTTCAATTAAAACGTTGTTTGGCTTTAACGCACATCCGTGCATAAGATGACATGAGGACGTGGGCTTGGAATTTTCCGTTCATTTCGCACAGAACGTAACACTTTTCAGGTTGTGTATTTATTGATGGGACGTATTCGTAGAGAAATTGTAATTAAATGTTTTCCATGATCGTCTGTCTAATCGGACTGTGAATGCTTGTGGTTTCTCAAACACATATACATATTTGAATGCAATCGTTACACCGGATTAAAACTCGTTTATGGCTTCCATACCGAAATGGAACAAAGGAAACATCCACGTCGGTATCTGTTAGTTTGCCGGTACTCTCAGCGCTCCTTCACTTAAGAAATTTACGTTAAATGTGTGCTAAGAACTTGTGTATTTAAACACAATTGATGTGTTTATGAACCAGCTGGCGATTGCGCTATTACGATGCTTTTCAGAATATACAAAAAAAAAGTGCGTTTAAGGACACATGTTGTAGCTCATTGGAAGTATTAAACCCGCCCAATTGAAGTTCTACGAGTTAATCCATTTATCCACTCAAGCAAGAAGCTCGCATATACTTTTCATCAAACTTGACCACTTGACTCTATTCCTCCAAGCTAAATCACAGACATTCTAGCCATCTTATGAGATTGGCTTTGTTAATGCACGGCTCATAGCTTCATAGAACCACCGTGGAAAAGATTACTCGGCGCCTGCTTGATGGAATGATAAAGCGGACATATACGCCAATTGACCAAGCCACCGAAGCATAGCCCTTTCCATTCGAAGAAGCAGCTCCTCAATGTTCAGTTAGTCGCGCACTGCAGTATTTCCGACGATTAATTCCCACAACAGCACGAAGGAGTCTCATCTCAGCAGCTTGTATTCGCGATCTTGACAACAAGCTCGGCTTTCCAGATTACAGATCTTCCAAGCTTTTACAAAATTGACCCAGCTTGGTCAAGCATCCTCAACCCTGCAGTAAATTTCAGCACGAGAAAGAGGGAGAAAGCTTACTGCTTCAGTGGGACTCCACTTACATGGAGAGCGCATTGGAGTTCCGTCTGGGAAGATGTGAGGATCACTAAGTCATCTGCAAAAAGAATATGACTTACCCTCAACTCTCCTAATGTGAAACATTCCTCGCCTCGGCTGCGCTGCAACATTAGGTCCATATATACAATGCAAGGGAGTGTTACAAGACACATCATTGGCGAAGTCCCACGCTCATGTTGATTTAGAACCGTTAACCCGAGCACTGCAGAGTAGACCTCGAAACACTCCAGAGTTTACCTCGAGGGTGTAGATGGATTTGCCATACCCCAAGCCTACACACATACATATATAGAATAACCCTAGTCTATATGAATTGTTGCGGGTGATTTAATTTCATGTTTGATGCCAAACTTTTTGGTCTTGGACGAAATGTACTGTCGAAATGGCAGCAGTTACTCCTCGACGCCCAGAAATTTACTAGGAAAGCGCTGGACCCCCACATCGGAGAAATCGTGCATAAAGACCAGTTTATTGCTCAGACTCTACTAAAAATTATGCCGTGTTTGGCGATTATTGAATCGTATCGATTGGGTAATTGCTCGAAAGTGAATAAGTAATATTGTTGCTGCGAAAATTGGTGGTCCATGTTTACCAGTCCAAACCTCATGAGCTGCTTAACTTTTCGACCGATATGCCCCCGGCAACAAAAATAGCCCATACAAGGCGCTCATTTCGGACACCTAAACCGGCGTTCACGTGACACCATGCTGGTGAGCACCGTCTAAATTCGTCATTTGTACCACATCATTGACGACTGGCTTGATAAAAAACAATAACGCAGTCACTGGACTGCTGATACGAGATTTCGCAAATAGTGTTGGCTCTGCAAGGATTTTAAATCAAAGCGCATAGAAAATATAAACCGAAAAAAGGCAAACAAACCTTGCCGAGAAGCGAAATTTAGTGTCGAGAATGATGAACATGGTGGATCGCGCACACACTGAATTTGCTTGTTTTTCGATTTGAGAGCGTTGTCCGGTTCAGTTGCGATTTTCAAACTCATTTCCCATCCGATAAAATCAGCATCACTGTTGTCACTGTTATATCACTTTCACTCTCGTTTGGTGAATAATCTGTATCATCTTCTGAGAATTCTGGCAAGTGATCTCGGTCTTCGGTTTGCAGTCTGTACGGCAGAATCGAATAGTCAGGCATGTTACTGAATTTTTCGGAAATAATTCACAGCAAGAGGTTGCACAATCAAATAATAGAGGAACATTAGAATGAATTGAACCTTATATGAATTGAAACTAGACGACAAAGTAGCGCGGCGAGGCGCGAAATTCTGGCAATAACACTACAACTATAAGTAATTTTGCTTATTTGAAAAAAATGTGTGTCAAGTAAACACTGAATAAGACTAGAGCTAATAAGCCTCCTCGATAAGCTCTTCTTGCTCTTGAATGCATTCACAAATCCTGAAAGATGGAAATGTGGTGCATTCATGCATAAAAATAATACGAAATAGGAGATATATGCATGCATCATAGTTAGCCTATAAATAATCTGTCTTTGCTTAGTCAAAACGGAGTTTCCATTTCTTTTCCAATTTTGTTACATCATTTCAAATCTATTGCATTTGCCTAACTCTTGGGAGCAATAGATGGTAAGATGAAATTTTGTACAGATTTTAAGCTTATATTTCTTCTCCCATATCAATTTCATCTCGACCTCAAAGTACTCCACTTCCGATACAACACAATAACACGGTTTTTCCAATACGTGAAATATTTCCAGAACAAAGTAAATAGCCATTCGTTTGTTATATCCTCCATCGTGTCGAAATGGTGTCCCCGGAGCGGTTTCGCGAATAGCTAGAAGTCACAAACCAAGTGCTGTCTGCCCCAGAAATGAAGTAGTCAAGAGATATGTAACTTCTACGTCTCTTGCCCGTTGGTGTCATTTGACAGAGTTTTTTATAACATCCTCATAGACGGGCGTCTGTGAATACGTGTGAGCTAAGTGAAGCTGATTGCTTCAGCCCAATGCCATTGCGTTGCTCTATCCTGACAAGAGTGCGTGAAAATAAAGTAGAATGCGTGACTTGAGAGCACAAAGTCAAAATCTGAGCTGCAGTGTGATGGACAAGGGGTATTCCAGTGGAAAGTTGCATAGCCCTTTAGTACTTCATCTCTGGTCTGCCCATTCGCAGAAGCAAAAGCGGAAACTTCCGCGTTTTTACACATGTTCAATGTATTCTCCACTCTCCCGAGCGGGAAGCTTACATTTCTTAATTTACGTTTAATTTCCTGTGATCTGTTTTAGTACTCATCTCGTTTTGCCTAATAAAAACTTAGACTGAGACTTCAGGAGAACTCTTCCCAAATATGTTCAATAGAATATTGGGAGACTGGGGTTGTGAATGGAGCGGTTTGGCCTGGGAGGACCTGTTTCTCCAACTGCTAGAACTGCACAGTAGATGCATCCAAAAAACGCACGAGGCGCAAATAATTATTTTTCAGCCGTTCGAAAGTGAATCGAATTCAGAGGACTTGTATTCTCACATTCGAACGATTCGAAAGATCTTTTTTGTCGTTTTTGACATTCGAAAAAAAAACGTAATTTTCTTGTCGTTCAATTTATTTTTTTGTCGACTAGATTCGCAAAATATAAAAGTTCAGAAATTGTTGTTGAAATTTTAAATTATTGAATTATCTATTGGCTTTATTAATATATTATGTAGGTCACAATTTGTGGTTTAATTGAGAGCAAATATAATTGCTGATAAGTTTGATTGAAGAACACCCGAGGGTTTTCGACATTTCGGCTTGAAACTGTTCAAATTTGGAGAGATGCTACGAGGAAGGCCGATGCCGCTACGCACCTCCGTCTAAAAACTTAACAACAGCAAATAACTTACTTAAACGTACTTTATTTAGGCGACCGTTTTTAACAAATCTGCAAGAAAATGAGATGTGTATCAAGCATTGAAAAGCTATCTGATTTCACACAAATATACTTTACAAACGTATGTTGTCATTATAAAATTCAAATGGATTATTTGCATCCATTATGCTTTTTCTATACACCCACACCAGAGCACCATAATTTTATTATAATTAAAACAATTGCAATTTGTGTGCTCAAAGGTTTTACTTTATTATTTGAAAATCAGTCAACTAGAAACGTCTGTAAATTTCAAATAGCTGATTTCAAATGTCAAATTCATTGAGGTGTTCATTCGATAATGAATATTTTTCATTCGAATGTCAAAATACGCAAAGTTCATTCGAATGAATAGATCTATTTGAACGAATTAGCGATTCGTAGTGCAGCAGTCCATAGAAAAACTTTTGTACACATTTTTGTGTTCAAAACTAATACTTTGCAATTAGTATAGATCCATTAAATTTAAAAATCGGGTCAGAGTTCAACTATTTCGTATTGATGTTAAAAGACCTGCAGTCGTATGCCGACAATTATACTCTTTGAGCATTGCCAGAGACTCGAAAGAGGTGGGAATGTGAAAATTAGTTTTACTCGTACCGAGAATCGAACCATCGAAAACGCCACCCTTCACAGCCAGGGCAATTAACAGCGATTTAGCGACTTAAAAATTTATTTGAACAGAATTATTTTTACAGTTCACTTTACAACTAGATTTACAAACTAAAGGTTAGAGTGTTGGCTCAACAATAGGGGCCCAACTGACGTACTTTGTTTAATTTACTATGTTTATTATTATTGTTGGTTTTATTTATTTTTTATGTCCTAAAATGGCTGGTAATCCTTTTGGTGGCTGGTGGTCCTTTTGGGATGGGGTGGTGATGTGTTAGCCGACTTAGCCTCGATGGCGTTTGAAAGTTCTGCTCGTGTAGCAGATTTAACTCATTGAGGTAGCGTTGTCCGGGGGCAACTAGTAGCTGCTTTTTGAACAGTGGCACCGTTTACAGTTGCATGGAGATGATGCGTGCTTTGTCGTAAAGCCTATTGTTGCTGTGGTGCCTTTGACGATCCCTGTCGAAGGTGAGTCCGGTACATATTCGCAGTATTTTTCTTTCGATAATTGCGAGCTTCGTCATGCTGGTCTATTAACAGCGTATCGTTAAGCTGAAGACAGTAGTGAAGTACGGTGCAATAATGTCATTCGCTAGCTAGAAGACAAATTGAAAGAACCATCGAAGAGACTGTAGGTGCTAGTCCAAATTAACGACTTGGTTTTTTTGCGGTCAAGATTGTACATATGAAGGTATGCGCTTGTATTTACAAATAACACAGAACTCGAAATTATGAAATCGAACATAAACGATAATCTACCAATAATCGAAAACATAAGAAATAATATTAAAAATGCTTCGTAAACAATGTTGCTATTATTAAATTATATAATTATTCATCTTTGCTGATCAGGAACGACCTAAACAAAACTAAGTACAGAACGTATGTATTTCATCGGATGGTTTTTGAACTCGGTAATTTAAATTCGATAGACATCCCGATAGACGCAGCTGATTCTGCACCGAATTTTAAATTCCACATACAAATTGCTCCGCGGGAATGAGCGGTCTGAATTTGAAATGACTGTGACTTGAAATGAAAATTTTAAATTTTTCACATAAGTAGTCAAACAAAATTAGACGAAGATTTTTTTGTTTGCGCTTAATGGAAAGTGACGGCAGTATTTTGACATTAAATGTCATTAGCGCAATCACACGCACCAACTCTTAAAACAAAAACAAAAAACCTGGGTAAAGAGTGATTTTTTGGGATTTCACTTACTGTGCTGCAAAAAAATACATTCATAGTGTCTACTGGCTACTGTTGATGGCTACCAACTCTTAAGAAACAAATAGTTTTTCTGAACGTTATTTGGCGTCAACTGTGATTCTGATTCTTCAACGCCTATGGTCATTTTATTCTTACTTTTGTTTTATTGGTGCTTCCTGTTCTATAAAACAAAAGTGCGTGTTTTATTGAGAATTCAGCTTAGCAATGATCCTCAATAAAACGTCCTCAATTCCCATTTTATTTTTTTGTTTCAAAAGTTGGTGCGTGTCCTCACTTTCACGGCATCAAAATTTGTTTTATAATGTTCGTACAAAAATGGTTTTGTTCACTAGAAGCCTTTGCATTATAAAGAAAGGATGGATTACAAATTGGGGTACTTTACCCTATGTCGAACTATTTAGAAAACCAATGCCGATAATTCTGCTGCATCTTCAAAAAGTGTTGTCAGCGGCATCTGTGATTCAGTGGTGCTATCTGAATCGTATGAGAGGCGTCACCTATGACAGGGGTTCTTCAACGCGCTCTAATCACTGGTGATTGTCAAATCTCACTGAGTGGATTCTGCTTAGTAATTTATTTTGTTGTTGCTTTGCGTGTAAAAGTAATACTGAGCTGTGTACAGATTCTCAAAAAACACGTCTAAAGTAAAAGTGAGCTGAAAAAAAATAACCAACATATTCGCTTGTAAAATTAAGAGAGTCACTTCCCTAAAAATGCGGTATGTACACTGAAACGTCCACATACGCGTACTCAGTATACGCGACTTCGCTTGCACGCGATTAAGTTTTTGCGAAATTCGCTTTACCTGCAAGTTGACTACACGCGATTCATTAAAAATTCGTTGGTCGCGAACACATATTTGTATAAGTGACATTCAGACGCAACAATTTCTCGTGACGATTTGCTTAGCGACAAATCTACACTTAGCGTTCACACATTCTTTTATGTTGGCTGACTTCAGTTTTTGCTTGCACATAATGGCACAAATTCAGTGTTTGCACATAAAGGCTGCGAGCGCACTGCTTTCTGTTTCACTTATTGATGAAATAATGGAAAATGAATAAAAAGCTGTGTGGAGTGTCTGTGCAATAGTTTCACTTCTGTAACACTGTTAAGAGAATTAAATAAATATAATAAAAATAAAATAATTCTTCTCCCGATGATTTTCTCAATTATTTGCGTATGTATGCACCGACGTATGAAGGAAAGGGAAGAAGTTTCTCATATTTAGCAGCCATATTGCTAAATCCTAATAATCCATTCCTCCAACACTTTATTTTTGCATTGTTCACTTTTTATTTCCCCCTACCTCGGGAAATTTTCTGGAAAAGTAAAAAAAAACTCGAGACAACATTATTTTTCCATATTTGATGTCATCTTTCATTCCGCCGATGTGCACTCACTAAAATCCAAAAAAAGGAATGAAAATATACCAAAGCTGTGCAACACCTAACTAAAAGCTGAAAGTCAAAATGTTTTGTCTACCGCACTACAAGTCTGCGGTTTGATTACGAGCGTTCACATTGACGATTTGGCAAATCAACCACGGTTGTCAAGTTAATCGTCTCTACAAATTGTTGAGGATGAACGCCGCTATATGCATAGAGATTCGCGGAGGTTTTTGGAACGGGTTCAGTGTACGACACTTTCCAATTATGAATTTATGTAGCAATTAACACAGTATTTAACCACAGTACCACAGTATTTACTTAATGTAATTTACAACTGTTTGTCAAGGCGAATTCTTCCTAAATTCCTTAGGAAATTTATAAACAATAAGTGCATACATGATATGAATTGTACCAAATCAATTTGCACTACATGGTCGTTGCCAGTGCAAACTATTTGCAAATGAAACTCCTTTAAGGCCTACAATGAGTTGATACACGAACATTTTTCATGCGCATAGTACCTACATACAAACATACATGTATACAATGTACATATATGTATTTGAAAATTAAGTAACAGTCTCCTTGCACAAAATGGTTGAGTCCATATCTGCAGGACTTTGAAAACATGTCGCACACATGTGAGCATGGACACAATGCAATAAATCAACTCCAAATGGTGATCAACAATACAAAATCCAAGCAATTCATCTGCTAAAGTACATCTGTTATCATAGAACTGGTAATTCAACATAAATTTCTAAGGACATTTCACGTTGTCAGCACTATGACAGAGGGTTAGGGGCCATTGGAATGAAAACTTACTCACAAATGAAATCGATAATTCAAATTCGAAGGCATAAACTCCAGCGCTTGCTTGTAACATCCTAGACAGAGCAAACAAAGCTCAATGTCTAATTGTAATTCCTCACAATGAATATTGTCATGACTGTGCAGAGATTTTGGGCTTTTCCAGTTACGATGTATGAACTCCTTTAGTTTGTGTTGGTTACCGGAAGTGTAAGGACTTCTTACCCCTTCGTGTTCGTTTGGGGATATAACGATTGCACAAATTGAGTAGTTTGTGGTTTTCGATAAAGAATTCAGCATAAGTTGGTTAAAGTTGCGTTAATTAAAAATCCATTTGTAGAAACTTCGAACCAAAGCGCCTAACATGCATGTTCAACTTAGTTTCAGACTTCCTCAAAGTGCTGTTTCTCTTGAATTATAGCAATCCAAGTTGACCTCGAATTATTCGATTCTACAAGCATACGTATGCCTGATGAAAATCATGGTCTCTGCGAAAGTTCACAAGTGGCTAGTTTAATTTATGGTTGGTTAACTTTAGTGTTAGTTACTTTAAAGTTAGTTAGTTGCAGGCACTGTGTTCCATAGCACAATTACACTGTGCGTCCTTGCCTATGTGAGCGCAATCGAAATGTAGACCATTTCGTCGTTAATTTATAATTGAAACCAATTTTTGGTTGAACTTTCGATTATAAATGCTGACACACAGTTTTCTGTTCTGAGAACAGTTGATTTGATTTGAATTTGTCAAGTAGAGGATGCATATAATATATGATCATGATTCAGAAGAGATATAAAATACTGTACACATGACCCGTGACGTGGAACCTGCTACTGCGTATTTCGCAAACTCATTAACACGAAACTGTTGCGGCGGTGGCGTTGTGGGTTGAGCCTACGCAGCCCCGGTGTGAGCAAGATGCCTTTCACGGACCCACCTCTTTCGAGTCACTAGCAATGCTGTATAACTGTCTAGAAGAAGCTTTTCCAATAACCTGTTGGGAGTCGGTATAAAACTATAGCCTCCTTCCACTCGTGCTAAAAGAGTAGCACGCACAACACGAGTGGTTGCTGAGAAGCTAATCCCTGACTCTTCACTGGCTGTAACGCACATCAACTTTTGTTGGTTCCAGGTCCGCAATTTCTCTACTTAAACAAACACATACACTTGAGTTGTTCGTGGGTAGAGATAAAGGTAGTCATGACTTTGTGGACTGTGATCGGCACTTATGGATCACGATCTAAGTTTGACAATTTTGACGATGATTGAGTCGTGCAAATAGGTCGTGCACTATAAATGAAATTAGAGCCGTGCGAAAAATTCACTATTGACAATAAGTGTGAGTGTGTACGTACTAACCGAAGTTTTTGCATTAAAAATGTAACGCAAACTACATTCTACAGCCGCTGACAGCATGTTCTTTGACATTTCTGCGTTCTCCTCTGTTTGAAAACCAAGTACATAAATATATACAACAAGCTCATGATTGTCTGCCAAATAAATGCTGCGTTTGTCATAGTCCAAAAAACAAGTCTCTTTTCTGCCCGCTCCATTACTAATGCGAGAAACAGTGAAATCTAGTGCCATACCGTAAAATGGGTTGCAAAGCAAACATTTTCAGGAAAAAAGTAAATAATACTCTATACTCAACACCATGCCCGGTACCTAATAAGGAGTCATATCGACAAAACTTTCGAAACTTGTAGCTCCAACTCCAAGACTAATCGAGCCACATCGAGTTTGAGTGTGGCATTCATTGTGGTCTGTTCTGCGATGCTGCTAAAACTTTAATATTTTCGTTGTGAAAAAGTGGAGTTTGGTCATTGAAATTGTGTCGGCGGCAGAGCATATTTATTTAGCAACAGGATACAAAAAAATATTTTAGTCAAATGTTTGGAAATGGATGTTTTTTTTTTTTTTTGTGAAAAAGGGGTGAATATCCACTGGCAAGGGGTGACTAGAAACTACACTAGGGTAAAGAAAATCGCTTCCACGTAGGTACGTAGTTAATAAACTGTTACGACAAATATCCCCACATTGTTGTTTTCTACACTTTACTGTTGTTGCATGTCGCCCCTTTACTGGGGCTTGTCACCCCTTTGCCGTGGCTATTCACCCCAACGGCCGGGTGACTCGCCACAGGGCATATTTTGCTTAAAACTTAATAGAAAGGCTTGTTTCACAAAAATGGTTGTAACAACCATTGAAACGTGACGTGACTTATGTAAGAGTGTGCTTACATTACAGTAACGTTAAGAACGTCAGGAAAAATAAGTGCAGGTTTCATTCAGATCTTTAAAAGACATTTATGTAGATTTAAATTCAATTCAAAAAATTCAATAATTCAATCAGTTCACTAACATGTTTCGATTTACAGCACTCTGGCTTTGCTTGTAATGAAATTGGAAACTAATCTAAGAGTGTGTAATAAGCATACATAATGACCTTTTTTTTGTCGGAGATTTTTAACGCTACTCTGGAGCACTCAGACTCAATAACTGGTTCATTGTAATGCCAGGCAGCAACCCACTTTTGCTGTAGTTTCTTGGTCTCCCGAAGGAAAACCAACTGGCACTTCTGTAATGAGGAGCCTACATCATCAGCTTTCACCATTTCAGCACCGAAAACCTGCCGCCTGATTACATTTCTGCATAAAATATGCTGGTGCGTTCGCCCACGAACTTAAACTTGAATACCCGTATTTAAAATATACAAATATGTTATCAAAATTGTATTTTTTAACTTAAGTGAAATTCCTTTAATTTTAAGCTCTCTCTTTTGGTTTGCTTTCCTACCATCAACTGCTGTATTTCTTTGAAACTAAATGAAACTAAATTCTCGTGTAGTTATATAAAGCTAGTAAATGAGTTAAAAGTCACAATCAAAGCGAACCGCTTATCCGCTTTCCAGCTTCAGACTTTTTTGGGCAATTTTTACATCGTTTGGTAGCTTTTTTTCTCAATTTTGGTAGCAAATTTTGATCATAATTGGCAACCATGCGTTCACCATGATTTGTTTCTCTTCTCCCAGAAGGTGCTAATATAGATTTGCCTTTGACTGGAAAGACACTTCAAGCAATTCTAAGACACAATTGACAGAAACCACGAACTCCTTCCATGGACATACAGAAACGTCTGACACACTCGCGTATGTTGGGTGTTTGCTTATGTATAACTTTTAAGCACAAGGACACAAGGTAGGACAATTTTTCACAATTTTTTTACGACAATTGTTTTGTTCCACATGCACAGAAAGTGTGGTATCGGAATGTAAAGCACGCACAAGAGATCTCCAAACTCCATCCGCCGCCATCGACTCCTACGCATCAGAAGTTGTGCCCAAACGTAAGCAGGCGAGTTTTTGGACTTGGTCCAACCACATTGTTTTGGTTCTGCCAAGCGGTCGCCTACCTGATGGAATCGCAGTCGTGATGAAAGGGACTTTCGTACCACGTGACCAAACCATCGAAGCATATCCATTTCCATTCCAAGAAGCAGCTGCTTAAAGTTGAAATCTCAACTCAGCAGCTTGTATTCGCGATCTTATTTTTTTGGCAACTACCCTAATTTTATGATCATAATTTGGAATAAATACTGAGTTGAAAACCGTTAACTTGGCTTTGACACCAAGCTCGGCCTTATAAATTATAGATCCTCCAAGCTGTTTCAAAACTTACCCTTCTTGACCAAACGTACAGGAAAGCTCAACATTACTCCTTCCATCACTCGTGAAAGGACTAAGTTTATCCACCTGCTTCAATGGGACTCCACTAACATATAGAGTGCATTGAACAGGCATTCTGGAAATTACCATAACCTCCGATTTGTCCACGTTACCTTTCATTCCAGCATCAGAACATACGGCCCAAGCCTATCGAGTGAGGATAACTTAGTCATCATCTGCTTCAGCATGCCTAAACTAAAGGCAAGCCGAGGTGGCTTACAAGCGTGCGTTTAACTATCTTAGGATAGAACTCTATTTTCTGACTCTCTAGAGTAATACAGACTAGATCTGCAGAGTAGCTCATAGAGCAGCGCTTCACTCTCCCTTCGTTTGGACTCGAAGTCTATCTATCAAGTATTGTGAATCAATTTCAAAGGTACCAAAGATCTGTCATACGTGTGAGACGGGCGGAATATGAATACAGATACAAATAAAAATTCACCATGTGCATTTCAATGCTAACTTGACTGACACTTAACTTTCAATAAATAAGCAGGTCAGCTTCTACGACATTCATCGGCATCATTGACATGCGTTTCTCAAGGGTGGAGACCAGGGAGGAGACCTTATGTCCCTCTTATGTCCCCTTATGTGTTCCCTCCTCCTATCGTTCTGTATACTCACTACGTCTAACAAAATAAACCTGACATCGTATCCGAACGCTTTCAGCGTAAGTTAACTAATCGCTTGGTAGCAAAATTTAATTGGTTTAGGAGTAGGAAACATCCAATCATGGATGAGTCCATTGGCTAAGAGTGCTGTCTGTTTTGAGCATCGATCAAAGTATCTTAACCATGTACCTGCACGAACCTGCCGAGCCTCAGACGTTACATTGGAGCATACTTCTTTCACAATTCAAATCACTCAAGCACCGCTTCCATCGATGCTTCCTATAAATCACGAATAAGTTTCCTGCTAGCAGATAGGTGGAATGACTCCGTCAATGGTAATAGTATGGTCTATAGGAAATGTACTCTCAAACAACTTTAACCTAATTATCTGCAGTGCGAAAATTCAGCTTTGCCTCTGGATATCGATTTACTCAGAATGGTCAACTCAGGTTATGGTCAATCTGCCTCCGGATTTCGCTGAACTGGAAATATCATCGGAAACGAAAATTCGACTAAAATCCACATCTCATTGGCCATAAATCTTCCCACGAATATCGACCATATGGCTCCAACGTACTTTCATGCCGAGAACTCCGAAACCCTAATTAAAGTCAGAACATTACATTCCTCTTCGGAAATCATGTTTAGACGCACATGTTTACACTATTGGAACAAAAATATAGGAGTTTGTCGGCAGTTGCGTCTTTTTATAAGTATTCTGTAGTTTTTGGTCTTCTCGAGAGCAAAGTTCTGCGTTCAACCTTTGGTCCTGTTTGCGTTGATAATTTTTGAAGAAGAACAGCGACATGAGCCTCGCTGACCTACAGGTTCAACGCCTCAAATGGCTAGGCCATGTGTGAACAACACCACTCCAGCCCAAAGAGTTTTCGTCACAGAAACAGTGCTTCGGTACTGCTTAAGGAGCCGAAAGCTGGACGCTAAACAAAACTGCAGAGCTGATTCTTGGTACTTTCGAAAGGAAAATTCTGTGGTGAATGGAGGAGAAGATGAACTGTACAACCTGTACCAGGATGTGGATGTAGTTCGGAAGGCCGTCGACTACACTGGCTCGGCAACATCGAACGAATGGACACCAACACTCCAGCTAAGAGGGTCTTAGAAATCCTCCTGTTTCGAGAATGTGGTATTCGAACTGTGGAATGGCAACACTTGTATAATTACTGCGATGTTGTTCACTAGTATATCAATAATGAGAGATGATGAAATGATGAGAGATTAAAATCTTACGTTAATTTTGGAACACCCCTTATGTAGTAGTAGTGAAGAAAGCTAAATGGATTGTAGTAACTGTTCGTCAAATATCATCTTTTCACAGACACTCAGACGTCTACAATCGAAACAAGCTGTTTATCGTCTCTGGATTACATGACCGAACTGTTGGAAACAGAAAATAGTGTAGGGGACTAACCAGCGAAATATCCAATAGCATTGTCTGTCTCACTTGATCACCAGATCACATTATGTGGTTGCCTCCAAGTAACGTTGCATCTTAGCTGCCTAATATGAATGGATGGATACTACGTGAAAGTTTCTGACCCAGACTAGGCTACATACGTTCCAAAACGATGCAGTCTCTAAATACGTTTACGTTTGTGTGAAGAATCAGCATAGAACACTGCTTATTCGTACAACAACTTTTGTGGAAGTTGTTGGACGAGAAGAAAATGGAGAACGTTTCAAAGCTTCTGGCTGGCCCTAGGCATGATTTGGCTCAAGTGTACGAGAGGCTGGCACATGTCGGGAAATGCAAAGAGAGAGAAAATCAGAGTTTTGTATTTTATTGCTATTAGATTCTATGTATAAATTAAAAAATTGCATCTGCTAGTGAAGACGTTTTAAATAGAGACAGTTGTAAATGTATAATTGAACAATTAATTAGCAAACACTTTTCAAAATGCAATTGCACCGAAAAATCTGCAATATTCGCAACGGAAAGACAAACTCCCTTGCCGCCGAACTTAACAAAAAACTGTGGAACAAAAAAAAGTGTTAATAAACAAATTGTATAGTTTTTCTATTGGCCGTGTTTGCTGTTTAGACAGGAAAGACAAAAACATTTGGAATTTTCTTGGATTTTCAGACTTAAATCATTTAAGTGATAGTTACGAAAATCAATTAAAATCGTAGAAGAGTCGACAAAATTACGTGGCACTTCAAGCGATATTCAAAATGCCATTATCTCAGCAGTGAGTACTTTCCTTTCAAATGCAATAGCCAAAGAAATACATGAGTGTACATTAATTTCTGATTGATGGAAAGATGCTTATAAAAACACCTGCATCGAAAAAGTAAAGAAAATAAAAAGAAAATCTCCAAACAATTAATTGACAGTCTTTGCTTATATGAGTAAAAGATCAGTTTTCGTAAAAATATTTTCTTAGTTCTACAATTCAATTTACGTTATAATGTTATACACATAATATGATTGTCCTACTCCCTCACTCTCTTCCCTCGCTCTTGCTCTCACTTATGAATGAAGCACTTACTCTCTTCTTCTTCAAGAAGAGAGCTGAGATTAGCTTTTTCTGCTTTGGGTCGTCAAGCAGTTCGTACGCGAGAGTGTTATCATAGAATCAACTTGTGTTTAATTGTGTAAAATAAATGTCTTAATTATTGAAGACAATGATTTATTTGACCCTGATATTCATGTATCAATTTAGTAAGAATGTACCTAAATATACTGTAATATAGTTAATTTAGTTAAGGTCTTAAGATTTTTGTGTGTCTAGCTTTAAGCCAATTATAAAAATGAATAATGAAATTTTCAAATGAAAATGAAAATATATATTGGGTACATAACTTAATTCGTGCGGTTTGCTAAGAGATGGCGTAACTTGTATTATTCCATTGAACATGCGTTGGAAAGCTACTGTCATTGTACGTCATTTCAGGATATATCATTCACTTGACGCGTAAACAACAATAATTTTTGTTCACTCATGAGTGAAATATGTCGAACTTTGTGCCTGAAAAAGTGTTTTTGCGGGGAGTTCTTCTTCATTACTTTAATATGAAGAAAACTGCTGCCGAAAGTCATCTTATTTTGGTGGAAGTTTATGGTGAACATGCGCTAGCTGAGCGAACGTGCCAAAAGTGGTTTGCACGATTTAAAAGTGGTGATTTTGGGTTGGCCAACCAGCCAAATCAAGTGCTATGTATTTGGTGGGATAAGAAGGGTGTGCTGTATTATGAGCTGCTAAAACCGGGTGAAACCATCAATGGACAACGCTACCGAACACAATTAATCCGTTTGAAGAGAGCAGCATCCGAAAAACGCCCGGAATATGCGATCAGACACGAGGCAATAATTTTCCATCATGTCAACACTAGGCCCCACGTTGCTATTCCGGTTAAGAACTATTTGGAACGCCCTCACTGAAATACGGTTTACATAAGAGCAGGATACAAAAAATTGGCTGGATGCATTCTTGGCTGCCGGCGCAGTTCTTTTGGGATGGAATTCACAAATTGCCAGAAAGATGGGAAAAAGTCATAGCTTCAGATAGGCACTACTTTGAATAATACAATTGTACATGTTTTTCTTAAATAAACGTTCAAATTTTGAAAAAAAAAAACCGGACGAATTATGTTATAACCAATATATAGTAGACGCTCGATATAGTGAACATCTTCTACCAGATTGACGTTAAAAAGAAAAAAATTAGGCCAAAACATAAAGATTAAAGATATTGTACGCATTCACTACTTTCGAAATGAAATACACTAACTAACTAACTAACTGACTAGTGAACATCGATATAGTGAACACACACTATTTTATACAGGCTATTCTAAATAGTTAACAAGCGAAACCTCACTATAATGAACCCAAGTTTTTAAATTGTCTTTTAACCTTGTCATGAGTTTTGGTTTTGTGGCAGCAGCATGAAAAAGAGGCTTTCCGGTTGAAACACACCCGAAAGAGAAGATTTTGCGGAAGAAGATTAAATACTACTGATAGAGATACCGCTCTAAACAATTAGATCGAACTTCATGTATCATTCGATACTGAAGAAGAAAAATAAACGAAGGCGCAAAGGGTTAATCGAATGTAGTTCACCCGATTTGTTCAGTGTCTTTAAGTGACGCTGTAGAAATTTTGGTTTTTCTAAAAATGCCGGAAGTTGAAACTCAAATTTCTTTTCTTAACCAAAGTTTCTCTTCCATATTCGGGCATACAAAAACTAATAATCACAAAAAAACCTTCTTTTACACGGCGGGTAGTACAACACAAAACAAGTGATAGCAATGTTTAGTGATCGGTAAAGCTCTTCTTATGTTTCAGTGACCACCGACTTTGGAGAAAAACGTGTTTAAAGTTTTGAGTACCATGCCCACAGAGACGGCTCCACTCAAAGTCATTTAACTTCATGAATAATAGTGCGATCTGGCTAACATTTCCTTTCTTAATTATCTTTCTTTTAGAAAATGCAGTCGCAACTGAGGGTACCTCCTTAAGTTAGTCCGAGGTTTGTTTCTTAAGTCCATGGAATATATTATTTTTGGGCTATTTTTGTCTGATGCGTTGTCTTCCTTGATGATTTAATATTCTTCTTTATATAAATACTGTTTTGTTATTTAGCAATTACATAGAAACATCGTAACCATGTACGTACATTCTATTTTTCATTAATTGTACGAAAAAAACGAACACATTTTGGTGAAACTTACTTCAAGGAGTGCACGCTCTTTCCAGTGAACAATCGAGCGTATACTCTAGTGCTTAAAATGAAAGTACAAAAATATAAATAAAACTAACAATTTAAGAAACATATTAAATTGTAAGGACTCGCCACTGCCTGTCTGAGTGCAACTGGGAACCTCGTACGTACCTAATTGGTATCCGATCCATGAACTTTTCTAATAATAAGCCTTTTGACACCGTCCTTAACATTTAATATTCCCTCTAATAGGTAATTATCATATCATTCTCCAGTTAGGATAGCTCTTATCCCAACCCTCCTGAGGATACCCGTAAGCCTTTTGTGGTTGAGGATAGATGGTTAGTTTAGTTAATCCCACAAATACAGCAATGGTGATGATTCTATATACAGACCACCTAATTCATTTGATTCAACTTGTAATGAAGTGGAACCCAATTTCAAAGGGCAACAGTATATATTGGCAACTCGATTGGATGTGTACTTCGTACATTGAAAGAACTTGATAAATAGCAGCTAACCGGTCATCAGCACTTAATGCTGAGTTCCATTATAATTTTAGCCATACAGAGAAGAAATAAATTAACTAAGTCATATAATGTGAAGGGACACGGCTATGTTATGGATATCACTGCAATCGACAATAACGTTTAATTTTATGTCAGGGCTTACACAAAAATATACCCTCAATGAAGATGTGAAAATATATGCATGCACACAAACGCTGTCACATTGAAATGAAAAATACTCTGGGTGATAACAGGTTAAAGAGGGCCCCTTATCATAAATTACGGCTCGCAACCTCAGGCGAGAGGCAGGCATAACTTTTTCACATCCATTATTAGGTTAAAGTTTGACGGGTGCAGACTTCAATCTCCAATTTAAATTGCAAATTTTGTTAAATAAGGATTTCGCGAATATACAATTATTCAAGGGAACTTTATTTATAATGATGACAAACTTTTTCTCATCCATTGTCCGCCAGTGAGTTTCATGTTTTCTTCCGTCTTCAATGAGTTTTGTTAATTATACCGAAGGTGCACTGTTGTTGCATTTAACTTGATGCACTGTACTTGAGAATAGTTTACTAATACTTTTCAAAGTTCCTTACGGTAGTCATCAATAAACTTTTGAGAAAAAGTCATTCGTCAAAAAGTTCTCCGTTTCTGATGGGGAGGGAAAATGAATGAATGCCGTCGATAAGAACTTACATCGATGTTAAGTTTTCGAACGAATGAAATAATTATTGTAACTCTGATGTGATGATGTATGTGGGAGAGAATTGATGTAAATGAGTGGAAAGGAATGTAATCCTATACTTGTTTGGTCTTTGCATTGTTGGGTTTAACATGGAATTTGTCTCCTTGGTAACTTTAAAGGGTGCAGTAAGACAGCAGCAGATATTTTCACAATTTTACTTATCGTTAGCAGAGCTATTCCTTGAGCTATATCCTTGAGCTATCAGGTAATTTTAAGGTTTGGCTGGCAGCTTTGTCTGTTCAAATTACAGACGCAAATCTTTGGTTCTGTTTGTGTTGATGTCGTCTGGAGGAGAAGATTCAACAATGAACTGTTCGGGCTGTACATTGGCAAGCACCTAGTTAAGCGTCTGCTGATGCAATGCTTAAGATGGCTGGGTCATGTAGAGCGGATGGACACCACAGCTCCGAGCCAATGGGAAAACGCCACAGAGGGCATCCTCGAACGTGACCGCACACATAAGTTGGGAAGGACCACAGCCAACAACATCAATTAAGAGAACTAATTGGCTTGCGGAATAAGTAGCCTTAGATCCGCGTGGTAACGCAATGGACCAATGCTATGAAAAAGCGTGTCTGCTGTCCTGCTGCGCAGAAGTCTTCTAACTTCTTCTACCTAACCTAGCCTATCCTAGGGTGTATAAAGTCTACAAAATGTGAAGCATTTCTGAGAAAGAGGAAGATTGAAGTGGTGTCGAAGTAGTAAAAAACTTCCACTAGAGTATAACCGCCAACGCTTTCGAAATTGCCAGAAAATCATAATTTTCTCTACTCAATTATTTTGAATACGAAGAACAATTTGTAGCAGAACGTCAACTTTTTCTTGTGGAGTATTCTCACATACTGCACAAATTTTTTAATTTAGGTTTTCTTCGTGAATCGTAAAGTTACAAATACAAAAATTACAACTGAAAATCATTTTTAGGGCAACGGAAAAAAGATGTTCTTCTTCTACAGATTACAACCACAAATTCGATATATTAAGAATAGAAAGTCACTTATTTTGTTAAAAATCTCGTCTAAATAACGACAAAAATCAGAAAAGTTACTGGAATTGAACGTGACATCCATGATTCAAGAAGGTGATATATATATGTGGATGTTCCAAGAGTGAGTGTCCTCTGTCCATATGTGGTAGCAGTCCATCTACTTCAGCTGCTGTTAGTGCGTTATTTTCACTGCAGCTATCCACATAACCCACGTTGTTCGATCAAGAGCCTCCTTAAATTTCTCGAGTGCATAAGATTTAAAATAACACATGGTTCAAAGGAGTAGAGAAGATAACCCCCGTTATATTTTAAGCTACCAAGTAACAACCGTGACTTTGACATTGTGAACCTTCAAATATAATTTGCGGAAATTGTATATCCACTTGACTTAAAACTGCACTGCGTGAGTTTTGATTTGTTGATCTGAAATAATGTGGAACGTCATCGCCATGTTCATAATGCAGATGGGTTAGGTATGCTGGTAGACATGGGAAAGCCACGTCTCAAGTAAGTCCTGGTGGAACCATTGAGATGCGCGGGGGTTGTTAGGTAACCTCCTAGTTCTTGTGTGTACTCCTATTCTTCGTGCTTATGATGTTTTTGTTTCTACATTCTCCAGTCATCCTGACATACTGATGAAATAAGAGATTGGTGGGATTTCTGATAATTCCTGGAGATTCTGAAAGAAGTCTTTTCCCAATGTTTTGTGGCAGAGACTGGGACAGTAGCAAAGAGAAGTGTCATCTATTTCTTCCTTGTCCCCATAGCCTATGCCTATACCAAGGATAGTTGAGCACCATTTTGTTCCTAGGGTATCTCAGATGATTATGACCAGTTAGAGCCCCGACTACAATCCGCAGTAACTTTTTGTCGCATGTTAGGACCATACCGATATTTGCTCGATTGAACTTGGTCCATAGCATCCGAGTGGTCCCACATGTGAATAGACAACTCCTCCTTTCTTTTGTAAGCTCTATTATTTGGTCATTGACTCTTTTCTCGACTTCTGCAAGAGGTGGATTAATGCATAGGGTTGCCTGGAATGGGTTTCTTTCTTCCTGGTAAGTTCACCTGCTGCCTTACTGCTGCCTTACTGTGGCGCCACATCCCGTAGAAGGCCAGTGCCTAGCTTCTACAACAAACACTCGTGTTGTCGTCTCACAAGTGGAAGGGACCTACAGTTTTATGCATGCCTCTAGACAGTTATACTCTTTTAGCATTTTTAGTGACACGAAAGACGTGGAGTCGTGCAAAGTATTTTGGTCGTGCCGGAAATCGAACCTGGGCGGGGTAGGCTCAAGAGCATACGGGTCTCCTCTACACAACGCCACAGTCAAAGAGCTGTGGCCTCCACAAAAATCCAAACATCAAAATATTCACACATTTATAATACCCAAATCGGAACAACTCGAATGCATAACTTAGTTCGTTTTGCACATACAATTCTATTTCAGTCGAATCCGCTTCTACTTCACTTACCATTATGTTCGCAAATTTGTATGTATAACGTATTTATTCTATTTTCATTGATATCAAAATACCGACCAGTCGTCGTTGTTAGCAACTAAGCCAATGGCCTCTGGTGGCGAAGACAAGACAAAAAAATCGCTTTTGTCAAAAATAACACTCCGCAAACTGGTTATTTCTATAACAGCTGTAAACCCTCACCTCACTTAGTCTCTAATGCGCAACTCGATATGGATGGTGTGCCTAATTAGTGCCAAACAAAGACTTTAACATCGAATAGACATCCCTCGTACAGACCTACATATGTATATTTGGTTTCATAGCACTTGCGCTGCACTCAAGTTCTTGGATTACATTTTTCTTCGAGATGTTCTTGAGACGAGACACCCCGCCACCCCACCCACATTCCTACATCCGCGAAGTTTTCCGATTCGGAACACTCTTGGGATGATTGGATTTTTCAAAAGACTCTCAATACCTCTTTAGTTCTTGTGCACTCATTTAAATCAATTTAATTTAAATTCTTTTCTAGAAATTCCTTGCAGCACAATGATGATTATATTGTCCTGTGATAGTAAAAGTCCATACAAATAGAGACTTCATTGTTCGCGCGACACGCCTTAGGGTTATTGACCATCTCCAGGCAAGAACCGTTTCATTCATCGGTTGTCTTCATTTAGCAATTTGCAGATTATCGTTTACAAAATGAAAAAAGTAGAGGACAACTGTGACAAGACATTGCTACCTATAATTAAGTGGCACCAGTAGGGAGCAGCTTTTATTTTTGTTGTCGTCGATTCGAAAAACAATGTCTGCAATTTCGTTTTTCAATTAACGATAATCAATCTTCCCAGTAATTGTGGATTTGATCACTCCTCATTCTACTGCACCAACTTTTGCCTTCAGTTAAGTCTAAACTTACCTCGAACTTAAGAAAACAACCATTCCACTGGGCCACCTCCTCGGAATTGTGCCGTTAAAGACGTGCATTTGAGAGGCAACCACCACCACCATAGCCGACGATAGGATAGGAGTGATACCAATAAATGATAAAGGATAAAGACGGAAATTTACAATTCCATGGCTAAGTGGATTGCGTTAAGCAATTAGGGAAATTAGCATCAAATGGCTTGAGATTAAACGCAAAGACGACTAAGAAGAAAATCAGAGGATGCCGACGAAGATATTTTCTCGATTTTGGAATTTATCAGAACTAAGCTAAAGTTTGTTGTTTGTAGTCCTTATGCCCATCTATCTGTGCACACAGATACTTTCCGTCGACGTTTTGGTGCTCTTTGTGTTCTTTATTTTGGAACCGAAAAGAAAAGACAAATCTGCTCATCGCATAAGTAGGTATATTCGTTTACTTCAGCTCTATCCACAGCTGAGGACTGTCATGGCTGGAGGCGTGTCGTGTTCAAATACGCGACTATCTACGTGTGGCTATACATATCTATACGTTGGCTATGTTTTCAAACACAACACACACACACGAATATATATTAATGCTTCTCGTACTACGCTAGTACTCCTTGGGAAACTGACATAAATGCAAACAAAAAGATTACTCAGAGGAATTCAATTTTTTGTTCTACGAAAACAAAACACCAAGGGAAGAAAGAAAAAAGTGGGAAGGAAAAACTTTCTCCTTCAATTGTTTGTCCTTTTGTTTTGCCTCTTCGACTCGGGTCGTTCCATGACCCGAAGGGATGCCTCAAATTTAGTGTGAGAAATATAAGGGAGCAAATTTCGCAGACTCCTTTCAATTCCCTGCTTCTAGTCCTGTGTATTCCCTGCCATTCTGAACCTGCAGATTATTTCTTTTAAAATTGGCTTCATATAAAATGCGGTCACTTGAGTGTGTTTGAATGTGTATGTTTGCATGAATGTGTGTATTTCTATCGTCATATCAACCCAAAAGTGGTGTGCGTAAATTGAAAATTGACTGTGGTAATTTAATTTCTTGTTTGTTTTTTCTTTTTTCTTTAAGGGGTCCTGAGATGCTGGTGGCATTCCATTCAAGCCCTTTTTCAGCGCCACTGCAACAGGGAATACCCAATCGGGGCTTCGAACTGGACGTTGATATTCTTTTCACAGACTCGGATTCATATGATTTTGCTCAAGGGACAAAGAATATCTGCGAATTTCATATAAATGCTTCCAATCCGGGTAAGTGGTGTATTTAATTTAAATAAATTTTAAATTGATTATCTCTGCCATCCATTATTGAAATACATTGTGACAGTGCTTTATTTTGTACTCCTTACGTATAGATCCCTTTGTGCCTTGCCCGTTGGTCAAGTATTTTTTGAACATTAAAAAAATAGAAGAAAGTATTCAATTCAGTTTTTAATATATTTTAATGATCGGGCATAAGACGAAAAATCAATCGGTGAGTTTGACCTGGGACACAGACAAGTCTTGGAATTTAGAATGACGATCAAATTCAGATAACACTTGCATTCATCAACCATTCGGAAGTGCTTAAAGGGTTGAACAAATCCTTAAGCACAGATAGTATATCGCTATAAACATACAAATTTCTCTCCTTTCACCTGTTCTTCACAGTGCAGTTCGTCGCCATTAGGGTGGCATAGCATTCCACTTGGAGGACCGACGCAAATTTACCAAATGAGGTGTGCAGTCTAATGTTACCTTCACGAAGGCGCCAGCGCCGGACCCTTAATTGGTCTTGGAGCCATCCATAAAGATTCGATAATATTCCCTTCTTGGCACAGACTTCGGCCAGAGCCAGTCCTGAGGGCATGAAATGACGACTTTGCATGTGAAAAAAGTGCCAAATTCCAAGGCCTCATTCTGGGCGCCAAGCCAACCTGAAACCAAACATCCACGAACGCGTCAAAAAAGGCTGTACGCCTCTATATTGTTGTAAAAAAAGCTACAGGGTGCAAATCGGGTCTACAGCCGCGAGTGGTTCACTGGCTTTTCGTATCTGTCAGACCCATTCCACTGGACGGCGTCGCGATTTGGGGATTGCGTTTCATGCATTTCAGCGGAGCAATGCGAACTACCATTTCACTACCTTTAAATACACTCCTCAACATTCCGAGACCAACTGCAAACAGCTCCGAAGGGTTCAGCGGATGGCATGCATTTGCATCAGCAGAGCAATGCGAACTACCCTCTCACTAGCTTTAAATACACTCTTCAAACTGCCGTCCATAGACCTAGGCAGGTCGCTGTCACCACGGCGATTAGATTGACAGCATAGCATTTTTGCTAGACGTCGGACAACCAGACGCTAGACGATCCTTTGCGATTTTTAAGAGTTGGATCGAAAATGGGCGAAGGAGTGGGTGTGGGGGCCTACGCATAGGATCTGTATTTTCAACTTTCTTCCGAGTACCTTTCCACTATAGCGTCTTTCAACTTGCCAGAATAACTAATCTCTCATGTGAGGTGTGACACTACTATGGAACAGCATAGAATTAATTATATGGCTACATATAGACAATTGCCCCATTTTTTGAGCTTAACTTAGTAAAAAAGCTGAAAACCAATCTGTGGATACGGTTTGAAAACAAATACACAGCGCCTTTTATTGTATTCGATTATTTTTAGGAATCAGCTTTTGACTATTCGAACTGACACCAATAATTTGGTTACTGATTCCTAAAACTCAACCTCATTAGCTACGTTCAGACACAACAATTTGGCATTTTGTCGACAAATTGATGCTTAAATCAGTTTCATATTTGTAACACTCTATTTTATTTATTTATTTAATTTCATCAACAAGCTTAGACAAGGGATGTGAAATAAACCAGATTAGGTGTTCTAGAACGACCTGAAACAAAACCGTGTTGACCGTATAAAATATATTTCCGATTCCGGTGGAAATAAACCACCGGAGGAGCCCTCATATTATCGGCCCGCTCGATACTATAGGCAACATATCAGAGCGGGTAATATGCAACAGACTACAGCCTATCATTTAAGCCAATGATGAACTCGCGTAACATCAGTACGGCTTTAGAAAAGGCCAATCGACGTGATTAAAGTCGAATTGGACAAAGCCCAATCGGCCATAGAAGGTAGAAGATAGAAGGGAGGCCAAAAAAATATTGCTCCGTGGTTACGATTGACGTGAAAAATGCTTTTAAACGAACGGGTCGCGTATTTTACATTGTCTCGAAAGACTAAATGTACCATATTAAGATTGATCAGGGGCTAGTTTACCGATGTGTTGCTCCTTTACGACAATATTGAGCAGGAGCTACTTTACCGGTAGGTTACTCCTTTACGACAAGATTGGTTAGGAGCTACTTTACCGATAGGTTGCTCCTTTTCGACTCCGACGATTGGACGAAATTGCATAGAATTGCAGGGGACGTGCCCCGAGGATCAGTGTTAGGTCCTTTACTGTGAAACGGGATGTATTACGCCATTTTACGACACCCAGTCCCCAGGGAAGTGTCCATTATAGGATTCCCGGACGGTATTGCTGTCGTGGTCGTGGCGAAACGGCTTGAGGAAATCGAGTTGTATTGAACTGGATACGCGATATGAGATGAGATTCAAAGAACATACCATTATTTCCAGCCCATTTATAAAATACCTGGGAGTGATGATTGATGCTCGGCTTAGTTTCAAGCATCACCTCACATACTAGAAATCTTCGAAAGCGATAGACGCTCTTTCGAGACTCATGTCGAATATAGGTGGTCCGAGGCAAGGGAAGTGATTGATGCTGGCGAGAGTTGTATACAGCTGTACGGGGCACAAATATGGTCTGAAGTCGCGAATAAAAAGACGCACATGAAGGAAATCAAATCTGTGTACAGATTATGTGCACTGCGAGTTAGTGTTCGCGTAAGTGTTACTATCCTCTATGGTGTCAATCGACATCCTGGCTTTAAAAGCTAGGCGACGGTATGACAATCGCGTGTAAAGCGTAAATCAAGCGAAAAAAGTAGAAAGAAGCCTGGCAACAACAATGGAGCGAGTCCCAAAAATTGAGATGGACGTACGGACTAATCCCAAGGATTGAAATTTGGGTAAGTCGAAAACACGGTGAACTAAATCATTAACTTACACAGGTCTTGACTGGTCACGGTTGCTTCCGGGAATATCTATTCAAGCGAGACCGTGATTTGAATCCGACCTGTCCTCACTGCGAAGGACGCTTTGTTCGAATGTCCTCGATATGAAAACGAAAGAGCTTTATTGCGTGAAGAATTTGGTGAACGTCCAACACCAGAAAATATAGTTTAATACAATCAGAAATGCGAATATCTTTGTGTTGCTGTAACTGATACAGCAGTATGAATAATGTGTAATCTAAGGAATTTAGAATGGCAGCCGAACGCGAATTTCGCTGAACACGACGTGACGAAGCAAACAGCTCGAATCCGTCCCTCGCGAAGTAATACTTAGCTGTAGATCCGCGGGGGAATAAACGGAGAGATTCCAAGGGACATGGTTTTAGTCAGCAAGAAGGGAGGTTTCCACCACGACCCAATCCCCTCCCGGCCACGCAAAAGAAAAGCATTGCCACTCAATTCACTTGGGCATGATCCGTTAACCACTAGTGGGAAACCATTCGGAACTGAGTTGGGCATCCTTCCCAAATCACTAGAGTTGTTGAAAAGGTGAGCACTCCCGAATTTTTTCTTGCGAAATACCAGAGCTGGAGGATTATGCAGAGAAAGTGTGCAACACTTTCTACCAAACTGCTTCCGTAGGACGATCTCCCAAGAGCCAGTGTCCTGGAATGACACTCACCTCCTCCGAATAGAATTTTCTTCAAGGTTATCCGAACTATTTTAAGTTTGACATTGTTATTTGCTTGCTAACTTACTTCTCAGGCCAGCGACCCATAAAGTGTCTGTGCCTGAGCTACAGTTGTCATCCATTGTTAGTGGTCCCTGACACGCTGTTTGCAGTCATCTAGACCAAACCCTGTTTATCAGTTCTGCTGGTTTGCTTATCGTTCGGCTTGCGGCTCCATGTGTGTACTGTGTACTTATGTAAAATATAGCAAATGAAAGATATCTACCACTGTTTTCTAAAGTCCTATTACCCACACAGAAGAATACACGAAACAAAAACCAGCAAAAATTTAAGAGGAATTCCGATTCAAATTAAGTATAAAGTAATTTCAAGAATGAAGCCAACTCAGGAACCGCCTCTTTACACACTCATATACATATGCATGAACTTCTGTTCAATGTCTTGCCTCGTTTTGGACTACATATTATCAATTTCTTAGTCCATTAACGTTTATTGTATTTCAAATAACTCTTCCGTTAGTTTCTTGTTTTGCTTTTACTCCCCAAACAACGGACGTGGAGAAATACAATTTTCTTTAGGAATGTGTTTGTTTCACCAGAAAAGCTGAATAAAATGCGAAATCTCCGATTACACATTCAATTTATGTACATTCAGGCTAATGACTATTTAGTGTTATTGTATGTGTGTTGTTACCACTGCTTGTCTTCTGTGGAACATTTATTTTTATCTACAATGTTTAAAACGAATATTAATACATTTTTCAAGCCTCAGTATCGAATCAGTTGGATTATGCAATTGCTATTTTTTAATTCGGCAAATTAGTTGATTTAATCAATAATTAAGGGACTTTGTCAATATTGTCTTTGGAGTGGAATCAAATCAAAATTGATAGTAATTTGTATGCAATGAAGGACACTTAAATATAAATTGAAATATAATACCGCTTACAACATTTTTCATGATTCAGAGAGTTTACTTGTCCAATTGCATTTCCCGCTGCTAGGAGTCGCACAGCGTGTTAGTTTGCGGTTCTAGCGGAACTTAATTCAAAAATCAAGGTCGTCCGAATGACAACATTTTGGTATCAAACGACAGGTATAACCAAAAAACAAAGTTATTAGTTCACAGGTATAAGCGTTCATGTAGCTCGTTGTTCGACGTCGTTGGAAAGTTCTGCTGGTTAAGCAGATTTAACGCATTGTGGTAGCGTTGGTCGGGAATTGTGTTTCTCAGCTTTCTGATTTCCTCGTAAGGATGGTTGTTGATGTTTTGTAGCTGCTTTCTCAAAAGTGTCACCATGTACTGTTGCAGGGGGATGATGCGTGCTTGGTCGTAAAGTATATTGTTGCTGTTGTGCTTTTGACGATCCCTGTCGAAGGTTAGTCCGGTACATATTCGCAGTTTTTTCTTTCAAATGCTGGTCTGGAGATGGTGGTGGATATTGAGAAGCCGTACGTTAAGATCGGCCGTATAAGCTGCTTGTATACCAGCAGTTTTGTCCTCCTGGGTTTGAATAAGATCAATTCTAGGACGAAACCAAGTTTTGCGTATTCAGCATAAAGGGAAAAAAAAAACTAGTGTGGAGAAAGCGGGACGGAGAATTTGAAAAGGAGAATTTAATTCCAACTGTTAAACATGGTGGTGGTGAAACCAAGCTCTTCGCTTTGTTGACATCAGAACCGTATGGCTCTTTACGGGCTATGATACCCAACTTTCATTAAAATGTTTCGTATTTTATCTAACTTCGTTTTTTTTTTCTCGTTTTGTTAAAAGAGTTGGTTTAGATAAAATGAAACCAGTTGGCCTCTACTCTCTGCACTCACGAGTCTCGTTCATATAAAAGTAAATGAAACTCATACTGAAATTCAATTTTCGTGCAAAGATTTTATAATTTAATGTATTTACAGTGTTTTGTGTTTTGAGTGTTTTGATTAACATATTTACATATCACGAACAAGTTTTATTTAGTTTCTTTATTTTGGAAGCTATTTTCGGAAATGGTTTCAGAAATCCAAGCTGAACATCAATTTTCGAAGCAAATTTCTGCAGCGTTACGATGGCGGGTAATGGATAGCCTTTCTTTAACAGATATCTGTAAACTTTTGGACCACTTGCGTGTATGGCTGTACATTTGGACATATGTCCATTTTATCCTCGCTGCTCCTAAACTTAGTTCCCTCTTTTGTGTGGCGGAAAATATGCTGTTCGTTGTACTGCACTCTTGTTGGAGTTTATAGTTCTAGTGAGTCAATTTAAGGACCTTTGAGTGCAGTACTTCGTCCTCCTTTTTAAGAGAGTCAATTTGTTTTTGCCTTTTCAAAATAGTTTCTTGCAACTCTAACACCTTAGGCGTAAAAATGTGGAATTAGTTGCGGTAATAAAATGTACATGTTAAAAGTTTGTTTGTTTGGTTAGTTCGGGAGAGCTTTCCTGCGCCTCAAGCTGCCTTCCTGGCTAATAGATTGTTTGACCAAGGATGCTGCCACAAGCTCACAGATTCTTTCTTGTGCCTTTTCACACCTTTTTTTTTATTTTTCTCTTGATTCTGGCTCGTAGAAGCACTAGTATACGGCAGACTTTCTATTGGCTCCGCATCATCCCTCAAAGTCCTTGCATTTTTAGGACATTAATTGAGCAATTCGTGTTTCAAATTGCGTGCATATTGGTCCTTATTAAAACACTTAGAACAAATGAACGCTGTTTTAACGTTCACTTTGTCTTTTCGTCCACATTTGTGCATCCACATTTTGGGGAAACGAAAAAGTCTCATTTCACTCTCTGTATTTTCCGTCTTCTTATTATTTGCATTGCAACCAAATATTGCGCAAATTGCCATTTTAATAATATTGTACAATTCCACACAATATTGTCCACAACACTGCTAAAAGGCGCGAAACTGAATCTGCGTATACAATTGACACGCGTGACGTCACAAATAAAAAAAATGGTAAAAAATAAGGTTCGGGAATATGATACAATGTATTCTGTGTATCATGAGCTCTACCGACCATTTTTCTCTATAAGTTTTACCCTCAACGTTTAGCTTTATAAGAATGTTTTTCTTTTTGCAATTCAAATCTCTTTTCTCTTGCTTTTTATGGACTTATTTTTATAAGCTCATCTCTCACAAGTTGCAGAATGTATTCAAAAAAAAACATCCAAAGTCAAGAGAAAAATTTGTTTGCTAACGTCAATTGCATCATATCATTCTATGCGGTTGCGGTCGTGGTTTTTCGACGTGTTTCGGAAAAAAAAATTATTGCTCGCCGCACTAAAGTCCTGTAAAAATATTAGTTATAAAAAGAAAGAAATCAAATAAAACAAAGATTGACCCCGTCTATATTAGCTGATATGCTCGCGTTTGAATTTAGTGTTTCCCATTTTTTTACTTTGTACGTGAACTAATGCATATCTTAACCAAACTGATTATAGCGGTGTTGGGGAATCTATGATTAATCATTCTGGGCCTGATCAATGTTAGGAAGCGCATCAGTGCATTGTTTTTATATGTGTTCTACTGAGTATCGGACACCAGTCTGAATCCGATTTTTCCTCTATCCTCAACACACTATATAAGAACTCGAATGCCTATGTTGGGATTTGTCGGTGTCCGTGTAGCATTTCTAGTCGTGAATATACGACTCTACACCAGGCGAGCAAACAATCGCTAGCGAACAAGGGTGGCAAATAGAAGACAAAAGAGTAGGGACACGTTAAGAAATAATTTATCGTCTGCATGCCGCATTCCAGAGACCACTCCAACCACTCCAAGACAGTAAATAATCCCTTCATAAAATACAAACATAAACAGTTCCGATCCACATCTCAAGTATTAAGTGTCAAGCCATCCGTTCTCGGATCATAGCTCGATGACGCAATCCTTAGGCCATCCAACACCCATGCCGCCTCAAGTGGTCACTATCGAGGTATGTGACACTCGACCAGACACAGTGCAACCCTAGCTAACTTGCCGAGTATTAGTTTAGTCGATCTTTAGTTTTACTCATCGTTTGTAAGGGAATGTTCTGCCGTACAGAGCAGCATATTTTGTAATTTTAACTTATAATAGTTTAATTTGCATAAGTTGGCGACTAAGGACCCTTTCGGGTTACGTTAGCCAAAAATAACAGGTATATTCTGCTTAATAGTAATGACAATATGACAATATGAAACGGGACAAAAGGAAAGCGAGGGAATAGCCGAAGAAAAGACGCATCGCTTTCTTAAAAAATGGGACAAGATGTCTCCACTTATTCTTGTCTTCTCTTTCTGCTCTGATTGTCGAGAGGTTAAATCTTCCAAATTTACTTTCCGTTACAGTATACTACTAGACTAGTGAGACAAACACTTTACAATGCTTTAACAACACTAAAGGACAATCTTTAAATATCTAGGTTGGTTGATTTTGGTGTCTACCCGATTTGACTCAAACAAATATCGCATTTGCGCGCTGTTTTCATACCACGCCTAGTAGACCTTGGTTGTTAGGGTTAGCTAAATGCAGCCGGTAGAGTTTAGCCACTAAGCCACTTAGTAAGGGTTTGTCGAAAGTTATATACCTTTGTTTGGCTAATGCCAGACATTCACAGAGAAAAAGTGGTAGTCTGAGTGGATGTCGAGGCAACTGCGACAGTGTGGGTTGAACGGCATACCGAATCTAGCAGCGTGGATGCTTATGGGCCAGTGCCCCGTACTTACAGCCACGACTCTAGCAATTTCTGAGCGATTTCTATTAAGGAGATCATCAGTCCTTCTTTTCGTGGAGGGCCAGCTTTTCTAGAGAATTTTCTCTTGGCTGACCAAGTCCACCCTCTACTGGGGGGCCCACCAGCACAATGGGGCCGTTGCCGGACGTCTGCTTCTTGCAGATCGTCGGCAATCCAATATCCCTCTATGTTGCTGTGGCCTGGAACCCAGACAGGATTGACCTGTCCTATTGCAACTGCTACTGGCCTATTTGAGTTTTTCCTCGAATAATCGAGGTTTCCACTCCGCTCTGGATAGAAACGGCATTGAGACGAGTTGTCCAAGTCTAATATTGTTCGTGGGAGCTGGGGTTCGGTGCTCAAGCAGAAGTTGCAGAGCTCTGGTATGGCCATACGGTTTCGCTGATCAACTGAGCCTGAGTCTAATGGCGCTGCACGTGACTACATACTTGATGTAAAGGTAAAGAGGGGGGAGTGTACTAGGACGTTCAGTGCTTCGCTGGGGCTTGTTGCCATCGCCCCGGAGGTTCCGCCTCCTACCGATCTCTGGACTTTGTTAAATTTGTCTAAGTTGTATGTTTTGCTTAGGGCGGGCCACCATACTAGTGAGCCGTACGTGAAAATGGGACGGACAACAGCTGTGTGGTCAATTTTGTTTTAAATTTTGGTCCCACGAGTTAGTCGGACACTCCCTCCGTCTCGGCAGAGCCCACATACCGGTATAAGGCATTCATACAACCGACCTCGCCTGTGCATCGGAGGAGGTCGTTCGCGACCAAGCCTGTTTAACCACCAGCTGGTCATGAAGACATCGGCACGTATACTACGACACCTCACCTTTAGTGGATGATTGGTTCGCAGTCTGGTTTCGCCCAGTAGAGGCTTACACCCGACGGCCCTCAGATACCCAGTACCCAGGTACCCGGGTAATGCGGGTAATACCCAAGTTGGTGGGTAGCCCGCATTGTTCGGCTACCGGGTACCCAACAAATACTCTTATTCTATACAAAAAATAATAATGTACACCTTTATTTGTGAATATTTCACCACAGCGAAGAAAGGGAAAGCCCCAATGAAAGCATTAGTCTTTGGTGAAGTACCAAAAGTAATGAAAGCATGTTTTTGTTAGCATCAATTTGAATTCATTGTATGTAGCAGATTATTTTCGTCTAAATATAGGGGTTCCCATAACCATACGGGTACACGGTATTTTGGGACCAAAGAATAACCGGGAATGCGGGTACCCAGGCTGGTATAAGGAGCTCTAGTAGGAAATGTTGTCCAGTCAACTGGACAAATTTACTGATTAGCTGCGTTCACCCTGTAAGTGTAACCGTTCTTAACATGTATCGACAGTTGTTGATTTCTGGAGTGTACGCTTTGGTCGTTAATCAAACGTGTGGGGAAGTCGTTTAATGTAAACCTCACCAAATAACTACCGATGTCTCACGATACATTAAGATTTTGCGCACGCTCCACAATGCGTCGCTTTATTAATATACAACCCACAACAATACATTTTTTCTCACAATGTTGCATATCAAAGGCAGAATCACTGCATAGCACGCAACACGAATGTCAACAAAAATCATGTTAATTCTTATTAATTTGAAACAATCCCAACAGAATAGTCGTCAAGAAATTAAATCAATACTTGATGTGAAATTGGGATACCCTTTTCGAATGCCCTTTCGACTGCAGTTCCAAGACAAATTGCCTTGCTTCAAATTCATCCGTTAGCAGTGCTCAACGTTCAACAAATGTACCAAATAATAGAAATGGACTGGCGTGATGTGTGTCCTTGCAAGTTGTTTCCACACGAAATATATACACTTTTTTTTATAATCATTCTTAAGATTATCCAAACATGGATGTTCTCCTGCACTGCACGAATCATAACATAGGAGTTATGTGAACTTACCCCAATGCTCTAAGATGGAAGGACAAACCTTTTGTTTGTACACGTAACTCTCCCATAGCATAGCATCCAAGAGAGCACTACCGCGCTCGTAGACTTAATAAATAACTAAAATAGAGCCATGCTGCCGTAGAATAGTCCTCGCCATGAACATGCTTTCCACTGAGAAATGTATGTGTGGCAACAAAAAATAAACCATTCGCTCATGAGATATATTCACCATATGCTACCGAAATGGCCAATGTTTATCTCCACCATCTGCGGTTTTCTGCTGTATATGGCAGTTTATGTAGGCTCCCCCTTAATTCACAAACCACCTCGGCCCAACATAGTGGCTGATAAATATTTTATTATAACGGCACACTGTGAAACGTGTAATTGCAGTTAATCTGACATTCAGCATTGCCTTATAGTCACCATCACCACCGCGCGGTGGTTCTTTCGTACCGAAGCCAAAGCAAATAAAAAGGACATACACACAGAGCACGAGCATTCTCAAATTAACCACAGACTTATGTTTCTACTGGCAGTTAAAAAATATAATTAATATCTAATTACCGCTTGGGTCGTTTTTATATCTTGACCACAATCTAATTCTTGCTCGTCCATCACCGCCTGAGGGTGTGAAAAGTCCCAACTCATACAGGAGTATGTATAATTACTGCCGAGCGAAAGTTCGCGCGAAAGGGAAATTGGCATTTCTCCCCCCCCCCATCCAGAAATCACACCTTTTGCGAGGCGTTTTTAAATCAATTCAAGTTTGGTGGCCGGCCCATATCGTTGCGTTGCCTTAAAATTCGTGACTGAGATACAGTTCGTCCGTCGTCGTTCCTAAGCACACCCATCTTGGGGCACAATTAAAAGCAATCGCGCTGTTGAACCAGGATAATTTACCACAATTATATTAAATTCATTTTTTGCCTCCCGCCTTTCTGATCTTGGCTCGTTGGCCCTCCAAGGAGATTTAATTAAAAACTCATTTTGCAGCCGCTGGAAGCTAACGAAAAACCATTTAAATGAGTAACGATACGGAACGTCGCGCGTCGTTCTCCACCACCATGATTTGCTTTCCTTTCTTTCCTTCTTCGCAGCGGCTACAGCAGCCCTATATTGCCACGATGGAGTCGACAGCGACAACGACGCTAATCTTTAGGGTGGATTTTAATTTAACTACTCGTATCTGGTGCGCCTACCACGCTGATAATCTGCGACACCTGGTAAGGGTTCGCTCTCTATGGGTCTATGTCGCCTCTATGTCGCATTCTGAGGGCAAAACACTGACTGAGTGGCCGCACATGAGAAGTGGTGGGTGGCCCATTATCTGAATTAAGGCAAGGGAAATGAAAAAAAAAAAACAAGAATGCCTCGGGCCAAGTCGCTCATGTTCAACTTATTTGCACAATTAATTCATATTTGCATTAAGCTTGATTAATATATCAATTAGTATCTTTATCCTGTGCCGGAGATAACTTTTCGGTTAGCGTCTCGCAAAGTACACGAGTGGTTGAACAAATTTCCGTAATGAGTTTCATGCCATTTTCTGAAAGGATAAAATGAACGCTAGCGCTAGTCGTTAGATGAAGTTCGATGAAGTAATTATTAATGGTTATTGGAATAATTCCGTTACGTACATTTCATTATTTTGTCTATCGCTGAATAAAACGGAGAGGTTATTCATATTTTTTGGCAATTTCGACAGATGGTACTGAGGTGTTTGCATAATCTGCCCGAAGGTCTAATTTATGCGCAGTGCTCTTTTATTTTTGCAGGTTTATAATTGATAGGCTTATTCCGATAGCATGATAAGCCACTAATGTAGAATATTGAGAGAATGGGTTTTAAAGAATTAAATAAATATATAAAATAGGGTAATAATCAGTTCAACTTCTAGCTTTTTTCGTTCAATAACTTGTTGAAACTTTCTTCAATAGAGAAAAAAAACTATTTAAAAATGAGATTTGTAAACCATATCCCATCTTCCATACAAATATATGTTTCTCTTTGTAAAAAAGAAACGACTTTTTATAATGTTATAAAAAATATATAGGTAAAGGCCTTCTATATGAGCACGAGTTATGTCAGTGCCCATAACCCCAGAAACACCAGTCAGCAATACACCGGATGTCCAATGACCAGATTTAAATTCAGAAAGAATGCTTGGATTCACATCTACGACGGAAATCGCAATAAGTGATCAACAATTTTAAGTTTTTTTTGTATATATCAACATTTTGACACTTAGATATGATTCGCATAAGAGCGATCAGTGTACTTTTGGAGGTGATAAACTAAGCATCGATTTAATCAAAATTAGATGTTGTATAATATTATGAGCGGATTTCCCTTTCTCGCATAAGTGAGAGTATTGTTAGCCTAGACATTCCTGAGTCGAATACAAATCAAATCTCAATTGTTGAAAAACTGTGGCCTATCGTGTTATTGCAATAAGCCCTTCAATAGTAGTTTTAATTGCTCTAATACTGGACATACGTTATGTTGGCAAAACAAGCATGGCATGGAAATAGAAATGTATTCTAGTGTCATTTAACAAAATTTTCTTGTGTTGTTGTGTTTCAATTGTTCTTTCACGAGTGGAAGGGACCTACAATTTTAATGCCGAATCCGAACGGCCAATTTGAGAAGGTTTTTTTCTAGACAGTTATCACTCTTTGAGCATTGTCAGTGACTCGAAAAAGAAGGGGCTGTGGCTGAGGTAACTTAGGCTCAGGCTCATAGGTATCAATTTACAATCACTGATCTTTTTCATGGGGTTCTTGAAATCCCAAAAAATCTGGAAGAACTCTTCTTCCATTTGCATTGTAAGTAAACTATGTTCTTGGCTTGACAACTGGATGGCGCAGTTGACTAAGTGCCTGCCCTTCATTAGAGGGTTTCCCGTTTCGAATCCCAATGAAGGCTATGTTAATATACTTTTATCGGTTTTTCAAATCGGGTCCAGTCACCATTTATCGCTGGGATCAAATTAACGGCGATATCGCTGTGTGCTGGATTGGTGGTAGTAATCTGACCGTGGATTGCTGCCTGGAAGTACAATGCACCAGTCGTTGTGTCTGACTGCTCTAGAGTGGTTTTAAAGCCTCCGACAAAAAAAAATAGCTTAGCTTGCCAGTCTTAACCCACGTGGCCTTAAGAAGAGACATCCGAGCAGTTCAATATATCGCCTATAGGGGTAATGAGGAAACAAAGCTCTTCCATCACCTCGCCATTGAGCTACCAACAACAGGGATGTCCTCCTCGAGTGCAAGCGTAGGTGTAACATGCAGCGGTTACTCCATGACCCACAACAGAAGCCGGACAACCATCTCACGCCACATCTAAAAAATTGGTCTGGTCCAGGCTAGATACCAACTTCTCTGTTCTAACATACTACTTACGATGGCTGTTCGATAAGTCAGTGGCCTTCAAATGAAATAATTGCTTCTATCCCAAACATTTTTTTTTAAACAGAGTCCTCTTTCAGGGTCCTGTCATCGCATAGGACTTTTCTCGGCGATATTCAAAAAATATGATTTCTCAAAATTCAAAATGGATAGCCTGGGCAATAAGCACCTTCTATCCACGTACCACCGCAACGAAATTCAGTGAACGACTTGCGCACCATTCAATACTTTAAGCACAACTTTAAACACAATACTTTTAACCCTTTCCTTCAGTGTATTTAATTGTTTTACCACGAAAAAAATAGTCCTTTGTTCACCTTGCTAAGTTTTCAGTCAGATGTCTTTGATTGTTGCTGTTTATGCGCAGTAAAACATCCGCCATGCAGTACGAGTGTCACCTTGCATTGAAGTCACTGATTTATCGAACAGCTCTCGTATTCCACCGCATTACAATGCTTCTTTGATCTTGGATCAGCGATAGCAAGGAATCCTGGATGCTCACTGTTTCAAGTCAAGAGTTTATGTGGAACACCCGGCCCAATTTTACTTCACTTTAATTACAGCCAGGAAAGTTTCCTTCGATTGACAGTACAATGAATTAGTTAGGTCTAAGAATCCCATCACCTATCAATAGAAATTCTTTTCCATTGAGTATACGAAATTCACATCAATTCTTATCCGTCTTAGACTGGGCCCTAAACTCTTCTCATCTGTAATTCTTTGCCTGATCACATCACTAAGCGATTCCTGTGGAGAAGACGCCGACACTGCAGAGCACTTCCCCTGTCACTGTCCCGCCCTTTCCTCGGATCAGGTGGCAGATGGTGGTGAAGCGGTGAGAGCAGTTTTTGAGTCTGAATTCTCCAGAGCAGTGTTAAAAACCAGTGCAGTAAAAAAAGCCTGATCACTTGGTTGAGAAAAACTCCTCTGCGTCTGCTCTGGTGTTTATACCGAGGTGCATATTTCTGTGTTTACCCTACAGACCCCAGGGAGGCAACAGTCTGCTCCGCATTATAAAAGCGCAAGTCGCCTGTTTAAACATCGTTGCTCCCTTTACACACGTTGTTACAGTATGTGCTGCTATTTCAAGGTAAGAACACATACGAACTCTCCTGACTTGCGTTCCTTCTTTTATTTTGAAACCTCGGCTTTTGATGAACCGGTTGAGACAAGAGTCACATTTGATGTGAGTTTAATTGCCTTTAATGATTTTTTAATATTTCGAACCCTAAGAAATCTGACCGCAATGATCTCATCTTTCACAATTAGTTAAAATTATTGCAAGAAGTTGTATCTCCGTGATCGAATGATGATTGCTGAAAGCAATCAAATTAAAATGTGTCTCCACATTCTTTCAGGGGGTTCCTCAAAATTCATCTTGTTACGGGCATAATTTAACTGTGGGCATGTTTTCGTTAATAATGAAATTGGTGCCTTCTCAAATGTATCGTCTCACTAGGAGTGTCCAAGATAATACAGGCATGGAAATGACGAAGCAGACAACTGGAAATTAATTGTTATAAAATGTTGAAATGATTTTCGTTCCCGAACATTAATCAGCAACAATACCAAATAGAAACGGCCTTCAATGCTGTGACGGAAAAAGCATGAAGTCTTCCATGAAATTTTTTCAATCAAAGAAATTCAGAGAAATTAAAGCTAAAATTAATTGGAATTGGAATATTATGTTTGCTCTAAGAGCAAAAAGAGAAATCAAGATCTTCTGGACATAATTGTAGTCGCTCTCATTAGGTTCCGGTTAGCGCTCTGGAGCTTTTAAGTAGTGGATCTGAAGGTTCTTATACCACGGACCAAGTTCTTCCGATATTTCTAAGGTGACCAACGTCCCGAATTTGAGCTTTGTGTCCCGCTGTCCTCAAAGAACAAGAAACGTGGAATGGAATTGAAGAAATTGAGGAATCACATACAGCCACTAGTACCTTGACTAGGAAAGATCTACTGGGATTTCTGGAAGTCTCTCTCTCTCTCTCTGTGTTGCAGATGTTCTGGTCATCATTTTTTGTTCCATAGTTTCTTGCGCCTAGCCACTGTGAAAAACTACAGATTTCGGTATTGATAAGGCCCATTCAATGGAGGTGGTAATTACATGCTCGGTATCCTCTTATGATCCACATAGCATCCTTAGGTTAACTTCGTTAAGTTCTAGAGCTTCATTGGCTTCTTTGGGATTGTAATTTTATTCTGTAAACAAGATTCATACTTTTATTGTTTTAAAATTGAAACTGTTTGAGAGAAATGGTGGATGAGCGAAAGCCACAAAACAAATATATATTCGAAATTGTTTTTAAAAAAAACCACACTTTGTTTTTGCGCTACAAACAACCCACAACTTATGTAAATACATTTTTGTGATCTTAGAAAAATACAAAACAGATAGGTGTTTCTCTGTTAATTAACATTTAGGATTTTACGGGTTATGTGTCAACTGCAACAGACAGCATCTATAATCTTTCTACAATGGTTTGATTTATTCAAAGTGTTTATATACTTCAAAGGGTATTTTTATCGAGCCCTCCCTCCGCGCTTAACACAATAGGTACTATTTTAACTTCCGTAAGATTACAATTCCGTTTCATTTCCACGGCTAGTTCATATCTACTGCATTTCTCGGCATAAGTGCTATTGATGTTTCTTTTTGCCGGAATTGGAACATCGATAAGAATTGCCTTTCGCTGCTTCTTGTCCAGAACAGTGATATCCTGCCGATTATGGAGCCCCGTATGATCTCAATACATCCGTACCGATGTTGGGTCATACATGTTGTATGGTGTTTTATCATGTTGGATTTTGTATTTTTCGAGGAGTTTCTTGGGAAGAATTTTTGCGACGTTGTTGTGTCTTCTCATATACTCATTTTGAGCTAAGCTTGATATCATATGGTCTATTGTCCCAGGTTGATTTTCGCATCTTCGGCACTTATCATCGGTGACAGTTGAGTGCTTTATGACAGTTTTTCTGCAATTTTTTCTTGGAATAACTTGATCATGTCTTGCAATCATTAATGCCTCGGTTTCAGCATACAGGTTGCCATTCAAAAGCCATTTGTGTGACATGTGGGGGTGGCTCTGTAATACCGTTCGTGAATAGGTTTGATTGTCCAGTTTTCTTCGCTGACAATCTTGTCTTCAGATTGCCGGTGGAAGTGTCCATTTAAGTGTAAAGGGGTAAGGTGAGCATCGTTCTGATTTTCCGCTGGAGCGATTCAATGCCGGTCGCTGTCCTTTTTTTATTATTGTTATTATTTATAACAAATATACACAATTTGTTTTGTTCCGTTTAAGCAAATACTACTTTTTCGACATATCATCTGTTTTCTCCATGTTTTCTCTGCTTCAAAACCGAATATGTACAGACCACGGCACAGATAATGTACCTTGCACACAGACAGTATATAATTCTTTACAAAAATACTGCCACTTCTATTTAATTTTTAACAAAAACAACTAATCCGTAAAAAAATTAGAACGCCGCAAAAATAATACTGTCTATGTGTATACTTTAAAAAACACAACAAACTAAGCTGTGCTAAAATAGTAAGTCATCTTCGTTGCCTTTTCTTTGCATTTATGTCAAATAATCTCGCCCTTTCTTGTGATCTTTTAAGGACCAGAACATTGGTGTAATCCACTTTATTGCATGTTGACCATTCAAGTGTTTTCGTAAATAATTTAACATGTATTTATTATTGTCCTTTTTCGCCTTTTTTGAAACACTTATCCTCGAAAGAACGGAATGGCAAAGTGGGCAGATGGACAGTCTACACTGACATTTCTAAGATTGATGATTTCTAAAGCCTATAGATTGCCGGACAATTCCAGCGTGTTCGGGAAACCTGTCGTCAAGTCAAAATACATCCAAATATCTTGTCAAGGCTGAAGGTTGTCATATGCATTGACATCCAAGCAGCCATCAAAGCGTTTGCCTCCTTCAATTTACATTCAAAATTAGTACGGGGATTTCGAACTCATCCCTCTTCTCGGTTCCAGGTCACAATGAGATCACAGAAAATGGACCAGACTGACGACCTGCGCAACATCAATAAATGTACGGCCTAAATACAAACCATCTAAAACAAAATATCTCCTTCGAGAACTCGTCATAATATTGCTAGACTAGTGGCAGACTGCCAAAATGTACAGGCCACTGGCCGATCGGGGATCATGCCGTTAAACTAGGTATCCCACATAACTTACAGTATCGCTGCTGTAACAATATAGCTAGGAAGGAGACTCTTAAAACATGTCATTTCAGACAGCTAGCGCTTGACTTGATAAATCGAAGCAGGCGTTTTCCTATCACCCTTAATTGACTGTGAAAAGGAATTCTTCCTGAGTTAGGTTTATGTTCTCTCTTACGCAGTAAACGCGCTTATTAAGGCCCTACAGTAATATGTAGTTTAGTTAATACTAAAGTCACCAAATACACATAAACATAACAAAAAGTAATAGTAATTATAATAATATGGGTGGGGCTACAGCATGTAGAGGGCCATAGCATAACTTCTCAGAAACCAATCGTGTTGTATGTGCGTTTTCTCACGAGTGGAAGGGACCTACAGCCGTATGCCGACTCCGAACGGGCAAGTTTGAGAAGCGACTCGAAGGACTTGGAGCCTTCGAAAATTATTTTTGGTCGTACCGGCACCACCACCCACGGGCACCACCACACATATAGTAAAGTTAATGACATACTTGTTTTATTGGGAACTCAGTACTCAGCTCAGCATTGATTGCCAATAAAACGCTCTTCTCAAATTGTTTTGTTTTTGTGCCAAAAGTAGATGCGTGTCAAAATACAAATAGAGCGCCTCTATATTTCATTTCTTGTCAAATGTGTTTCATAAGATTTGCACAAATATGGTCTTATTCACAAGAAGCGTTTGTATATTAAAGAATGGTTTACAAAATCCATTGTCGAGAATTAAAACACCAATGTCGACAATTCTGCTGTATATTTACTGTTGTCAGCGGCATTGGTGATTGAGCGGTGGTATATTACGTGAGCCGCCACCTGTGATTGAGGTTTTTCAAAGAGCTCTAGTCAGTGTTGAAATATCACAATACTTTTTTCTCAGTAAATATAAAAAAATAAAAATAAAAATAATTCCCAATAAAACAATCCTATCAACAGTCGGAAAATATGGCACTTTCACAAAAAGCATAACTAAGAATAGTCCATAGCACCAATACTGATGCGGCTTCAAATTTCTACTCAAACCTAACCGTTATAAGCCGGCATAACCCTTGCAATAAAGGCTAATGTCCATCTCAGATAGCAGGGGCATCCCATAACCACAGCATACTGACTTTGACTTTCAGAATTATCACATGATTCCAAGGTGAACAGACACATTGTTAAAAATTTGGTTGTCATTTAATAGCAACAGCCCGAGGTGGACCTGGGCGCACTTATTTTGTGCGTTTTTTGTTTTTGTTCTCTCACTTCCCATTTATGACACATTGAAATTAACCTCGATTAAGTGTTAAAGACACGTGCATTTTTCTCCTTGTTGTTCACAAGTCAATTGAATGTAACCAACCAAGCATCATTCTTTAAATATCAAAAATCGACTATTTGTTTTCTGAATTAAAACCTTTTTCCCGTCTCTTATGACGCAAGTTTGCGATACAAAAAAAAGGCAAAACGAAATGCCCTAAAGTCACCCAATTTAAATTGTCCTCCCAATAATTATAATAACGTAATTCCCGAAACACCCGTTACGGAAGACACATGCATACGGCATTCCATTCTCATTATCACTGAATAACCGACAAATAATTTAATAAAGAGATTTAACGAATTTCAATGGATTCAAAAGCAAAAAGAGTTAAATTACTCTCACAGAGGATGAGCACATGCATTTATGCAAAATAATGATTTTCACGATACCAATTATCTGACACTTAAATGTCTAAAAATACATCAGTATGGCATTGGTGACACCCAGTTTGATGGTAAAACAAACCCCTCCCCTCCCCCCATTCCAATGTGAATGGATATGGATGTGGATTCACCATCCTTCGGATTTCGCATTCACCCTTACAGAGCACCGCAAATCCGATGGCAAACTTTTATCCGAAAACTTAATTGAACTGGTGGCAGTGCACCGCACGGACACGCAATAATTGCAGAACCCCTGCATCCACGTGCATCCCCCATATTCAGATTCAGATATCTACTCATGCTGTTTCATTGTGACATCCTGATCAATATTTCGCAGAGAACAGAGTATCCTTCTATACATATTGTGAATTATTAATGAAGACTTCATTTAAATGCGATTGCATGCAATCGTAATCAAAATCATTTCGGTCACAGATTTGTGGATTCTGTAGGTTGGATTGCATAAACTAGAATACAAATTCCTGTATGCAAATAGCTCGGTACTATTCTTAGAGTGAGTGTTTACTTTGCATTTTGATTATTGCGTGTTTGTTCAACTGGTAAAGTACATACGTGCGTGCATACACTTTTGAAATGTGTCCTGCCTGCAGTTCAACTACCAACCAGCTTGTCAATACATGGAATGGACATAGTCTGAAGGCTTAACATAATTATGGACGAACTAAACAGTACAATTTGGGTTTGATAATTAGTGTAACTGATTCGGAACAAAGAATTAATTACACTCATGACATGCTGACATGCTGATGGTAACTATGTCCCTCAACAAATCTGTGTATTGATTGAAGACGGATTGGAAGCAAATCTCTTATTCTGGCTGAAACATTTGATATGGCGCAAGTATATGCCCTGCATCTTATGAACAGATTACGTTGTCCAAGTGTGTGGTTGAATCAAGTACTTTCAAAAATTGATTTACTGGTACAAACAGGTTATCTGCCTGTATATTCACGTAAAATTGGGGTAGTCGTAGTTCTTAAGACCGATGCATTGCCGATTGAAGTCATACCGATTAAGAGAATTCACATGACCTTCATAACAGACGATATTTTCGCACTGGGACAAGTCCTAGAAAAGACACAAGTCCTAGAAAATCTATTCCTCCAACTGCAGACAACGTAACGGCGAGAATCTTGATTTCAAGTCCCGGAACGAGCAACTTTCATAATTAACGGCTTCACTTCTCTCGACTCCTCGAGCATGCTCAAAAATATTCCTGTTTAGGAAAAGCTTATCAAACTTCGCCGTTCGGAATCGGCATAGCACTCACAACACAAGTCTTTGGTGTAGAAACTAGGTCCAGGTCCGCGGTCTGTACGACGGCCCAGTTGTGACATAACTTTCACGTTCGTCATCTGCGTCATGCACAACATCGATATCATGGAAATCGCGGCACCGGAACGTTAGCCAGCTACAACCTTAAGGCAGGGGAGTACCTTGTCTTACTTCTTGGAAAGATCGCTGGAAACTGTCTCTAAGTAACAATCGTCCATTGATCACCGCTTGGCGAATTTCAAAAGCAATTGAATGTGGTTCCTTCGGATAGATATTCCTTCGCCTGGTTCCGGTTGGACATAATTCCTGATCAGTTCGATTGCGGGGGACTGATTGCGGGTTGCCTCAGCGACCCCTTTAGTGGATCTAGCAGGTCAGTGAGATGAAGAACTCCTTCGTCACTTTGAGAGAAAACTTCTAGCATCTGAAGAAGTTTCAACCACGACCTGTATAGATATGTCAATCTCGACAGACATTTCCGGACTCAACTACTAAGGTGTATGTGTCATGTAGGGCGTAAGATAACATACCTTCGGCCCAAAGAATGCTTGGTGCCAAACCTCGGCGACAAGGCAAACATTGTGAGTTCGAGATTAAAATGGCACAAAAAGAACATCAATCAACTTAGGGCGCTCAAATGGAAGCAGCTGATCGCAAAATCGCACTTGCTGGAGAGGTTTGTTAGTTCAGACCCTAGTCCGTCACGGACTGTAGCTGTGTTTACGAAAAAGAAGAGCATTAAAATGTGTGTTTCGATAGTTTTGTGTCACATTTTCTGTCTTGTAAATAATTTTATAAACCCCATTTCAAGGTGATTTTTCAGTCGATTTCTAGTTAACCAAGATAAATTTCCAAGTTTCAGTTGAGAACCCCACAATCACGTATGTCATGTGCAACTCACCAATTACCAGAAATAATAATTATCAGTAGTGTTCTACACCACAAACGAGCCCATATAACCACTTGCACATTACTTCACAGTAAGCTCTTATATGAGAGGTAATATTTCGAAGACGTAATGTCTTAGATCAGCCCTCTCTTCTGCAATCGATTACTGCTCATACAAAAGCATCCCCATACATATGTATGCACCTCAAATAACTTTTACACAAACGCAACCTATGCCCATGCTGCTAATGGGGATAAATTACCCCAACACAATACTCTGAGCTGTATATCAAGTTACGTACATAAGTCTTAAGTGAAATTACTGCAGTGATTAGAAGAGGCGGAAATGATTATCAATCTTTGACCCTTGTTTCAAAATGAAAAATTATTTGCGTATAATCTTGTTTGGAACAGTGACTAATTGGAAAATTAGGCTGCCTGGCCGTCTCCTTGTTTCAAAGTTTTAAGTGCTCTGAAAAATGATGTCATTTGCGCAGATACCAAATTTCTTGGATTTATTTGTTTTTATTTTTATCAACAAAACAAGAATTCATTATTTGATTTATCCTATTTGTTATCTCTTGATTTTTGTTGGCTGTGTTTTAGCGTTGGAGTTATGAAATCTACCCTGAAATCATTTGATTTCCTAACAAGGTCATAATAAAGGATTTAGCTGCCCTGCCGGGTGGTGCCCAGGGCCAAAAATATTTTTAGAATTAGATGAGAATAATTATGACTGAGGAATTCTTAGAAATAAAAATACGTAAAAGTATTTGAACAGCAAATGTTGCAAACACTCGGTGACTTTATTTTGGACTAGGGTAGACTAGGGAAACCCAAGCCCCAATAATTTAAAAGAGTCTCATTACCTTGAAATACTAAATAATGTTGCACTGATTCAAGCGTATTGGGAGTAATTACATGCTTCAACAAGAAAATACACCTAAAAAAAACACCGCCAGGAACATCAAAAACTTTTTATCAGAAATTTGTCAAGTCTTAAAATGGCCTCCACAAAGTCCTGATTTGAATGTCATCGAAAACTTATGGTATCTCGTCAAATTCAAAATACCACAAGTAATTGGGAGATCTGCAAGACTGTAAAACCGCCTGGAGTAGCATTCAAGCAGAACAAATCCAACAATAGACTACGTTCTAAGACGCATTGCTGCGAAAGGTGGAAATACCAGTTACTAGGCAATATTTCGCTAATGAGGCCGGCGTTGAACAGGTCACAAAAGGATTTATTCCAATTCATCTCTGAAACCGTAACTTGCACTTGTGCAAATAATTTGCCTCTTTTGTAGTGTAACACTAATTTTGCCTTATTCTTTTCAGTAATTTTACAACGTAAAAAAAATAAAAATTAAGAACGTACATTTTTTCTGCGTTTTTGATATTCTGTTAAGAAAATGCCATAGTGTTTTTTAATTTTCCGTTAATGATATAAAAATGGATAGAACATATTTTCAGTTTTATAAACGTTGCAGCGCTTTATTGCAGTGTCTTCCTATGGAAAATACATAGTGCGAATAATTTTGCCATTGACTGTATGTATCAATTAAAAGAACTACTTAAAAAAGGAAATCCTTGAACTAACCTTGATAGATTTTTTTATATGTACTTCAATTAAATGTTGATTTTTGATTACATACAAGTTACAAGTACAAATTACAAGTTACAGGCAGAAAAATAACTGATCCCTTAAAAGTAAGATTGACCGATTTTTTTTATTTTAGTAATACTTATTTTTTTTTTGTTTATTATTTTTTAAAGTGAATTACTACATCAGAGTGTGCCAAATCTAGGCCCAAGTCTAGGTCCGCCTCACATTTCGAGAAACCCATATTATTATTATTATTATTATGATTATTGTTATTAATATTATTATTATTTTTATTATTATTATTTTTAAATAATTAATTTAAAACGAGTTTTTTTTAAGTTTCCAAAGTGACCCATGAAAAGTCTTGACGGTTTTATTTCTGATGGTACCGGGGATACTGCTTCAAGTAGGGCCGGAGTCAAGCCCCAACTACCAGAGGTAGTTACAGACGTTCGTACAGACGTCTATGCAGGCTTTTGTATAGTGGCGGCCGTGGTGAACTTACGGTGTCTAGGCTTGATTCCTGGTACGACAGAAATAATGCTCACGGCCTAACCACTTTCGATTCACTGACAATGCTCAAAGAGTTGTCTGTCTAGACTGCATAGAAACTGATTCTTGAAATTGGCAATTCGGAGTCGGCAGAGGTCCTTCCACTCGTTAGAGAACAATAGTATGCACAGCACAAATAGGGTTGTTGTTGCCCCTGGCTCTATATGGGCTGTAAAGCCACTCTTGTTAGATATATTATTATAGTGTATAGGTCATCAACCTATTCTACTTCTAAACCTTGATTGGTTCTTCTCCATATGCCCTCACGTAAACAGGAACCACGAGTATATGCATTTTGTTAAGAAATAACTACAGACTTAAGGCTTAGAATGTCGCGTTCTCGGGGGTCTGACATTGATAGGCGTCAGGAAGCGTTTTATAGAGTTTACGAGAAACTTCTTGGTATAAAATCCATTTTACTAGAAAAAAATTCATATTATTATTGTTTTTTTTTTTTTTTAATTAATTACGTTCACAAATTTTTCCCCCAGCCTGCCAAAATGTATGCTGTTGTGTAGAATCTTTTCTCATAAGACAACTCGTATCAGTCGGTTGTCCAGCTACTACCGTCATTTAATCAGAAGATGCCGAATGTCTGCACCTCATTAACAAGGCAGATGCCTTTTCTCGCTCTTGTTCCATTATATATCTAACGCAAATAACAACGTGATGAGTAGGTCATGTCTTGGCTTGTTGGTTATTCGAAACTACATTTTCGTTTTCAATCACATTAGTGAATTCCCTGCTGATGTTCGGTAGCACTCCAGAAATTAATCTGTGGCTTTTTTTCTGACAGAAGGTACGTCGAACTTGAAATAAAGGCGGTAAATAGAGATTTGTCAGAAGTTTCTATGGGCTGGACAGATTGGTAAATGTGTCCCAATCACGGGAATTGAATTGAATTGCAACACTCGTCATTCATCAAGCTTATGATATCGAAGTTATTTGATTGGGGTATATATCCGCGGATTTTCATTGTTTTTCAATTAAGTTAAAAATCGATTCATAAATTAAGTATTTATTTAAATTAAGTATCGAATGAAGAGCATATTTTTAGAACTTTAAGAAGGTAGAACGTGTAAGTGACAGTGTATTTGACAGTTCTCGGTTGATGTTAACTAAATATAATCACTCCGGAGTATAGTTTACAAATTGTTCAAGTCTCTTTTAAAAACATGATTTAATTTGAGAAGCTCAGATTAAAGGCATTGACGAAACACCATTCCATCCAGAAAAAGTCGCTGTTTGCAGAGCTTTTTGGGCCAGTGGAATCATTAGTCCATTGCTTACTTGTCCATCGCTGTCAACCCATGGAGAGTATTACGCTGAGCAATCGCTGTCTTCCAATGCTCGGCACGCTGCTGCCAGTCATCAAGACCAATCCCTATATCCACAATGATATGGTCGTTATACCGGAGATTCGGTCTTCCTCTCCTTCTCGAACCGATAGGCTCGAATTCGGATTAACTGTTCATGCGCTCGATGTGCCGAGCTAGTTCTGGTAGAGCTCGTAGACTTCACGGTAATGTTGTCCCCTCCATTCACCTTACTCACAGACAGCATATGCCTTGAAAAATGATGATGGTAAAAATGTTAATTTCATATTCCAATGAATCAAAATAATTCTATCATCGGCAAGATACATCTATAGGTAGCTACTCACTCACATTTACACGAAAAGTTCAAAATAAATAGCTCACATACTGTTCAGTCCAGCTCGTTAACGACTCCCATGTAACAAATGTATGCAAGGGCATATGCTTAATTGAGATATTGCGTATTTGGCTTAATTCCACCTCTCGGCAATCCTTTCCTGTTTACACGGACGGGACTGGGCACTAAATCAAAATTCAAATGCAATCCATCTAATTGGAAATCGCGCTGAACATTTACTCATTTCAATTATCAATTAAAAATTGGCGTTTGTCAGAATTGATGTATACACTGTACATATTCGTTTCAATTCCCACAGCAGTTGGAACAGTTGTTTTATTTATTATCGTGTGCACTTAGTCGGCCAACTAATGTTGTTTCAATCGACGGGAAGTTATGCGAAATATTCAATTTGATTGGGAAATGCATTTTAATGAAATAATTTTCCGGCAGTCAGTTTGAATCTATGATGTCCATGAAATGCGTTTACGTTGTCATACGGGCAAAGTTCGGTTTACAAATTGAAATTGTAATCAGATATTATTTCTTCGAAAGGGTTAGGCCAGTACATAAATAGCTTAATTTCAGGAATATAGAATCTTCCAAGATGCATTCGAATGTGAATTGATCACTGACAGACCGGTAGGACTATAAAGCACGTGGGTTTTGTTTATTTGAGATTGAAGTGAGCTCTGTAAAAATAGAAAGGAAAATAGTAAAGAAAAATGCATAAGTGTATTTATTTGAGTTGTCGGTTCATCTCTAGTAAGTAGCGCTATGTAAGGAAGTGTGTCACATATATAACGAATGTGAACGAATAAAAACATTAACTATAGTGTGGTCCGTTGGCGGAGTGGGTGTTTTCGATGCTCGCGCTTCTGCTGGTTGTGTGGTTAAGTACGACTGGAAGCAATAATCTATTTGTTGTTAATTTTTTGTATTGACAATACTTGTTTTTGTTTGTACTCATGTTCTGTTCTCCGAAGAATTCCATTTCGAATGAATATATTTGTCGTAGAAACAAAATATACATGCAGTAAGAAATAATAATAAAATAATAAATAAAAAAAAACTTTTCATACCCATTGAACTCTGACAAATTCAATTCCAATTATTTTTGAATCCGTTGTTCGATTTGCCTGATCTAACATCATTATCTTTTGTCAGCTAAAGAACATTGTTGCAGCATTAGTGGCTTTGTTGCTATATCTAGTGGAATCTTGGAATGATTAGTGAACAAAATTTATTGTTCGTCACTGTTGCTTTACAAGTGACTTCCTGCAAAAACATATTTCAACAAGTCCTATGCAATAAACGATACGACTATTAATATTGTAAAATGGCAAGAGCTTGGAGAAAGCGTAAAGTTTTGGGAAGAAGGTTCGCGTTATACACTCGAACCGCGTGTCAATACTTATGTAGAACCTTTTCAACTTGCTCGAAGTGTAATGTCACCTTGGAAGAATATTTAATATCATAGCAACCACAATAAATATAATTAATAAATATAATAAATATAATTATAATAAAATGTATTAATTATCGATGAACATAGTTAAAAACAAGTTGAAAAAGAAAATGCCATCGAAAACTTTCAACTCAATAATGCTCATCTGCTAAAAATACAAAGCAAAATGTAATGAATGAAACTAATTTGTTTTTGTATTTCTCATTTTTGTTGCATTCATTGTTCAAAATAATAATTTTGTTTAAACTTAATTTTCATTTATAGTGAATATTTCTTTTTTTTTCTAGAGGCAATTTTAAAAGTTTCAGCTTATCTAGTGGATTTTTAGGGTCGAGTTAGGGGCTTACGGCAACACTGCGAGTGTAACAGAAAGATCAAGGACGAGAATAAATTGCATCGTCACAGGAACCACACGCGGTGTATTATTTATATGTTGCCAAATGTAGACAGCGAGTTATAACATTCTGCCTAGTTATATACAAATGTTCATCAAGACTACACATAAAGTGGGCAAAAGTTAGATTTCGAGTCGCTTTTCGAATATGTTGACTGGTATCTCGCTAATAACCCTTGTAATGTTGTCTTCCAAAGCTCCGATTCCATAAAAAACTTTTTTATACCTATTCAACCAGATATGAGCTTCGCTGCATTTGTAAGGGCCAGACGCTGTGGAAAATACCGATTGACATGCAAGTCTTTCCATGATGAAATGACAATGCTAGCTAACTGCTAGCTAGCATGTTTGATTTGACATGTTTCACGAGTCACACCTTAAAACCGTAGCGCAAACACATCACCAATTAATATCAAAATTGTTAGCTGGTTTCTTTTTTTTGATGATGGTGTTTTGCACCTGTCGATGTATGCGGTTTGTGGTACATTTCCATTTTCGAGACTCCATCCTGTGATGTACCTACAACGTGTAGTGTAGTCGGGAGTTTAGCAGGCAAGCCCCTTCGAAGATGGTTGACTTTTTGACTTTAGACAGCGCACAAAATGCTGTGCAGACATAATGAATTCTTTGGAATTCTAAATAATTCAGGACTCATCTGTTAGAGTTGGCTTCCACAATTCGTTTACACTACACTTAATAAACTCTGTGGTGAGCTGTTCGTTCGAAATAAGGTCTGGAAATAGTATAACAATTAAAACGCCTACCAAGTTCATTGCCATCGACAGCGACAAAGTCTTTATATGGTATGCATAGACATGTGCATGTAGCATAACATGTACACGTACAGCATTTAGCATATAGACAATTAATGATATGTACATCTTCCTCTCGGTCCGCGTGGGCTTTCAAGAAAATGAGACAGTTCATATTGGCCGCGTTATTTATTTATAATCCTCAAACTACTGACGTACGGATAAAGTACATACTCGCTCTAGCATGCTCATTTAAGCAGACAATCACTTGGCGCAGGTCCATAATTCTATACGAGGTCATCAGCATCGTTTTGGGTAAGATATCGTAAAATTTATTTTGCTACATTTTTTCTTTAAGGAGGATGAAGACATCGATGAAGAAAGTTCAAGCGATTGAAACCAATTGAATACGTTCGACGACTTGGAGGAGACATGACGTGTCCCCGTGAGTCGTTGTCAACAGGATAAAATACTGCCATAAGAGTGTCATATAACCGAAATGTTATTCTTTCATTAAATGCGCCATGATGCGTATATATATATATACATAAATCGCCGCTCACCTCTTTCGACTTACTGACAATTCTCTCAAACATAGCTTTTCGAAAACAGAAATAATAGGAAATGAAGTATGATAGGGATGCACAACTTCTACCTCTCTTGCCCCTTAAAATTATTGAAAAATATATCGTGTTCTAAAGCCATATTTACAAATCAGAGAACGGCATTTACGTTATTTCTTGAATAACTGTCAAAAATTCATGAATAACTGTTAAAAAGCCTCTGAAATTCGTCGATGGACTAGGTCAATCAGCTGTGACGTTGGGCATCTCTATCATACTTCATTTCAGATAGAAACTATGCCTTGTATCATCTGTCATTTGTATTGTATAGGGTGATGTCACTGGTAGTCAGCCATTTAATTTCTTTGTATGTTCATTTGGTCGTTAGAAATCCAATAGGCGGGGGCTGACCTTACATGCCGGGCGAATTCATAAACTTCACACTGCGGCAGCCCTGCAAGATTTGCGTTCACTGTACATGAGACCAGTCGGCAAATGCGATCACAACGCAATGTGGCAGTCAAATTGTGCTTGCAGGGAAACCGCAAAGTGGACCTTTTCATGCGAAAATGGTTCCTAAGAACATCATACGGAAATTCTCTTATTTTTTTAAAGAAATTTCTGTTATTTGGAACATGTTTTGACTTCCAATTCTTTTTTAGTTAAAAGCATGGGCCTTTCGCAAATTTTACACACTAGGCCTAACTATCATTCAATAACGACAACTCCCAACAGATAGGTGATTAATTCCATTAAAAAAAACTGTGTTTATGTATTTAATTGATTTTATCATGGCACGATTAAAAACACGCACACATTTTCTGCACCATAATAACACATCTCTCCATTGACAGTCCTGACCATCCCACCGATAACTGTAGAAAAACAATCTTGTAATTATTCACGCAAGTATTTTTCCGTATTTAATTCGATAAAAGATGGACTATGCATTACCTGACACAGGTTAAGTACTGGTAAACTTTAGAATCACTACTACGAGTATCAACAGTAATACGAACCAAGTAACGCCGGTGCGATAAATTTCCAACGCATCCCTTTTCTCCATTCTTAGTAAGTTTTTGAATTTTTCAACAAATGACACAGACATTTAATTTCGCTTGCTACGTCCGATAGCCCGTGGCGATTCAAGGTAAAAACGTATGCAAAATATACCCATATCGCAACGACGCGTTCGCGCGGTCGGGCCTTGACATTTTTAGAAGGATACAAAATAATTTGTGTAAGTCGGAATGGGGCGGTCGCGCTGTGAAATTTCACAGACCGTAATATCGTATTGGGGCCCATAAAAAAAAACACAGAGAGGTCGCTGCAGACATGTTGTCTGTGTGTGGTGTACTCATGTCGTATGTTTGTAGCGACTGTTTGCGTGAAATCAACATTTTTTGAATTTTGCAAATCTTCAACGACGTGTCTTTGCACAAAATGATACAAACTTAATACTGCATAGATTGTGTGCACCGTGTGTTGCGAAGGGGTGTTTGCAAAGATTTATGGTTTACGGCGACGCGTCTGTGTCTTGTATGGGCCCTATTAGTTGCTAAAAAATGTCCAGAAATTAATTATTATAGAGACAGCCATCTTCTACCTCTCTCATCCTTAAAATATTTGATAACTATTTTCTAAATCGTTTTCTCGCACCTAATTGACCTATGATTGGTCATCAGCATTCACATTATTTCGTGAATTACCGTCAAAAAGTCATGAATAACTGTCATACTGCCTGTCAAATTCATCGATGGGCTAGGGGTAAATCAGCTGTGAAGTTGGCAATCTCTATAATATTTCATTTCTGCCTATGTCTACAGGTATGTATGTCGAATGCGAAATAGCATTGTTTTTTGTTTGTTGGGCAGGCGAAGATATGATCTTATTTGACGCCCCTCAGTAATGATAAAGCAAATGCTTCAGATGTGACGTTGGATTGAATTGTATTTCTTGAAAATAAGTCAAGCAATGGTATTTCTACGAAAATTGTCTGGAATAAATAGGTTCTTTAAACAATAATTTCGAGATTTCTGGGTAAGCATTTTGTCATAAATTGCTTGTAATAATTTAAATATTCGTGATTGCCTTCTATATACTCGTACAAGCAGTAGATACATTTATAATACTAAAGTCAAAGTAAAATGTGGCTAAATCATATCACATACTTAGGTCACATTTATGACTGTGAGAAAAACTCACTGGCCTTGTGAAACATTTTAGGGTGGGGCACAGACCTTCGCAACCTATCCATCTAAAGAACTGATGTTAATATATACAGTAAAAGCTCGTTAATTCGGAATGGTTGGGGGAAATGCCAGTCTGAATAAACGAATTTTCCGAATTAATGAGGAGCTTTTTGTATGCACTAAAACGCGTCCATATTGATGAAATGATGTGTGATGTGCAAGAACTTAAAATGGAAAATTATTTTATGAACGCAGAATTCTGTGTGCGGATTCCCTCAGCACAGTTTTTTTTATGGGTTTCCCGGCTACTACATATTTGGGATTAATCATTGCGTTATTTAATTTTTGCTAATATAATTTAATTTTTACGTAAAAAAATTTAAAACCGACTCTCATTTGAAATTTTTTTTGACTATTAGAATCAACGATTCATTCGGATACCGCATATTTCAAAATGATGCTTTTTCTTATTTATTTTTTTTTTTCTTTTTTTCTTCAATAATTAGAGAATATTAATTTTAAAAAATCATACTAAAATGATGTCTCACCCAGAAAGGCCTAATCTAGGACACCTCCACCAACAATGATCACAAAATTACAAGCACATCATTTTAATCAAACTTAAAGTCCGAGTAAAGTATTCGTCCTACCCACCCCGTTTGTAGGTGATCCATCAGATTGAATGCTTCAAATGGTACATAATTGAAAACAGCAAACGAGGCGATTAAACATGTTAAATAAATACAATTTTAACGCACAGAGTGAGTCTTATTTGAAAAATAAACCGACAGCTTGGTCCGGACTGTTTTCGTTAAAATAATAAAATGACTGCCCCCAATTGACATAGTTGGTAAGCAAACAATAAATTGTGCAGAAATGCCAGTAGAGCAATCAAACATTTTATACAGTACTCTAAATTACATTTACATATTTTAATTAAATAAACTGCGGCTGATAACAATTTACATTGTGGGTCGTATGCCATTATTTATTTTTCGATTAATTTATTCATAGCTCTCATTTAGCTTCAAATTGAATTTTAAATCGTTTTGATCATTTAACATGGACCCTGTTCCGAGAGAAGGTATACCTTCGGAAATTAAGTCAGTAAGGCATGAATGGACATGTTAAGTTTAAACTGCATTCAATTAACGATCCCACAAAGCACAATAGACAAAAGACAGTGCAATAACTGCGCACCTACAAGTAGGGACGACTGTACAAGTGTAGGACGTGTGTACATAAATTTGTATGGATGCCTGAATCCTAAACCTTTTTCAGTTTCCGACTGACATTCAATATAATTCCAAAACATGTTTATTGATACGATTTATTTATGAGCTCTACGGCTCATCCGGAGCAAAATCCCTTGCAATTCGATAGAGAATCCACATCCGCCGCTACCCTGCGGCACATCACCACACATGCATTGGGGATAGGTGCGAAGCCATTGTTCCCGTGTTGAACCATCCGGTACAGTGTGAAATAATACAAGACTTGCTTGTTTAGATGTGCATAGATGCTCTGCACTGCAATCAAAAGGAGCACAAGTGAAACTAAATAGACGAGAAAAAAAAACAAAACAAAAAACGTTTGTTTAGCAAAGTTGAGTGTGAGGACCAACGTTTTGCTTCTTCGGCTTGAATTCGAATCATTCGCTGATAACCACACACATGTACATATGTGTGGGAAAATATTCCGTTATGTTTGGTTAACTGTGGATTGCGCAAAAAACGAAAGAAACAATAAAACATTTCTCGTGGGGTTTACCTATCAACTACCACAAAAGCAACTACCCATGGGCAATCCCAATCCCAATCCCAATCCCAATAAACCGTGCCAAGCAATAAATTTTCAGAGCGAATTAATTCGCTTTGAATTCGCTCTATAACGTGAAATCTTATCTTGATTAGTTGTAGCTCTGGCCGTCATTGTGGTCGAACTTCAATAAATTCATATTTGTTTCAACGGGCCACGTTATTTTTCGCTTGAGCTGCTTTGGCATCCGGAAATGCTTCATATCGAACGTGAAAGTATGAAGAATGGATTTTGGGTGGTATCCGGAAGCGCTACCCACCCTCCACTCTTTAGATAAATATTCACATGCTACGTATGTATGTACGAACGTGTGTACGGATGTGTGCTTGTTGGCTTGGCAAAAACAAAATCGGGTAATAAAAGCATAGGTTTCCAGGGCACACCACAGCCCAGACAACGGTGCGGCAGCGGCTCGGGCGGAGTGGCGACGCGGCGGTGTGGGAATGATGTATCTTCGATTGAATTATGACATTATTCTCGGTTGAAACTGGATGCGAGCGATCGAGATTCGTAGGTGTTTTGGGATTAGATACACACCCCTGAGCGCAATGTGTCATTAGTGTCAGACACACATGCTAACGTAGCGTGATATTGATTTTCTGTTGCATTATGGATGGAAGCGCGAGAAATTTACACGACCAAACTAAAACTTGGTCCGTCGATCAAGATGATGTTGGCTCTATGGAGGTGGCAGCGATGGCAGTTTGAATTATTTCAAGGAACGACGCGTCAGGGGAATGACACCCGATAGCGCATTTCAACTGTCTACTTCAAATGATATCGAGTTCTGCTGTTAAAGAACCACCTTGGGCATACACATACAGACTACACATACCTACACGTACTTATATAAATAAAATATGGGTATAATATTCCCACAGAGAAGCGTTAGCTTGCTGATTTTATCACATTTCAAATCGTGACAGGTTATCGACAAATTGAAATCCTTTGGGGTGGATTAAAGTGAAAATATTTCACTCAGCAAAATTATTTCTCGACAGTTGAGTTGAAATCCCTCGAGCTGACAATGTAAAAAGTGCATCGTCAAGGGGATATGTAGCAGGAGTGTTGTGTGCATCCTCCATCGCATTGGGGAGGAATGAGTTTGATTACGACGATATTTTTGATCTAATCACTCATATTACAACTGTGAAGTTTGTTCAGTTGAGTGCGGATTACTTCTGTGCGGGTAGTTAAGATTAAGAGTTTTGTTGTGAACTCCGATAAAACTCAATATTGTTTCTGCGTAACTACAACATTTCACCAATTGCAAAACTGAATTTGCTTCGCGCCATGCCAAAGGTGCAATTTAATACAAATGGATGCAGATATATTTGTGCATACTATGGATGCACGTATTTTCACGTTCAGCCATACAAGCTGCCACTGCAATTAAAAGGGTCGGCAACATGCGGTTAAGAGTGGAATGTCAGAAACAAATGCAGCTTTACCACGAGATTCAATTTACGGACTTATCGTATCGCAATGACCTCTGTGCGGTTACCACCAGTATATGTTTTTGGTGGTTCCTGCATGACTTATGTACACACACACTTGTACGAACGGATATACATGTGCGTTTAACGTCAATCCAAATGGCTTACTTTAATTCCTAAGTTAAAAAAATGAGATCAAGTGTGGGTCTCGAGGGGCGCGTACAGCTTTTTGCGTTTTATTTTTTGTCTTCGGATATCGATCGCTTAGATTTGATCAGGATTTCTACCTTCATACTACGGGAAAAAATATACATATCTACACTTAACAGAGAACACACTTATGTACATAAACATAACTGATTTTGGATTTTTCCTGGCCCCATAGATAGATTTATTTGTAGGTGGGATTGGCAGTAGTAAGGATTGTAAAGTGATACACTGTTGCAGACCAAAATGTATTTCGTAATGACGCAGATAATAATGTAGTTTTCAAGATATTATAGAAAAAAAAACAAAATTGTCTGATTCATAGCCCAAATTTTAAGACGATCGTAGTTCAAACGATTGTATTAAACGACGCACAGTCATTTAATTTGCGGATCTAGAGGAACTTAATTCCTGTGGCGCTTGGTATCGATGTACTATAGCCATACTATGGTTTTTTCTTTTGTGCGGAAATAGTATAAATTCGAATCTATGAAAGTTTTAGAACCTATTACCATATGTGGTCAGAGATAGTAATATACCCGAGGTTCTGGATATATTGGAGTATTGGAATTTACGGATCAGGATGTAATAAATGCCTTAACTAATCTTACAGTAAATTACAGCCCAGGCCCCGATCTGGCCCTGGCTGGTATAAAAAAAATTCGCGTTATCGTCCACTAAAAATTATCTTCAATCAATCCCTAAAAATGGGTGAATTTTTAAATGAATGGAAGTATTCTTTTCTGACGCCTATGTATAAAAGCGGTTTAAGGCAAAAAGTAGAAAACTATCGACCAACATAAAAGCTTTCATCGATACCAAAGTTATTTGAAAGTATTGTAAAAGAAAAATTATATTTTATGATAAAAGAAATTATTTCTAATAACCAGCATGGCTTTATGCAGGGCAGGTCGTGTACAACTAATTTATCATTATTTTCACATTACATTTATACAAATTTAGAAAATCAATTACAAGTTGATGTACTTTACACCGATTTCTCGAAAGCCTTCGGTAAAGTACATCACATTTTGCTTTTGAACAAGCTAAAGTCTTTGGGATTCCATTCGCCAATGTTAGAGTGGTTTTCCAATTACTTCAAGGACAAGAAGCAATTGGTAAAGATCCATAATTTTAGATCTCGAGTAATCAAAGTTACATCGGGCGTTCCACAAGATAGCCATGTGGGGCCATTACTCTTTCTTTTGTTCATAAATGATGTTCAGATAATTTGCAAACATTGTAAAATTTAAACATTCGCAGACGACTTCAAATTATATTTATCTATAAATAGTTTAACTGATTGTAATAATGTCCAATTGGATATCCATGCACTAGTGGAATGGTGCCAGCACAATGGATTAGAGCTGAATATTCAAAAATGTAATATCTTTACGGCATATCGAATTAGAAGAGGTTAATGATCTGGGTGTAATTTTTGATACTAAATTAAATTTTGCATTACATTATGATTATACAATTGCGAAGTCTAACGCTATGTAAGGTTTTCTAAAAAGAAATTGTCAAGATTTTCGGGATATAACTATTCTTAGGCCTATCTATTGTTCGCTAGTCAGACCGTATTTAGAATATTCTTCTATCATTTGGGATTCCCCACAAGAACTCAGATTCGAAAGAGTACAAACAAATTGTACGAGATATGCTGTCCGTAAATTATATTCCTTCGAAGAACTCCCTAAATGTGACGATAGATGTAAAATAATAGGATTGCAAACCTTAAGCTTCAGGCGTAAGGCAGCGCCAGCCATGTTCACCCGCGATATTATTAATTGCCGTGTAAATTCACCAGATTTACTTTTTCTCATAAATATATATGCTCCCCAAAGATCTCTTCGGATGAGAAATTTACTATAAGATAAGAGGCATGGAACCAACTATGGTTGTAATGAACCTATTACAAGGTGTATAAACACTTTTAATGAACTTTGCAACGAAATTGATTTTAGCTTGTCTGGATTGGAGTTTACAAAATTTATCCATGCACTATTCTTTAATTAATACTGCTTATTTGATGTAATCTATGAGATGCAAAATCGGTAGATGATCCTTAGTCGCGCAGCAAAAATCTGCTATAGTGGGTATATATCCATCCTCCAGACATTGGCTTGTCTCTAACTAGAAGACCACTGGATCGATTTTGTTCAAATCTTCAGCAATGTATTCAGAAAAGTGGACAGTAGAGCACTAAAATCAGGTCTCCAGACCATTGAACCAAACGCCTGCCAAGACAATTTGGTGAAAATTGGACATTTTACTTTTATGGGAAGATTTAGGGTTAACGTGAGCAATATGCGTGGCCTTAGAGCGAATCTCTTCGTTGTGAATGTCCACCAATCTCGCTAAAAACCAGCTGCCCTCGGGCTGAGTGGAACACAGCTAGGTGAGAACATCGAATTGGATTCGAAACTGTCTGGATATAGCTTGGTCCGACTTTTTTTTACACCGCGGTCTCGCCATCTACGTGCGTGGTGTTGTAGCTTACCAAGTTCAACCACGATACGGCCTCTGTTTCAATCCCGAATTTAATTTTCTGTGGTTAAAATTCCATGTCCGTAAGCATTTAATCCACTATTGCTTTATTTATAGATGCCCAAACATGGAAAGCACTGAAATTGCCATTGTGGGCGAAATGTACACAATTCCAATTGGCTTCGCCATTCAGGCCAGACAACACCCGAAGAAAGGTATGTCGAAATCTTTGCTGAGGTAAACAATCTAACCCAGACGGTAAATGAGCCGACACGCATACCTGACATTGCAAATCAGGCCAGACCTGCTTCTCACCTCTCATCCCGGCAAATATTCTGTTGACATATTGTCACCTCGCCCGACCATTGTGTCATGTCAGCTAATTTATCGTTAATAATATGAAATTTTAGAAATTGCTAAAAGAAGAATATGGCTTACAAGAAAGCCGATTGGAGAGGACTAACATTCCTTAGGAATTTTTACTGGTCACTGTGCCTGCTCGATAGTGACGTGGACGCTGCTGCTGATATGATCACAAACATTCTTCTGCTGTGCATGAAATCCTTCATCCCTCATAGAGTGAAGAGATTCAAGCCCAAGGCATGGTACGACTCGATGCTATCATTTTATTAAACGAATTAATTTTATAGATTTTATATCTTAATTGAAAAAATAATTTAAAATCATCGATTAAATTTCATTGAGATATGTATACTTGCAAATTTGTCAGTCTATTAGTAATTTATATTTCAGTGAGGGCGTATGGCAGTCAGAAGGGGCAAGGTCTGGGCTATAAGGCGGTGGGTTAAAACTTGCCATCCATTGTTTTCCAAATATTTCTTAACCGGAATAGCAACGTAGGGCCGTGCGTTGTCATGATGGAAAATTATTGAATCGTGTCTGGTCGCATATTCCGGGCATTTTTCGGCTACTGCTCTCTTCAAACGGATTAATTGTGTTCGGTAGCGTTGTCCATTGATAGCTTCACCTGGTTTTAGCATACCCTTCTGATCCCACCATATACAGAGCATTACATTCGCTCCATGGATATTCGGCTTTGCCGTTGATTCGGTTGGTTGGACGGGTTTCACATATGATTCTTTGCGTTTGGGGTTGTCGTATTGGATCCATTTTGCGTACCCAGTAACAATCCGATGCAAAAATGATTTCTCGGCGAGAGTTCATGTGGAATGTCCGTAGCTTTTGAATATATCCAGCTGCTTTTAAACGTTTTGAAGTGGCTGCTTGAGTGACACCCAAAGATTCTGCGAGATCTTCTTGTGTTTAGCAACAATCTTCATGCTTCCATTTCTTTATCTTCAAACTTTTTTGGCTGCCCAGGACATTCATCGTCTTCCAAGCCAAAATCACCACTCTTTTAAATCGTGCAAACCACTTTTGGCAAGTTCACTCAGCTAGCGCATGTTCACCATTAAATTCCACCAAAATACGATGACTTTCGGCAGCAGTTTTCTTCATATTAAAGTAACGAAAAAGAAATTCCCGCAAAAATACTTTTTCAGGCACAAAGTTCGACATATTTGAGTGAAAAAAAATGATTGTTGTTTACGCTTCAAATGAATGACATATACTGAAATGACGTACAACGGTCCCAATGGAATAAGACAAGTTACGCCATCTCTTAGACCCGAATATAATATATTATATGCATAAATATTTTACAAATAATACAATTTTATTCAAATTATCAGAAATCTTTGTATAAAGCAAATCGTTTCTAAGATATAAATCAATACAGGCCTTACATTTTTTTCAATCTTCCGCAAAAATTGGTACAGGGATGTCGAATCTTCACTAGGGGTATGTAGTTCACGAACGAACTAGCTCAGAAAAGAGCTCTCACAAATGTGCTAAGTGAACTATTTCGCAATGTCGCTTTATTTTAGTTAATTTAGTTCAGTAGTTCACGGAACTCGGGTACACCTTACTCTGCATACATGCAACTCAGTAGAAAATTGAGTGGCTTCCGCAGCTCAAGCACATTGAGTTTCCGGTATTGTATTGGGAAGGGTTTTTAAAAAAAAATGTATGCCCGCAAATGAGTGCACATATGCGGTATATAGTTTTTGAAATGGATTTCTGAGGCGATAAATGGATGAACTCTTAAGGAGTTTCCTTTCTGGTGATGATTTGCTTATTATGCTTTCTGAATGGTGAACTACATGAATTGAAAATTGAACTAAATAAACTAGAAGAGCGAACCAGTCCAATAAACAGATTTCAACTAAACTGAGCGCTTTCTGGACTGAACTAACACGCACGAGCCTAATTAGTTGAGTGAATCTTTCAGATTGGTCACTTTCTTTGACACAAAAGAATGCAATCATTTGCGATTCACTGCTGTACATTCAAAAAGTGCGTAATACATCTTAAGACAAAATACCACACATTTTCAGTTAGCATCACCCGATATAATGTTCAAGGAAAACTGTTTAATAAACTCAATAAATTAAGGAACACAGCGTCGCAACTGTTGCACCAGAAACCCACAGCACATTGCAAATACAGTACTTCATTACACGATGGTAATTGTAAAAAGTACAAAGCTCCAATTGAGTTCGCATCCATACTCTCATTCGACGGCCGATGTAGATACGAACAAAATAAAGCGTAGCAAAACTTTTACACTTACTTGTATGCACTGAGTTTGAGTATGATCTGTTAAATCTCGACTTTTCATTTAGTACTATTCGCATTCATGTTTCTCTCTTTTTATTCCCACAGATGATGTGCTATTTTCTCGTCGCGGCAGGATGGGTCGGATTGTTAGTCCCCGTCATACACTTCCGCCAAATACGACATGCACCTACCACTTCCATGGATATCCTGGCGACCTGATTTGGTTATCATTTACAAGTTACAATCTGCAAATACTCCAGCAAGCAATACATGATAATAACACGCTAGGAAGGGTGAGTTACCTCCAAGTCTGCCCAGTTTGCCCTCTCCCTCCCCCTCCCAACCACCCATCCACAGACATCCCACAGTAGCAAAGACATTATGTGCTCTATGCTGTTTCTCGTATGTGTTGTGTACTTGTGCATATTATCCATCATCTAGGGAGAGCTTCTACTGCATGGAGTTTAATGCTTTTATTCTGTTCCGTAACATTTTCATTTTGCCCCTTTTTTGCATTTCTCCGTTTCTTTGTGGTACAACTTTTCCATTGTGAGCTATGTGGAAAGTTGTTAGTATTGTTTGGTGTATTGTAGTCGCCTGTCACTTGAACAGGAGCCAACTCCACCGCCCCGTATGTAGGCTTACGTCTACCGCTTGGTGCTAGATATTGTGTGAATTGTGAAGTAACATGCGAAACAAGAAAACAAAAACTATGTCTACACATATCTAACGTAAAGCCAACAATGCGATAGAAAATAATAATTTCAACAATAACAAAACCCTCCTTTTTTATTTTTATTTTTTTCCATGTACATGCATAAATACTGGGTCCTGTTCTGGTCTTTGTAACCGACGTGATGATATAGGCCGACCTGCCTCCTTGGATAACAAGACTAAGAATGTGGGACAGCTATGGGACGTATGTACCAATAAAGATGACAACAACGACAACTTTATCACCGTCTTCACAGCAAAGCAAATACCAAACCATTAATACCAACACGAATACAAACAGCAACAACAACAACAATGTCATTAACCAAACAAATAATTACGGCGGCTATTACTACAGTCCGCAGAATCCAAAGTTCGGCAAGAACATTCGCGTCAACATAGACAATGCCTGGAACCCGGTAGACACTTACATATACGGGCCAACACAGTCGAGCATATTCAACCAGGAGAACAAGTACGGTGGTTATTTGCAGCAGCAGCACCAGAAGTTCCCGGGCGGCGCGGCCACAGGCAATGGGCTGACAGGCGTCAAGGAGAGTTTCAACTACATTGCCAACAATCGGTTTGATAAGAACTCCAAAGATGCAGCAGTGACGGATAAGGGGGGAATTGCCACGGGTGGTGGCGCAACTGTTGGCGTTGGCACCACTGGAACAGCGGTGGCAGGCTCCAGTAGCGGTGGCGGCATTGGAAAAAACAAACGACGGCTTATGCTGGAAATTTATGACTACGAAACACCAAAATTATGCGATCACACTGCCATAACAAGCATCGGAGGACATAAACTTCGTCCATGTAGCCCACTGGAGAGCTACGTCAGCGCAGGCAGGGACTTGGTAAGCCATTTTATTCATTTTATACATATTTCTGCATGACGTTCCACGTGTGTGTATGTGGTCGTTTGCTGTGTTTGTTGGCAGCTAACCACTTAATAACGCAAATCCTTTGATTTATATCGTTTTGGTTTTGCCTTTGAGTGAAGGGTTAGACGAGAAACCATCAACGAACGCCAACATCATCGGTACGACCCACGGCTATGGCTGTGCCTTTCGCTTTTATGGATGGCTGCCTAAGCGCCAATGCGATTTAGAACAAAACATGGTCGCTGGACCAGTACCACTTTATTTAATAATTGACCATTTGGCTGTATCACATTATTGTTAGTGCAATTTGCGGCTAGCATCGCTCATGTGTTTCTGATGGTCTTGATCGAGGTATACGATGTAGTTTTTTTTTTTGTTGGCTTTTACAACCCTTCCCTGGTTGACCTCTGATTTAGTGGCCAATAGACCTGACACAATGGGGGGGAATCTCGTGCTCAATTTGCTTTTATGTGATATTTTGATTTTGCGGATTCCATTCTCTGCCAAAAGGTACAAATTCATAAGGGGAAAAAACCTAATATCGTGTAAGTAGTACATTTATTTTCCTTCCGATCCCAAACCCAATGAGCTGTGCGCTGAGCTGAGATAGATTTTGATACGTTTAAGAGATTCCTTAAGCGCAGATTTTGATTGGATTGCTTATGGAATCTGTTTTGCTGAAGGGTTACAATCTAAGCGGAATAGTTTATGCGGGGAGTAAGTATTCATTTGACGGGAAGTTAGTTTTTATGACATCCACTTAAGGAATCTTACATGAAAAATACATAAGAGTAGTAAATCCGTGGCTACTTTTTCACATTGATTTGAACCAGTGTATACCTACTATTTATGCCATGTGGCAGAGTATCGAATGACAATCAACTGACTTGTGAAATGTGAATATTCGATTTTGAACGGACTTTGGTAAGAGATTTGCCTACATTAACTTAGTTCAGCTTCATTGTTTTGAGTTTTCTATGCTATTGATGGGGACGTGGTGGCAATGTCACAATGCTAATGAGGAGGTTTTTTTTACATGCATACACAAATAGGATGAATTTCGAGTAATTGAAAAATGTGGGATTGCCGAAATTGTGAAACAAAACCAATTAAACGCTTAGTAGATTAAATTAGATTTATTTGCAATTGATTCGAAACTTGTTGTAAGCGTGTTTGCCCAAAATCAGTTTTAGGCACACGCCATTGCACGCCATTGTAGTCAACCAGATTGAAAATACATCCGCGTCCCCTTAAAACGAATGTTGAAATGTTTGATTTGGTGTATATGGTGAACTTTCAGCACAGGCGTACATGTACATGACAGTGTAGTTGGTAGCGGATTTTTAGTTAGCATAAGCAAGTTGTCCTGACGCAATTAACAATTCAAACAACAATTGCCTTCAAACAATTGTTTTAAAAACGAGGTACATTCCTAATTATCCCCGGCGTGGATGAAGACCGCCCACTTTGGTCAATAGTACAGACATAACCCTATGTTTGGCATAATAGGTCTGTTCCACTACATTCTGCACCAAATTGGGAAGTCTGTCATTTTTAAGGAGTGGGGGTAAAAATCTCTGAGGGAGAAGCAAAATCTCAAGAACGTACAGGAACGCAGTTATACCAATTGTGAACATTATGTCATTTATTGGGTCTGTAACATAATCGTGCGGTTTTTTTTTCAAAACGTGATTTTTTTTCTTAGTCAATGTATTGACTTTTTCCCAACTTTTTCGCAATTTGTGGATCCCATCCCAAAAGAACTACGCCGGCTTGGGAGCCAAGAATGAATCAAGCCAATTTTTGATATTCTGCTCTGATGTGAACCGTATTTCGGAGCGGGCGTTCTGCATCGACCGGAACAAATGGTAGTCAGAAGGGGCAAGGTCTGGCATACAAGGCGTGTGGGGTAAAACTTCCCATCCACTGTTTTACAAATAGTTCTTAGCCGGTATAGCAATGTGGGGCCGAGCGTTGTCATGATGGAAAATTATTGTCTCGTGTCTGGTCGAATATTCCGGGCGTTTTTCGGCTACTGATCTCTTCAAACGGATTAATTGTGTTCGGAAGCGCTGTCCATTGATGGTTTCACCCGGTTTTAGCAGCTCATAATACAGCACACCCTTCTGATCCCATTGTCCATAGTCCATAGTGACTTTTATTGACCAACTCCTCGATAATAGAATAACCTGCTCCAAGCTTGGTGATACCACGATGTTTAGAGTTGTCAATAGAGGAACCCCGCAGGATGGAGCACTGTCTCCTCTAATATAGAATGTGGTAGTGAAGGTTAGGTTAAGTTAGAATGGCTGACTACCTTAAGTTAAGCCACACTTAGGCCAAGAATAGGTCCGTTGTGCTACCACATGATCTAACAGATCCTAATCCGCGAACCATTTGGAACTCGTCATAAAGCGATGCAGCTGACTGATGCTAATTTTGCTTAGATCTGTCAAGTCGTAGAAATATGCGCCGTCCAAGTGACTGAGTCTGCGAGATGAGAGGGCATTGCAATTGCAAAGAAGGTGTGAAATAGTTTCTCCTGCCTCTTCATCCCTACAACTTCAGCAGAACTCGTTATAGGGGATACCCAAACTTGAGGCGTGAATTCCAATGGCACAATACCCGGTTATAACGCCGATGAAAGTTCTGAGATTCGGTCTACTCATTCTAATCAGGTCGCGTGAGCATTTTGGATCGATGGTAGGCCATAATTGCTTTATTATGAGGCAGCCAGTTCCGGAAGACCATCTACGCTTGGTGTGAGTAAGCGTTTTCGGCCAAATAGAGCAATCAAATGAGAAATCCCAAATGTGGACCAGTTACAAATAGTCAACCACACACAACTCAATCATTACGTAGTTACTTCTATATCAAATTATCCAGAAAATTGGCTTTTAAAAAATTGACAATCTTCAGCGAAAAAAATACAGTAAAATGGTAAATGAAATGGGTGGTCTTTTCTTAGTTTGAGAATGAAAATCTTGAATGCGGCGATGAAAAGGACTCTGAGGGATGTTGATGAATGAAAACGACTAAGATTTACTCAAATTGCAGTAAAATACGTAGAGAATATAAGAGTGTTGATTATTTCACGTAAAAAAGCGGTAAATTTGGAAATTTTACTTTACAGAACGTGCGAGTTTGCTTACCAGAACTTGCAAGTTACATACATATTCACGTTCACGTTGCTCTAAATTGTAAGTATTGGTCAAACGCGCTCAGAGTGGTTGTAGCTTCCAAGGCCACAACATAAATGGGAAACCTACTAAGAGCCAATAATTCCAATCGGAAGAACTGTCACAACTTACAACAGCCAGAGGCACCAGCTGCCAGAATCAAAAGCCAGACCACTAAAAACTAGGGTCACCGGCAACTAGAGACAGCAGCCAGTCACCAGTACCTCATCCACTAGAACCAGCCACTAAAGGCACCGGCCACCAGTACCTCATCCAGGATCACAAAGCACCAGAGCCAAAAGCCACCAGCCTCCAGTACCACCAGCCACCAGAGCCACAGTTTTCGAGATATCCGCGATATTTCATTTCGATGTGTTTTCTGGGAAAGATTTCCAAACTGCTGGCAAAAAGTGACATGTCTGGCTGGATCTTCTATTGTTGCTCGGAAGCATGCTTGTATGGCGGAAGTTTTCGTTGTATGTCCGATTTTTCAATAAGTTGTGAAGTGCATCTTTGCTTATGCTCTTAGGCATCCCTAGACACAATCGACTTCAAAAAAAGCCACGAGTTCGATAAATGGCAATACAACAGCTGAGATTCACAGTGCCCAAGTTATTATCATGAACATCCAAGGCACACCAGCAAGACCTTAATTCCATTATGAATATCGTTTCTACAGGAACCAAAGTAGATGTTTTGTAGTAGCGATAGGCATGGACGGAGTGGTGATTTGGTGCCCTTTCTAGCGAGTTCATCCGCTTCGCAATTCTCTGGGATATCACTGTGCAATCCACATAAGTTGGATGCTGAAATATCTGGTCATCTCGTTAAGAGGTAGGCGGCAATTATGGGACGTCTTGGAGTTAAAAGTGACAGCACTCAGAAGTTTGATCGCCGTCTGGCTGTCTGAACAGATGACAATATCTCTGCCTGTTTTTTATCCACGACAGGGCTTCCTTGATCGCTATAGTCTCTGCCTGAAAGACGCTACTGTGAGAGGGCAGTCGTAATGATAGTATAGTGAAGGAACATCTACTAACATTGGGTGGGACATATGCCAATGATGTTAGCATCACGTCCTTTGGGAAATTCTTATCCACGAGTACAGATATCATACCGTCGGGTATTGTCGAATTAGAAAAATGGAGGAATGTCTGCGGCCTAAATTCCTGTCTTCGATCCCCTTAATATCAAGGGGGTTCCTCTAAAACTATGTAACAGCCCCAAATTTCTAGGCCTCATTTTGAACGCGAAGCTAAGCTGGAAACCCAACATACTTGAACGCGGTAAAAATTCTCTACGGCTGTATATTGTTGTAAGAAAACCTGTAGGATGCAATTGGGGTCTACAGCCGCTAGTGATTCACTGGCTATTCGTATCAGTCGTTAGACCCATACTATTATACGGCATTGCGATTTGGTGCCCTGCCTAAATGGCATGTATTCCCAGCAGCAGAGCATTGTAAACTTCCCTCCCAAGCTTGTAGGCAGCGACCTGCCAGAACGACGATTACACTGACTTCGTCGTATGTGGAAGGATAGAGAGATAGCCGATAGATCTCTTCCGCATGCAGGTCGCTGCCAGCACGGCGTTTAGATTGACATCACTGCGTATGTGGAAGGAGCTCAGCTCTGGATACTCTACCATCCTCGATCAATTTGGAACCATTCCAAGATATACCGACCTCACCATACATAAGCTCATCTTCGAGACAAAATTCTCAACCAGCTTATCTTAGTGGACGTCTGAAGACCAGACGCTGGACAGTCCTCCGTGAATTAGTCCAGATGGATCGAAGATTTGCGATGGAGTGGGTGTGGAAGTGTCCTTAAAGATCTTAATTTTCAACTGTCATTCGGACTACACGACACTGAGACTATACATCTCAGTCTAAGGTCCATATCAATGCGTTATCATTAGGTCGAGGGCCTGGTGCAATTCTGTACGAATTCGTCATACTGCCTACTTTTCTGTTTCTTATACCTACATAATCTTAACTTGAACACTCACCCTCGACTCTTAAAACCTTGCTTGTATTTTGCAGACCCATTTTTAATTAAAGCGATTTTCCTATTGCAAGTTTATTAATTAATTTACACGCAGAATATCCCAGATTTTCGAATGCATAAGCAGGGGAGCACACGCACACAGCCACTTGTTTCACGAATTTATGGAGGAGACTGAAAATATTAATGACTCACCAACCGGACTGACAGCGCTGCAGCCATCGTTGCGAGAAAACAAACAGCGCCTTATTAAATTTCTCTCTTCATGGTTTATCTAACTTTTAATTAAATGCAAGTAATTCAGTTCACGCGATTGCGTAACGGTTGGCTTTTTAAGTTACTGCAGCATTCACCGAGCCGCAATTAATTCAGTTCATCTAGATATTCGTAGCAAAGAATTGCATATCCATCGGGGATTGTTTTTTGTTTTTGTTTTGTTTTAACTTTCAGTCGTCATCTGCTTCACAAATATTCGCAATTATTATCCTTTCGGGGAATATGTACTCGCATATGTTTCTTGCATACATACATACGTACGAATACAGATGTTGTGAGATCTTTTGAAGTGGGTTATGCACGTGGAAAGCCCGCATTTCAATTGTGGCCAGCAATATGTAGATATAAATGGAGATCTTTCATTTCGCATTTTGCGATAGCGAGCTGTTTCAGGAGCAAGGGTTGGTCTTCAAACGGAAATTAATTTAATTTCGCATTCTAATGTCAGAAATTCACAAATTCAGTCCATGCTGAAATGAGTGCAAGAAACAAATAATTAAAAATGATTCCCACTGCCTTTGAATAGCCTGTCTCAGTGCGGGCCGTGAAACTTCATCTGTTCCTGCAGTGGAGGCATCGGAAGCGGAGGAGCTGCTGACTGCCGCCTCCTTCAGAGTTAATTGAAAAATAAATGGTCGTAAAATTGTAATTTGATGTTGTTGTTTATGGCGATTTAATTGTTGATTTTTTGCCTCATCCTTGTTATATTTCCCCTGAGTTATCTGGCAAGTAACGGTTTGCCCACGGAGAGTGAAATATTTTATTCAAAGAATTTACTACGTATGTATGGCACATGGGTTTGGGGTGGCGCATTTATTCTCCTTTCTCTATTTAAGTTATTTAATCCCGCAAAGTTTATGGGTGGACTTACAACAGCGGAAGTTATTAAATGCACAGAAGCCTTTTGTATTTACTTAAGTGTTGACTAAGAAATTGCGCATCTGTTCGAAAACAAACTTTGTCGGTGTTTATTTTTGAAAAGGGCGTTAAATCTTCAGGATACACACTTTGCAAATAATTTCTCTATACAACCTACTATGGCAATCAACGAAACAAGCTATTTCAAAAGTTACACACTTTTTACTGTTTTATTTTCATTAATTTCTAAGAAGCATAAATTGGACACCATTGTTTAGTATTCTGCTAGATTACACCTACAGACCGTTACTCATCACACCCAATTTGTCTTGCGTTCCTCTCCAACGTATCTTCACAGCCGCGATATACCCTATTTGCTAATGCAGGACATTCGAGGAGAGTCGTTTTCATAATTGTATGAAGTAGAGGAAGCAAATGCCTGACGTAATAGATGCGTAAATGCATGACCCGAGAAAATTAAAATTTTAAGTTAAAAAAAATCGTTAATTCGAAATGGTTGGGGGAATGTCAGTCCGAACAAAAGAATTTTACGAATTTATGAACTTACATTGTCAAATTATTTTATTAACACAAAGGACTTCTAATTGCGAATTACCGGTACTCCCCCCATAGACATTTTGATGATATTATCCTACTTCTACGTATATGCGACCAGTCATTGCGTTATTTAATTTTTGCTAATTTAATTACATTTTTACATAAAAAGAAATTTAAACCCGACTCTCATTTATTCGGAAAAATATTTTTTGTGTTTAATTAAGGGTTTCACTTAAAATAAACCATCCCAAATGCATGTGATGTGATTCTCTCTTGTTGATTTATTCTCGCAGCAATAAATATGGTCTGTGTTAAAGGACATTGTTGTTGAAGACATCTGTTGTTTCCTTCGTTTATACCTACATATATGTAGTTCCAACAAATTGATGACAATCATCGGACATGTTTAAATTGGTAAGAGTGGCTGACTGCAGAAGGCAGTCACACTTAGGTATGAGTTTAGTAAGTACTATAAGGGCGCCCCATACAGCACGTATGCCCATTCTCAAAATACAAGCTTATCTGCTGTTTTTTTTTATATTTCAATAAGTTTGTTTATTTTTAATACTTCAATGTTTTTGCAATTGTTTACCTGTGAAGCCACGTGGCTTATTTGCAAGCGATTATTCGCTAATTTTTTAATACACTTGTTAAATCATCAAAATGTGTGTTACGTTAAGCAGAAATTTAAAATTTAAAATTTCCTTTTAAACTCATTATTTCACAAGAAATATATTAAATCCATGCTCTATTCAAATTAGCTTCTAGTACAAATCGTCTTAATTTCCATTTTCGAATGTTGACCAGGCTTGTGCTTTTTAGATGTGGTGGATGTTGAATAAATTGGGCACTGTCATCAGCGTTCTTTTGCCGTGCTCATTTATAAATGAAGGAAGTTGATACATTCGCTCTGCTTGTCGTCTGGTACCAAGCTGGTGGCTGATTTGTTTTCGGAAGTTCGGGGCGTCATAGTATTCCAGCACAGCTGTCATTTCGAATATCTGCTTAACTGTCTAAGTTCTTCCCAGATATCAACTCCACCGGTCTTTCGTGGTTGCTCTGAAGCTTCTCCATGTGTGTCTGCTCTGCCTCACCCGAAACCAATACCATTCCTCAGCCTGGACTCTATGAGAGCGTGGTACACTTTATTTTTTACACAAGCAGCAGATTTGTACTGCAGACAGGCCAGTGCAAATAGGGACCCTCTAAGCACAGTATATGGGTAGCACAGTGGTGGTTGTCGGTAGGTATGCCTTTATATTTGTACGTATCAACACCCCCAATGTCCTCGCACTCCTCAGTACTACTGGTGACGATGAGTACTGTGGACTTCGAATCTGCATAAGTTTTGTTTTTGGTACGTTGATAACCAATCCAATGTCATGACCGACTTCGTAAAACTCACTCTTGCATTACTCTCACTGGTACTTCCAGAGATTGATGACAGACAACTATTGCTGTGTCATCTACGTAGGCAAATAGGAAACTCTTCTTCAAACATCTTAACATTTCATTCGTATATAGAATAAAAAGTAGTGGAGCTAGTTTCGATCCTTGCAGGACACCATACAGCACTCTTTGTTCACTGCTATAGTGATCCTTGATTTTCACGCGAAACATTAACCAGTATGCTAATTTTCACCTTATCCCTGCTTTTATGGATAACTTCAATTAGTCTGTTACGGTCCAGTGTGTCAAATGGTCCAGAAAAAAACACTAGGATGTGATGTCGTTTGCTTAGTGTTGACTAAGTCTCCAAGAAGTTGGTTAGTGCTTCTACCTTTTTGGAATCCATGCGGTTTTTTGCACCGTAATTTAATTTTTTCAATGAATTCTCGAATTCGGTCAGCTACTATTTTCTCCATAATTTGTTCGATGGCAGGTAAGATCGCGATTGGACGATAGTTCGTTAACTGGGTTTTGCTACCACCGTTGTATATTGGTCGAACAACTGATTATTTCTGCCTTTTTGGAATAGTTGATTCATCTATTCGAATTGAGCAGCTTTGTTATAATGGGAGCAAACACGTCTAAATTTGATATTAAATCTATCGTGCTTATACCATCCATCCCAGGGGCTTTTTGAACATTTAAACACTTTAACATGCTTTAATTTGTTTGTTCATTGAACGTCTGCAAAATACATAATTTCGCAGTACCGCATGCTTGTGTTCTGATGTTGTTAATGGAAAATGGATACTGCCTGCCGCGGTCGGAAAATTCGTCTGCCTGTGTCGCTATATTCGTACAAGTTGAGAAGTTTTTCTAAATACAGTCCAAATTCGACGTCTTCCCCTCTAAAATTTAGTTTTTTTCCCACATTTTCTTCGGATCGGCGCTTTTCCTTCTCCTTCTTCAGTTTAAAAGATTTTGTTCGACCGATTGCCTAGCTTCTTGTACTCGGTCACCTATGCAACATTGTCACAAGTATTTTTCCACCTACGACATGGGATGTCCCTGGAGATCCATGCAGCACTTTTCTTTCCATCGTTCGCTTACATAAAGTTTTCGAGTTTGAAAATATTTCAAGCATTCTTTCCAGGAATTTGTTATCGTTTCCTTAGATAAGTATAGGATCGAACACGTATTCGATTTCACACGACATTTTAGAGTGGTTTAGGTAAGTCATGGTTTGAGTGGCAAAAAAAATGGACAAATTTTCTCCTCAAAATATTTCTGTCACCTCACATCAAAATTTATATTTTGGAATTCACGTGAGGTGCCAAAAAACCATGTCAATTCTTACTTACCTATGTACTTACTTAAGGTGGGGCTACAGTCCGGTGTGGACCTGGGCCTCAACCAAAAAGCGTCTCCAGCCAGCTTGATCTTTAGCTAGCTGCCTCCAAGTTGGTTAAGGTCTCTTTTCACTTGCGCGCTCCACCTGAGTTGCGGTCTTCCTCCATTGCACCGTCTCTCTTTGGTGGAATCGGAGACTTTCCGGGACGGAGAATTGGTTTTTCCATTCGCTCTACATTACCTAGCCTGGGCAGTGGGTACACACCTATACCTAAACCCTTTGGAGTTATCGGGTTCTTAAGTGGCATGCGTTGGTGTGTTGCTCGCTGTTACTGCAGATCCTTTGTTCAAATCTCTTCTTATTTTTCTCTAGGCAATACCACTACTTTTATTTTGTTTTGCATGAATAAACATTTCATATTATGTTTTTCGACGTATTCTATTTCATCAAAATCATTTTATCGTGACATTGTCGCATGGTTGCGGAGTATGTGGCAGCTTTATTTTTCAATGTGCGTCGGAGTTCCTATCAATTTTCGAGAGAGCTTCCGCACATTCCCTTTCCTCATTCATGTCTATTATGCATATCTATTTCCACCGGGACTTTTTTTCTTATCGGGCAATGCGACTGTTCTGAACGATGTTCGAAAGGAACTTGAAAAAGTTGTCCCTATTGTCAAAGACATTCTCATGGTAAATTTCCTTGACTTTCCCTCAAAATTGTCGCCTATCATTTGTCTGTAAAAATCAAATAAACGGCGATAAATGGTGGCAATTGATGCAAGGGTTATGGTCATGACTACTAGGCAAGGAAAAATATATCAAGCATATTTACACAGGGATGACTTAACCGTAATTTTTGTCATAAAATTCGATCTTCCGATGGTGGGATTTTCTTCGAATTCGACCATAAGAAATTACACTTTTTTCGGAACCAAAAAGTCAAAAAACGAAAGGTTAAAATAGGTCTTATTCTGCAGGATCTATGTGCACAAGGCTGCGCAGACCGTCTGTGCGGCGTGTATTCATGTCGCATGTTTGCAGCGATGGTATGTGTGAGTTCAAAATATTTTGACTTTCGAATCCAGTTTTTGGAAAATTGGAAAAATTGTATCACTTTTTAGTGCAAATTTCTTTTTCTTGTTTTTTTTTTTTTTTTAATTTCCAAGGCAATGACCGACCCCGCGACCACGACGAAATGAAACAAACTAAAGTTAATGCAGATTATCTGCACAGTGTGTGGCGAGGTGTATTTGCACAGACTTAAGGTTTGCAGTGACGCTTCTGTGTCGTGTATGAGCCCTATTACCTAGAGGAAAATGTCTGACTTTATGAAGCTGACACATATCAGATGTGATGTATTATACTTTCTCTACAGTTTGATACAAATAATTTTCCGATATCATTGTCTGGCTCTACATATGCACATATATTTTTATGTGCAATTTGAAAATATGCAAACATTTGTCATTCAATGCAATTATATAATAATGTGTATGTCAGTACGTCCAGCCAATACCAAATGTGAACGAACAAGAAAAATCCTCGAGTTCTGTGTTCAAATTTGCCTGATGCTATTTTTTTTTCATTCAATACATGTTTTGTAAAAAATATTTATTTTTTCCAATGAATATAATCGAATTCGTCGTAGAAACAAAATATAGATCCTCTTTCACCTGAAGTAGTAATTTGCCTTCTTCCTTTCATATATAAGACTTGTGGCATTTCTGATGGCACAACCGAAATTCTCGTTTCAACGGCATTGTATATGTTGTTTGGAGAGAAGTGGTGCGTTATCATTGCTTCTTGTAAAATGTCGAATGAAATAGAGACGTTTTCCTTGGAAAATCCTTTTGCTCGAGCCCAGTTGGCTGACGCAGTGACAATGATGGATGGCGCTTAAGGAATAGCCGAAGTCAAACCCTATCTGCAGCTCCTTGTTGCCGTGAAAAGGGGTTCGGTTTATTGTTTTTAATAGATAGCTGAAATGCTAGTGATTGTATGTCTCTACTTTTTGGACCGAACAACTTTGCTTCCATCAATAGCGCATATTCCACCAAAGAGTCGTCGAGCTCAAGGGGGAATATGGGTGTTCTACCCAGCTAGTAGATACCAAATCTTCCACTGGCTTTTGTGCTTGTGCAGCCAAACGCCTCATTGTGGTTTTAAGCACCTTAAATTGTTTTGATGCGTTCAAACACCCCATACTCTTTCCCGGTTGTGTAGTTGTAGTGTGTAGTTTTCGAAGTCACCTTGTTTCCTTTTGTAATAGTGTGTTAAATAAACCACAATGGGCCATAATAGATTTGTGGGCCATATTACAAACATTATCATTTTTAACTATATATTAAATACCATACAATTCACAAGCTAATTTTGATATTATATAATTTTGATTACATAATGAAATTTCAAACTGATCACTACACAATTTTATACAAACGTTTAATCATATTAGCAAAATGTTATGTAAAATTACTTCTCAAAACTTACACAAAAATTATAATAGAATAACAAAAAAAACCTTCCACGTAGTCTACTACAGAAGTCTGTTAAGCCAGACTGATCACGTAACAACGAAAGACAACCAGTTCGAAAACGAATGAAAATAATGCATAGAAAAATGATGCATTGATGATAATGCCGTAGGCCATATTGCAAACATGTGCCATATATGCAGCACTTGCCCTACGTATTGGAGCGATTCATAACATTGTGACTGTCGTTCAACAGCCTTTTCTACAAGTTAGTCATAATTGTCCATCACAAGTTATTATTACAAATACAAAATATGAAGTACATATCCTTATCAAAGCCATCAATAACTTAAAATGTTTGATACCTTAACAAGCACTGGTAAAAAATTGCTCCAAAATAACAGAACCAATGTTTATTTTTTCAGTCTTTCCTTTTGACAGCTTTGACTGTTCTACATGAAACTCTGTGCATCGGGGAAGTTTCATGTCAAAAATGCACTTCCTTCCAAAGTTGAATCTCGAAAATGTGAACTGGAAAAATTATCACTACATAGTATGAAATGTGAAGGCGTGACCATTTGTGTAACTTTTTACTTTCTCGCATTTGTTTCTTCTTTTGTTTGCTTGCAAAGTCTAAGGTTTGTTAAGATTGAAGAAGGAAGAGGTGGCAGCATAAAGTAATAAAAAATAAATGAATGTGCCTCTATGAAAAAGCTGTGATTTTGAGAAAAGTGAAACTGGCTACGGATTGGGGTCAACCACTGAAGTATGTGGGTACAAAATCCGCAGTAATAGAGGAAGATTTGGGTTTATCAAAAACGGAGCCTGGAATGGGAAATAGAAAAACCTTAAGAACCTCAGAGATGCTTCAAACCGAAACGGCCCTCTTTGAATGGCTTAAGAAAAAGCGGAAAAGGTGTCAATTTCGAGTAACCTTAAAATTTTATTTTATTTTAACGATCAGTTAAGGAATCTCCTAATTTGAATGTTATTGACGGGTGGCTTCGAAGAGTTCGAAAACTTCATATATGCCGGTTAAAATTGCCTACAAGCCATGAAGCTGTAGAGCCCTTGGTCGAAGAATTCCATGCCATCGTCAGGGCAACGAATGTCAAACGAAGATCGTAGATATGCATTAACTTTGCTTTTTCCTCTCATTTGTTGAATTAGTTTTGTGCCCCTTTATCCAATCAAATGAAGAATTAATAAATAAAAATAATTATGTGATGTGAGTCTCTCTAAAATGTGAACTGGCCAGGTTTTAATTAGTTCACATTATTAAGCTTGTACTGCTTAACCTTAAGTCAAATATATTTATAGTCTTATACCGAATACTCAGTGTACTCAGTGCAGAGTACCTTAGTGCACCGATTCTAAATTTTGGTACTCACGCAGTAATCAAATAGAAGGGACATCATTTATTTTAGTTATTAATATGTAATAGGGCCCATACATGACACAGACACGTCGCTGCAAACCTTAAGTCTGCGCTGCAGATAATCTGCACAGTTTGTCTCGTTTTGTTGTGGTCGTTGGGTCCGAAAAATTACAGACGCTGCTCTGGCAATCAAAAAAAAAAAAAAATAAGAGAGCCCAAGGATGGTTAAAACTAGACCAAGAAAGTAAATCTCCAAGAACTCAATCCAAAATTGTTTCTCCCTGGCTTTATTCATGTGTTTACGATGTGAATTTTCCTGCTGACCTGTGTAAATTCACTATACAGACACGTCGGTGCAGCCTATGCCAAATTCAAAAAATGAGGCGGTCGCTGCAAACATACGATGAATACCCACGAGCAGACGGTCTGCACAGGCAAGTGCATAGCGACAAACTATACGTGTTTGCAACGCGGTCTGTGTCGGATATTGGCCCTTCAAGTATCATGACTGAGGCACTCCAACAGGCCTCTTTTGTGGGTATTCACACTACGGTGCTACTTGCCTTGTATCATTGCAAATTTGCAAGTGTACAAAATTGTATACAACGATGAGATATAAATACCAGCAAACTTTAGTAATTTTGCTATAGCCTCACCTTGCAAGCCTAAAGACTTGTACTTTTTTGATAGTCCAGCAAATGCCATTCTGATTACGAAATTCGTGTGGATATATGGATGGATGCACCTCGTAACTAATTTTTTTCGAACCCCGTATCTCAGGTACGCTTCTTGACACCCACATTTTGACGGTTTTCTCAGAGAGCGTCCGCCTAAGATCTGAAGTGAAGAGGTCCTAAACTGCACATGATTTGGATTATAACAGGTTTTTTTTTTCTCGTAAAATAAGGTGATGTGGAAATACTTGTTTGTATGTAGGGATGAAAATATGCCTATGCCGTATTCTTGTCCGGACTTTGCGGACATTTAGAAGCCATCTTTTTTTTTGACACGAAAATACACCTAAATGCGGCAATGCATTTCACAGAGAACTAGAGCTTCATTTCGTCAGGCTGTGACAACGCATAGGGTGTAAAAGAGAGAAAAAATGTACGCGGAAGTGCGACAGTAAAAAAAATAATTTAATTAAACTTCTCCTGCCCTGAGAGTCATCCTTGAAAAGTGCAGTCAACCGGCAAATATTCCCTCCTTAGGGAAATTAATGTTTACGTTCTCGTTTTGAATCCTTGCCTCCCAGTGCCAGTTACCACAGTTGAATGTTGTACACACCGGCCCACTTGTACCTGCGAATACATAAAGCATCGTATGTATCTTTAACCCGTGACGTACCACGGCAGCATAGTAAATAAATTTTCTTTGCCGTTTCTCATGTGTACAGTCTTCAATTTTATACCGCTTTTTCTAATTTTACTTTTTTCCCTCTTTGCTTACTCTATTTGCAGAAAATTGAATTCCACACCCACACTGGCACTGCACTGTTCCCGGCCACATTTGCCCTCAACTACGAGTTTGTCGACACCGAACAGGGTGGTGAGCTGTGGCCCGGTCGACGTGGCGAGGACCCCGTTCCACAATTGTGCTCGAGGATATTTCGCAAACGGAAGGGCAACATACAAGTACCACGAAACGTCTTTCTTTATGGACGTGGTGGTGCCAAGAACCTAACTTGCCTGTACAGATTCGAAGCCGGTGTGTCGGAGCGTGTTAAACTAGTACTCCATAATGTGTCGTTTGGTGAAGGGGCAGCGTGTACCACCGACTCCGACCTGCACACTGGACGACCAAAATGCAATCAAATTGACCCGGATGGCAGAATCACCGAACTGAAGCTGTACGATGTGCCCTTCAGAGATGTAAAGATACCGCTTGGATGTTTCTGCGATAATACCAGTGCGCTGTACAACGCCCCACTAACATTTATATCGAACTCGAGAATTATGGAATTGACATTCACAGTCACCCGGCTCAACATATCGGAGGACTTTGCCGATGTATACTTTTTTGCGTCGTACGAGTTCAAGCGGGTGCCCGAATGCCGAAAACGTTTAAAACTAAAAGGCTCCGGTGGAGAGGATGAAATCAAATATCCACTCAAGTCACAAGACTCTAGCTGCGAAGGCCTGTCCTGGTATATCGAGGTACAGCAGCTGGAGCGGAGTCTGTTTGTGCAGACTTGGGGCTCATACTTGCCCGTTGACCCAACATCAGAGGATGCAATGCGATGCCACACCAAGAATCGACTGATGATTTACTCTGGCCGCCCATTAAAAGTTATGCGAGTTATTTGTCCGGCGCAGAGTGGTCCACGACCGACGTCTCTTCACATATTCTCAGAGGACTGGGCGAATGGTCAGCCGCTATTCACAAATAAGTAAGTGCTTCTCCCATGTCCTGTGGGGGTTTAGATTACAATAAAATTTCATGATTCCGGTATCATCCTGTGGTTGTTCGCTCTCGACAAGTTGTTTGCTAATGTTTTCCCAGTCTTAAATTTGTTTCAGTCCTTTAGGTGATGTCCTAATAAATGAGATTCGATTTTCCTTGTCATGTTGGTGGCAAACTGAGTGCATGGGTGCATATTCTTTATGGGTACGTTCGTACGGTGGATATACGAACTGGACGAGTGTGTGAATTCTAAAAGGCAAATGCATCGATTATATTTTGTGGCTGCTTGTCGGCTCTCAGATGTCGACTCTCGTATCATCTGGCTTCATTAACAGGGCATAATACTGCTTGCGTTCAACATTATTGCAAGGCGGGTGGTAGATATTCGGAAAATAACACTGATTTACGTTTCGACGGAACACGTTCATTAAGAAAATATAAGTAGTACGTACAAAGCGAAAACGCTTCACAGTTGTTACCATTCCCATAATTCACCTCCAGGGCATGTTTGAATGTATTCTGGACACCGGTGCCGGTTTTTAATTATGCACTTTTATTTATCTTGCAAGAATTCCGCTCTAACTTACACCAGATGAAGTACACTTATGTTTAGTACGGTGTATTAAACACTCGCCACCCTGCACTCTTGTACTATGCAGGGACTCTAGGCTTATTTTTCTTTTGATCATCTCGGTGCATAAATTGCGGGGGACGAGTTGTAAAATGTTAAACGAGGTTGCCTGGATATAACCAAGCAGAACATGATATTATCTTTAGCAGGTGTTGGCATTCACATTCTGCTGATAAGTGCCCTGAATTGTGTAGTTCTATGCTCTGAGTGTTTGCGACCAGAGGGTGTAATCGTTGCAGGACACTCTACGAGAGTCAGAACCGATCCTGTATACTTTTTTGCGTCGTACGAGTTCAAGCGGGTGCCCGAATGCCGAAAACGTTTAAAACTAAAAGGCTCCGGTGGAGAGGATGAAATCAAATATCCACTCAAGTCACAAGACTCTAGCTGCGAAGGCCTGTCCTGGTATATCGAGGTACAGCAGCTGGAGCGGAGTCTGTTTGTGCAGACTTGGGGCTCATACTTGCCCGTTGACCCAACATCAGAGGATGCAATGCGATGCCACACCAAGAATCGACTGATGATTTACTCTGGCCGCCCATTAAAAGTTATGCGAGTTATTTGTCCGGCGCAGAGTGGTCCACGACCGACGTCTCTTCACATATTCTCAGAGGACTGGGCGAATGGTCAGCCGCTATTCACAAATAAGTAAGTGCTTCTCCCATGTCCTGTGGGGGTTTAGATTACAATAAAATTTCATGATTCCGGTATCATCCTGTGGTTGTTCGCTCTCGACAAGTTGTTTGCTAATGTTTTCCCAGTCTTAAATTTGTTTCAGTCCTTTAGGTGATGTCCTAATAAATGAGATTCGATTTTCCTTGTCATGTTGGTGGCAAACTGAGTGCATGGGTGCATATTCTTTATGGGTACGTTCGTACGGTGGATATACGAACTGGACGAGTGTGTGAATTCTAAAAGGCAAATGCATCGATTATATTTTGTGGCTGCTTGTCGGCTCTCAGATGTCGACTCTCGTATCATCTGGCTTCATTAACAGGGCATAATACTGCTTGCGTTCAACATTATTGCAAGGCGGGTGGTAGATATTCGGAAAATAACACTGATTTACGTTTCGACGGAACACGTTCATTAAGAAAATATAAGTAGTACGTACAAAGCGAAAACGCTTCACAGTTGTTACCATTCCCATAATTCACCTCCAGGGCATGTTTGAATGTATTCTGGACACCGGTGCCGGTTTTTAATTATGCACTTTTATTTATCTTGCAAGAATTCCGCTCTAACTTACACCAGATGAAGTACACTTATGTTTAGTACGGTGTATTAAACACTCGCCACCCTGCACTCTTGTACTATGCAGGGACTCTAGGCTTATTTTTCTTTTGATCATCTCGGTGCATAAATTGCGGGGGACGAGTTGTAAAATGTTAAACGAGGTTGCCTGGATATAACCAAGCAGAACATGATATTATCTTTAGCAGGTGTTGGCATTCACATTCTGCTGATAAGTGCCCTGAATTGTGTAGTTCTATGCTCTGAGTGTTTGCGACCAGAGGGTGTAATCGTTGCAGGACACTCTACGAGAGTCAGACCGATCCTGAACAAACAACTGACATGCTAATTGACAAGTTTCACCACATTCCTAGGTATTGAATCGGAGGATCGATTGATGATAAGTTAGAGCCTTTTCGACCAAGAAAGAGTTTTATTTCTGAACATAGTCCCCTTTTAGTTCAGAAAATTAAGTATGGAGCTTATTTTTTCCCTCCAGATAATATGTTTACCAAGGTCCCCGAAACAGGGCTTTGTTCCGGCGAGGAGGTCATCCTCTTCAATCGACCCCAGCCATTTCCTCAGGTTTGGAAAAAGGAAATAGTTGCGGGGATGTAAATCTGGAGAATGTTCTGAATGCAGTGACTGCTCTGCTTTCTCAGCAATCGCGGCACCCACCACCTGAAATGGCTTCTCCTTCGTCCAAATATTCATGTAAAATGCGATGCCTCACATGCCGGTAATGACAGCTAGGCAGCGATCAAATCTCTGAGTGCAGTCACTTTCCACTCAAAGCGTTCCCTGAGTATGCGACAATTCAGCTCTCAACGAGATGGCCAAGTGTTTTAGCATCCGATTTATGTAGATGCCGGAGCACTGTCGCCTTTCCAGGAACTGGAATGAGCTCGCTTCAAAGTAATCTGGTTTCGGATGTACACTTTCCGTATGAAGACCTGCCGTCCATGCCTATCGCCACCACAAAACATCTACTGATGGTGAGAACGCTCCTTGCACTGGGTGCCTCATAACAAAACATATGTGACTTACTACCCATCTCCAAAATGCTCCCGTAGACTGAGTAGTGAGTTGAAACACAGATTAGGCTGTCCTTACAATGGCTTCTGCAAAAGCTGCAAACACAAGGAGGCACTTATTGCGCAACTTTTGTGCAATTGTAGAAGAAGTCACTTAGACGACTTCAACTTTAACCAACTTGCATTAGTGTTAGTCATCTCCACCGCTTTATCAAGAGGTTTTGAGAATTGGATCAATTAGATCCGCATGACCCTAGTCTAGCCTAAGTGTGCCTTCTGCCAACCAACAGTCAGCCACTCCAACCTAAGCAGCTTCTTCACTCTAATGCTTCGACCGTCCAATATCACTACGCCTAATATAATGCAAAAACAGCACACCAAATTCGGCTTTATTCGTTTTCGTTCAGATTCCGCTTTCAATGGCTGTCGAAGACAAACAGAATTAGGCTGAAAACACACCGGATCACACAACACGTTTTTGATTCCATAGTCAACTAGTTCAACGTTAGCTTATTTGAACACATACCAAACTAAGTAGATGTACCTTTTGTTTTCTTGTTTATTTTGGTGTGCGTTGAAATAAAACAAGATGGAATTTGCGACTTGCATGAGACTTGCACTTGATGTCGCCCTCATGTAACCATAACGTAACTACATTGTTCTAGATTGTAGACTGGGCATGCCACCTTCTTAAAATATATTATTATTATTATTTATTTTTTTATATTATAGTGTTAACAGAAAAACCAGAGCACAAGTTGCGAGACCTTCGGCTCAATAATACTATTTTCTTAAAATATAGCAGTAGGTTAGAAGTTAGCACTTGTTGTATCAACATTTTTGTCAAAATACATGTGAAAAATAATAAAAACAAAATCACCAAATTGTTTGAAAACATTATCGCCAATTCTTTGCACCCACCTTTACCCACAGGATTTTTTTTATTCACATCAAATTGAGTATGTATTTCCTTTAACTCAAATACTTGACTGGTGTGACTCCGAGTGAAAATGGAGTGTTCCATTGGTATTTACTCACACCACCCAGTATGGTACATTTCACTCAGTTCAGCACTGTGATAATGACAACTATTTCTCAAAACCAAAAACTAATTTCGCAGTACTGTCGTCGTTAAGCAAAAATTTGATAATGTGAATCAGGAACACTCCTTGGCCAGTTAGCGTCTACTGCATAAGTACTTGTACCCGGACCACAAACAATCATTTCATTAATTGTATGTTTGCCATGGCAGTTGACATAATGTTCTTCTTCTATCTCTGCGACAGTCCTAGCGATACATTGTACTACTTGAGGAAGGCCGTTGGTTGAAGATCTCAGTTGCAATGCTATGACTGTTTTCTGGCTATCGATGGCGGTTGCCATCCTACGAAAAGCTCTACGTACACTTGATTTGTGGATTCCGTGCGTTGTGCCTTTTCCATGATATTATACTTAATTTCCGAGCCAGTGAAGGGTTGTTAAAATCTGCAACACGAGAGTTAAGACACTATTTCATATGCTGCTATGCTGGAATGCTCTTTTTATAAACGAAAGCTTTCGATTATGTTCACTGACTCCTAATTGCGGATTTGTTAAGGACTTATTACACGCCTTCCTCGCGATTTATTATCTGATCCTTCAGAATTTTTTGCAAATAAAGCCTCCAACCATAACATTTTGAATTACTAGTAGCAATTATTTCATCACCAAAAAAGCACGACCGTCGACTTTGAAAATCAATTTGCAGAGAGAATTTTTTCTTAGCTTAATTCCGCCACTGACAATGCTTCAGGAGTACAACTCTCTAGAAAAAGTTTCTTAAACTTGGCCGTTTGGAGTCCGCATGAAACTGTTGGTCCCTTCCACTCGTGAAAAAACAGTATCACGTAATTATTATTATAATTCCGCTTATATCATCGAAATGTTTAATAATAATTGATAAGCACAATAATTTGATGCAACAGAAATTGGAAAATGAGTCTAATTTGCTAAAGTCATCATTTTTTCAGTTTAAAGTGTATCACTAATTCATTTTCTGTTTGGTGCAACGCTAATTTGGAAAGTTGAGCATTATTCACTTTTCCGTACTCAAGAAAATTCTTCAAATTTATTTTTAGAGCAACAGAAATTAATCAAAATGTGTGATAATTTACTAAGTTATCAGTGATAAGTAGTTGGTGCAATAGGGCTTAGGTTTACCTTCAAAATTGTTGCCTTCGGTCATGATGGACGAAACGATTCTTATACAGACAGCATACACTTTGTTCTGTCCTTATTGACTTCAAGGGGCTCGTTTCGCCTGTTCCTCGATCGGAGCTAATGTTTCTAAAACGGGCAGCTGTAAACACACAGTTGGTCAGAAGATAAAGCATTCCCTGTTTATACATAGCGGCCCTCAGTACCAGATTGTCGAAATCGCACTATTGCTTAATAACTAATAATAATAAATCTTAAGCGCGATATCCAGTCCAGCTTTCAAACGAAGTTCTTGAACCGAACCCAGCCATCTTACTACATCGCGTATGTGTTAGCGTAGTACGAGTCGTACCAATGTCGATGAACCAATTTTATGATATACATAATGACATGACGAACGTCATGTTATCGCGGTCGGAGCGCGTTCATTTCGATATGGAAAATTGAGTCTACCGCTTTTTGTTTATAAATATCGTTCGAGTTGCGATTCAAACATTCGCCCTTATTCTCTTAAACGAGGTGACAAATTCTCGTCTCGCATTACTCTGTCACCTCACATAAAAATCAGTGTTCTTAAATTCGAGTGAGGTGACCAAAAAAAAAAACAATCAAATTCTCTTCCCAAAAAAATTCAACTAGTTAGCAACATATGCTGCAGATTTGTGTCTTCAATTGGGATCAATTTCAATTCGGTTGTTGCATTTGCTAATTTGCATAATTACTTGGATGCCTTTGGTTCAACACGGGTATATTGGCCCGCGTATGTGGTGGATTACATTTCAATGACAGAGAAAGAAGAAGGAAAATGCAAACGTTTCTTTTTCTTAAAAAAATTGATTACTTGGTGTTTTGGAAATTTCCTCCATTAAAGAGACCAGACACTCAAATTGTTGGTTTTTGTTATTTCAACACTAAACATGAACATATTAATCAACTTTTATTCCTATAAATATTTGCAAGCTTATCTTACGAAAAATGCAAGCGATAAAAAAAAAACTTCGGGAAATTTCAAACGAAGAAAAGAAAGTGTGACTTTGTACCGACGTAAAAAACAGCCCACGAAAACAGTATTAAGAAAAGTCAAGGGTTGATTTTTAATTGTTAATCTACCTCCTCGACAATTCAGATTCTTAAGTAGTACGAGAACTCAACAAAGGTATTCTGTCCTCCGCTTGCTTATCATTTTTGGAAAAAGTGTTTTTTCCCTCGAATGTCATTTCTTATGGTTTTCTCTTTTTCAAGCATTTTCTCACACATTTCCACATGTTACCAGTTCATATGCATCATTCTCCGTCATTCCACGCTCAACCCTCATCATTTGTGTCGTCATTTTTCATTCCAAACTACACACTCCCATTATTCCAGGAACAGTGTCATTTGATTTAAGATCGAAAACGTAAATACCCAATTTTGGGTAGGTATTTACAATTCTGGGTATACACCTGATGAATACTCGAAATTTACCCTGTTTCTAAATACATACCTGCATACCTAATGGATTTTTGCCAGTGGCACATCCCAAGGTACGACGCAAATGGATCAATTTCTCCGTAGTCTCAAATTCGGCCATTACTTCGAACAGTTCCTTGCGACGTATGCTGGTGTGTATCGTTCGAAACTCTCAATTCCTTTAAAGGATTTGCCTTATGGTGAATATTTGGAATGTAGTCGGCATGTCAGGCTAGAAGCCACACCGGTACGTGCCGATTAGTGCGGCCGATTTCTGCTATGGACGATCACATAGAACACTGAGCGCGGACAGGAACATACCCCTTTTAATTGTTGCAAGAGGGAGACTAAAATGAGCCTTCTTGTGGAGACTAAAAATATATGCTTCGTCTGGGTGTTGGCCAGAATACTACGTTATTGATTTCGTCCAAATCTATTCAGTTGGTTTGTACCTAACCGGTTTTTCATTTGTCTGGGTCGATGAAACATTCAATTTAATCTGCCATTTGTTCAGACATCCTTCTATTTTCAAAGTCTACATTTTGATGGGATTCTGTGCGAGTGTTTCGATTTTCAAAGTTAAACAATGAAGTTAAAGAGTTCTCGAGCTCCACGCTTTTGTTTATGCTGTCAAATCATTGATTTACATACCCTCCCTATCGTGGTGTTTGAAAAAGAACAAAGCTTTTGAACTCATCGTGCTTTAAGATAAGATAATGACTGAAAGTAAGTCTAGACAGCCGACAAGGGCATACTCAAACGTCCTTTGACCGAGTTTTTATTCTGTCATCTAACGCGAAAAAAAAAAAAGAATATTTACTCCAACTTGAAAAGCATACCTATCACAAAACTCCTACGCGCCCATCTTATTTTCAAATATTCACTTACAAAGGAAATTTTATTTAAATATTTATCTTTTCTTTGCGTCTCTTCTCCCACCACTTATAGACCTGTGAGCCTTGTGTTGGAACCAATTCTCAAAGAACCTGGCGACATAGCATTCACTTGGCTAGAGATTCATCGCACACGTATAGCACTGCTACAGCAACTGGACCTCCAAGGTAATGCTTCATCAACGGGGAATGATACGCTCGGTGAATTTGGACTGTATCCAAAGGAGTCGGATTGTGAATACAAATGCCCTGAAATTGATGCATGCATCGCTGGAAACTTGTGGTGTGACGGTAAGTACATTATATTGTTGCTACCCGGCATCCCCCTCCCTCACGTTTACAGTGTAATTTTTCATTCGGCGAATTTTAAACCATTTACCATATCCATGTATACACATCAAGTGTACAATCTTACTCCATGGATCAAAACCAAAATAATAAATATACTTACGTATGGGCGAAACCGAAAAAGACGTCACTTTTTGTACGGTTGGTTATGGTGCCGTGATGTCGCTCCACGTTTTACGACTTTTAAGGGAGCGAATACAAGCGAATTTGTCTTCTGAATGAAGAATGCTCATTTATTTTCATCGCTAGTTGCTTCGCCAACCAACTATCGCCATTTGAAGTGTTTCCTTAGCCTGAGGATTGAGAAGGAAAACGAGGAGCGCCTAATTTTTACTGCATTTTTCCGGAATGGGCTCCATCGTGGATCCGGTAGTATTGCGGTGAATGGATGAGTTGGCTTTCTACGTGCACAATCTGTGAAAACGTCATGGGCTTCCTCCTCCATCCGGTGGTTATTTTTTTCTGCATTCAATTTTCTTTCACCCAAAGTTGTCACTGTCACTACACAATGGAGGGATTGAATTCGCAAGAAAACGCCACTGCAGATAAGTTACTGTCGGCGGCATTTTTTTTTCGTTCTGCTTTTGACAAAGATATAATGTAGAGTACATTACAAATTGGCTTGTAAAGAGAGGGATATTAAATTATAATTGCAAAAGTGAAGAATTTACTTTTGTTTCATCACACTTGTAGGCTTCGGGCACAGTTTTTCCATAGATGTTTGGATGAGTACGTGGCTAGCTACCTCTGTGACAAATTAATTTGATACATTTCACACGCCTCTAATTAGGGCAAATTGTGATAATCAATCTCTGCGGTTACGTCGTAATTGAACACAGCGGCCGCCTTCCAGGACATTTAACGGAAGCTGCGGGAACCGATCTGGTAGTAGACGAGGTCAAAACTAAAAACATACATGTACCCGATAAATTCATGTTTTTTGAAAAAGGATTCACTCAAGACTGTCACTTTAGGGAGCTACCACATGGAGGGGGCCAGAACTTCGACTACTATTATAATTGCATAGTGCCAATAACATCACTACAAAGCTTAGACGAAAACACCTGTTTCCTTCGGCTCAAAGGGAAGGATTTTTGTGTGAGAGCTGACTCGATACAAAATCTTCATACGTCGACAATAGAGAAAATGGATGTGGAAACGAATGGTATTTTGTATAGAAGAGTGGCGAGCAAGTAAAGGATCTTAACCAATTTGAAACAGCTAGGTAACCAAATTGTTGTAGTTTTACAGACCATGTTAGGTTTCTCCTGGTTTTTTTGAAAATTTGCATATGAGCTAAAATCACGAATAAATAAATAAGTAAAACTGTGAACAAAAACCAACTATTATGATACACTGTTCCCCACATTTTGCATCTGGATCATTTTAATCTTTTTTCATATAAACAGTGATTCCAACGTAGACCGTGGCGATATATGCAACTTACTGCTACAATTATATTCGCCTTCCTGTTTGTTACGGCGCACAGCGTTTCGTCTAGTACATGCTACCCGGACAAAATTATATTTTAGTTTATTGCTTATTTTAAGTAATGGCAAAAGAATCGCGAATACCAGCTGCAGAGATGAGATTTCTTCCTGCTGTTGTGGTTTTGTGTGTAATTACTCTCCGGGACAGGGTAAGAAACTCGGCAGTGCGCGAGGATCTCAACATTAAGCGGCTGTTTCTTCAAACGGAAAGGGTGATGGTTCGGTTGTTTCATCACGTGGCACGAAAGTCCCCTTCATAACGACTTCTGAGACGGGGGTTGAATGCGATTTCACGCGACGGCTTTTCAAACCCACGACGAGTTGGCTGGACCAAGTCCAAAAACTCGCCTGGTTATGCTTGGGGCATAACTCCTGATGAGCTAGAGTCAATGGCGGAAGATCGAGTTGCCTAGAGATCTCTAGTGCGGCTTTTCCTCCCGCGTCAGGAAATTATAATGATGATTATGATACTCATATAAAGTGGCCGCCATAGTGTTGTGAGTTTGTGAGGCGACCCGTACACACTTGCGTTGACGCAGCCCAAGTTCCATTCCCGGTACGAGCAAAAATACTTTTGACGGCCCACCACTTTCGAGTCACTGACAATGCTCAAAGAGTATAACTGGCCGTTCCAAGTCGGCATAAAACTGTAGGTCCATACAATACATACGTCCAACCCATGCACTTGTCACAGAACAATAGCACGCACAACACCAGTTGTTGGTGAGCAGCTAGGCCCCATATTATTATTATTATTATAATACCCGTACAAGCTTTTGACTTTTTACGTATATATGTCCTTGCCCCTTCTGCCTACCATTTGTTCCGGTCGATGCAGAACGCCCTCACTGAAATACGGTTCACATCAGAGCAAAAAATATCAAAAATTGGCTTGATTCATTCTTGGTTGCCGAGCCGGCACAGTTCTTTTGGGATGGGATCCACAAATTGGCAGAAAGATGGAAAAAAGTCATAGCTTCAGATGGCCAATACTATTGTACATGTTTTTCTTAATTAAACGTTCAAATTTTGAGACCCACTTTTTATAAATTTAAAGATGTACTTAGTGCTAATTGAGACATATTAAATATATTGTCAATATATTGTACTTATCACTTGTTTTGTTGACCGCTGATTTTTGTTCATGTCAGCAGGCTGCAAAGTCATTAATTGACGTACTTAACATTTCGCTGGAATACAATATTCCAGAATGCAGGAAATGTGTGGCGTAATGCAAAGTATTAGTTAGACTTTAAGTTGTACTTTAATACTGACAGTGACATACGATCGTGGAGACACTTATGAATTTTAAAATTATAGTCCGGGGTACGAATTATTTGAAGATAATGTGGAAGTGATAGATATTTTTACAAAATTAATATTTGTATGGTTTTGAGTACGTAACCATAATTGTTATAAAAGGTAATTTTTTAAAAACTATAGAAAAGTTTAGCAAAAAAAAAAGAAAACATAAAATTCAGAAAAATGCATGAAATATTTATTTGAATCGATAGTACGGTCCATATAATTTAATGTTTAAAGATTATTTCATGCAAATGTTGACCTTGACTGCGTCTCAAATGGTCCATTCACTTTGTCCAATTTTGGCATACTCTTTCCAACATTTCGGTCGGTATTTCACGAATAAATGCTTCAATGTTGTCTTCCAATGCTGAATAGACATGAGCTTCAACATAGCCCCACAAAAGATAGTCTAAAATTGACCGGTCCCGAACGTGAAATAAAATGTTCACCGAACTCGCCTCTCATAAGTCCATTGTTGCGCGTGGTGTGTGGCATGTGGCACCGTCTTGTTGAAACCACATGTCATGCAAGTCAAGCTCTTGCATTTTGGGCAAAAAAAAATTCGTATATCATCTCACGGTAGCGCTCACTATTCACAGTTACGTTACGATTTGCATCATCTTTGAAGAAGTACGGTCCAATGATGCCACCAGCCCATAAACCGCACCAAACTGTGATTTTTCTGGATGCATTGGTAGGTCTTGCAATGCTTTTGGCTTATATTCACTCCAAAATCGACAATTCTGCTTAATTACGTACCCATTGAGCCAAAAATGAGCTTCGTCGCTGAACACAACACGCGCCCGATGGACTTTCTTAACAGAGCACGCATTTTGATAATAAAATTCAATAATTTGGAAGCGTTGTTCATTTGTAAGATGGTTAAATTATATGGTTTATGGTTAAATTATAGACCAAACTGAAGATGTCGGCGTCGGCTGTTTAAACCAGTGTTGCCAAAAAGATAATAGCTAAAAAATCACCCTTTACAACAGACGGTACGGGGTTTTATATGAATTTAAAATCAACACATCGGCACATCTTCAAGAAATGATTCGATTGCACCCATGAATCAACCATTGTCTTGTTGATGTTTTATGTGGGAAGAAATTATTTATGGAGGATTTGATTTCGGAGGAAAGCTGATTTAAGCACACATAAATTTTAAGGAAGACAGCTATGGCAAACTGCAGGAAATACTTCTTTCGAATAGCCTTGTTTCTATAATTGGTAGGCGCCATGGGTATGGGTCCCACAACAAATTTCTCATTTAAACAATAAATACCGAATTCCACATATAAGTTGCATTTTGAAGCAAACAATATCAGAGCTACATACGACTTAAATATTTACGAGCAACTGAGATAAGTTGAACATAAGGTTTAAGTGTTAAGTAGATTTAAGTGCAGTATCAGCAAACTGCCCTTACACGCTTAAAAAGTGACTCGACTCTCAAAACGCCTTGTCTCGTCTTAGTAAACCTACTTTCGTAATAGCGGCGATTGTCTTCCCTTAAGTCAGTTCGAAAACAATACTCGGCGACGATTCGGCTTAATCGCTGTGTTTGTTGTAAGAGATGCTGTAGGAACTTCACAAAGCGAATTGAAACAAAAGACTTTTTATAAAATACTCCAATGTAGATAGGTCACACAATCCAAAAATAATTCAAGTCGCTGGCTATCTAACAAAAAAGTGTGAAGAGAACGACCAAAATTGAATCAAAAATTTAGTATCCAATCACACGTTGTTTATTAAAGAATTTCATTTAAAAAAATATATATACTCTCAAGCCAAAGATAATATTGCTTGATTTATTGCCCTTTTCCTGAGCATTGAATTCATTTTTTGCATTGTTCTCTTTTTTTTATTTTAGGTCACACAAACTGCCCCTCAGGGTTCGACGAGTCCGAAGAGGAGTGTGGAACTGCCCGTAAGCTCCTGGAATTACCCGGTGGTGTATTCGCTGCCCTAGGTTGTATAGCGGCGGCCATAACCGCCTGCTTAATATTCTGCATATTTGGTTTAGTGCGAAAACGTAAAAAATCGGTTGTTCAAAAAACAATCCTGAATGGAACACTGAAAAAGGACATCAAAAAAGATTCACTTTTTATCGATCCGGCTTCCTGACACGGGCTTCAGCCGGTCGAGTATATACACGTTGACCGGGAAACTACTGTGTGATATGTTGTATAGATGTTTTACTAATATTCCATCAATTATTAATTTTAAAACGAACTTTTTCTAATACATTTATTTTTTTACGCCATCCAAGCATTTAGTTGTATCGAACCGTTTTCACTCAAATTTTAAAACTACCTATATAAGAGATGAAATTCTGTGAGAGGGTATAAATTGAAATCATGTTAACCTACATACATTCATACTTACATGCATACATACTACTTAACGACACAATCACTGCCTTAAATTATATTTTGTTTAAGTATTTCTTTATCCTTCTACTTCTGTTGTTCTAATAGAGGGTCTTTTTTGTTTAAATGTCTATAGTTTGACTGAGGAATGTATTTGTAAAACCAAACCTATTAATCCTTCCATGCCCCACAATCGTGGGGACTTCGTTTTATAATTTTTATGATATACGGAAAGAGTTCAGAAGATATGAAACTATTGTAAATTAGGTACCTTCGAATAATGAAAAAAAAAACACAAAAAAATATACAAATGATACGCAATTGTATAAATGTAAAACTAAGCGCATGTAATTGATAGTACAGTTCTATGAAATCTCGAGAGTGTTGTGATGATGTTTCACATAAAATTGTTATACATGAACTACACACATACATACAAAAAACATATATTATTTATTTATATAACGTATAAGCAATGTGCAAATGTCAAGTTTTCACTTTGTGATGGAATTCTAAGCGGGATCTGCTTTAGGTAATGCAATAGTAATGGTTTTCGGAAAGTTTTCAGGGATTACTAAGAAATCCACAAACTGTTTAACTTTAAATTGTTACAAGAAATCATGTTTAACAATTTGTTAAATTTTTATTTTATTATTAGTCTCAATATACTGCGTGCAGGAACTAAGTCTTACACTTGTTTCACACTTGTGTCGTCGTAGTGAGTTGGTGCCAGGTTTGATCCTCGAATTTACAAACTTTCATAATTCAAAGAAAAAGTTTCTTAAACTTCGTCGTTCGGAGTAGGCATAAAATTCCAAGTTCCCATCCACTCGTGAAAGAATAATAGGACGGGCAACACTTGCATTTTGCTCTCTGTGTCCACAAGAAAGGGGGCACAGCATCGAAGTCTTGGACAGAGCTTCACAATGGGCTGATATAACTTCGAGGTAGTGAAAGACTTCGTCTACCTCGGCTCAGTAAGCTCAGTAGTAAATAGCATCAGTACCGAGATTAAAGGCAGAGTAACTCTTGCCAGCCGCTATTTCTATCTGCTCAAGATGAAATTGAGTAATAGAGCCAGGAGCCAGGACCACGCTGACTTTATATAAGACCTTAATAACCCCAGCCTTGCTATACGACACGGAGGCAGGGACAACCTCGAAGGCGGGAGTCCGTGGTCTCTTCGAGAGAAAAGTTCTGAGTGCGATCTTTGGACAATCTCAAAGGCGGATGAGGAGGTCCGTAGTCTCTTTGAGAGAAAAGTTCTGTGTGCGATTTTTGCTCCTGTTTGTGTTGAAGGTCGTTGGAAGAGAAGATTCAACCACTAACTGTACGGGCTGTACGGCGACATGAACTTAGTCAGACGTCTACGGTTTCAACGTCTAAGATGGCTGGGCCATGTGGAGCGCATGATTAACTCCGGCCCGAAGAGTCTCCGACTCCGAACCTGTTACAGAGGACCGCCGCGATTAAGGTGGCGCACCTAGGTGGAGAAGGACTGGGCGTGCGGGTCTGGAGGCAGCTAGCTAGATATCGTGCTAGTTGGAGCGGCCTGTTAGTTGAGTCCCAGGACCACGCATAATAGTACTTATTTTCTTCCTGTCTATTTGAGGGTGGAGGATTGACCTCCTTTGATTTAGTGGGATGGGGTGTCGCCTGATTCCAATGGCAGTACCGAACTCTTCCCTACTAGTTCCTCGGCTCTTTCATTGGCTGGAATACCCTTGTGCCCGAGGATCCAGTATAGGGTGAGATTGCTTCTATCACCTGTAGAGATAGACAAATATGATATCAGCTGTAGGCAGGTAAATATGATATTTCCAACTTGAAACCGATTGATCGTCTTCGCAGAGCCTTAATGGCCGCCTGACTATGTATGAACAAAACATTAGATAAGACTTCCTTTCTTGCTATAATTCGTCTGCTCTTTCGTTGTCCGGCATACCCTTCTGCTCAGGGACTAAGCATGTAATGTAATGAATTCCGCTGTTTCCTATAATTATAGGCAGAGATATCTTCTGATTGATTGATGGTGTTTTCAGAGCCTTTATGCCAGGCTTACTATCTATACAAGCCTGCAGATAAGCCCTTCAGACTTCGCAGATAAATTTAATAATGTAAAACTGATTCATTTATACACCACACAATAGATCTGCCGTCTATAGAACTCTTTGATAGTAGGTGGACTGCCTATTGAACAGATGTTACTTCTGCTTGGAATACGCTGCAGTCCTTCGGCAGCCGGAGGGCCATAGACTGGCCCTGTGCACCAAAATTGTTTGGTGCACAGCATTTGCGATGACGCTGCGGCATCGTAGCATTTCTGTCGTGTAAAAAGACTCGGAGGTTTCCGGGAGACCGCGGCGTCACCGCAGACACAGGTCCGACTTGCAGTAAATTGTTTTTCATCGATCAGTGCGAACATGCGTAACTTCGCCGCTTTTTAAAATTTGAAAGAAAGGCGTCAAACATGGAAGAATTTGAATTCTTAATGAGATAAGGTTTCCAGAAATATGGAGTTTGAATGCAGATTGAGTCCAACGAGAAAAACCAACCGCATGTGCGCATCGGGCAACAATCAACCGCTTTCCACATTGCACTTGACTGCGATTTATTTGCAGAGCATTGCTGATTTCGGAGGATTGCTTAGGTTTAGGATGACTGTTTTAGCGTGCGTTTTAAAGCAACATGAAAAATTACCGAAGGCTGCAGCTGCTATCCAAGAAACATTCCTTTCGCATAGCTACCGTTTCCGTCAGTAATCATTCACAATCACACATTAAATACAGCGGGGATTCGAAAAAGTTAAGCACTTTGTCGTTGAGGTACTTAACTTTTGCGAATTCTTAATTTTTCGAAGAGACTGCAATTAATAACGGTGAATGCCGTTTGCATTGGTGTTTCCTGGTTTTCTTTTGCTCCACATACGTGCATAATTGCATAAGTGTATAATAAATAGCGAAAATGGAAAAATAAGATAAAAACAAAAATGTTTTCCGTATACATCATGCTTAACTTTTGAGCGTCTTAACTGTATAACGAATATGACAATCTGAAATTGAGCACCTCAGTTAAGATCGACTTAAAAAATATTTAAGCATTTATTATATATACGAGCAACGGAAAGTAGGTAAAGTTGAGCACAAGGTTTTGAGTAGATTTAAGTCTAGTGTCAGCACACGGCCTTCAGTGAACGAAATTTGTTTCGACAACTTAGTTTTTAATAAGTCTTTTGTCTCAAGTTTATTTCTTAATAATAATTATTCAATCGGCAATTCTAACTGTTCTCCGCTTGATATTTAAGTTTTAACATAAACCAATTAGTAAAACGGCAAAGATAAAATAAATGTGTGAATGACTTATAATATTGTGCCAATGACACGCGGATTGGTGGCGTGGCAAAAACTTAGCGTGTTTGCATATTCAGACACAGTTGAAACAGAGACAGTAGTTGATAGAAAAATGTTACTCAAAGAGAGCAGTATGCCATACTAACGTTTTTGCCTTTTATTTATCAATTTATTTATTTTTTAGCTACCACATATTTAAAATTATAGGACAGCTAAGTAGCCGCAGTAGCAAGGGGCCGTAGGCTATAACATTTTATTGTTATTGTTCTTTGAAACTTCCATTTTTCGACATCCAATCCATATCTTTTGAGTAAATATGCACATTTCAAGCTAAGCTGTAATAAAACCATTGTTGCCTAGAGCTATGATTCTGCTTGGTTCCAAATAAATATTAATTAGTTGCACAATGTAAATAATTACATTCATTTTGTTCGAAATTATCCAACCATATATTGGGTTCAATTGAAAAAAAACCGCATTTACCCTTAAATAGAAAATAGTTTCGGAATGAATGCATAATTTAAAAAAGAAAAACAAAACATAACAAAAATATACAAAGTATTATACCCAAAGCGCATTTTGGAGAAATTAATATTCAAAATCGTAAAAACCCTAGCATAAGGACTAATTAATTGAATAATCAGAGGGAACTAATTAAAAGTACTTAAAATTGAAAAAAAAAAGAAAACTAAAATAAAGATGAATGCAAAAAAACATAAAAATTCCTACCTAGGTAATGGATTATGTAAATTCGTTTAGTATGGGTAATCAAAAAAAAAAAAACAACAGTGACAACCAAAGCAAAAATAGTGAAAACTCCAAAACACATAAATTCATGTGTATGTAACTTAGAACAGTACTAAATTACTATAATTTAGATGATTTTATTGGCATAAGGGTGAACAAGTGAACACTGTGTGTGTGTATGAGAAACATGCAAATGCTCGCTCATGACAGTAGCACATTAATGTTAAGATTGTAAATTTAATCGGTTTTAGAAACGCACTTTATACAATTATTATATACATACATACATACATAAAGAAGAAAGAAAAGAAAAACCAAAACTTATGATGTAAGTGAACAAAATATACAGAAGACGTTGTTTATTTTCTTAATTACTTTAGTTTTATAGGATAAACTTAGAACAAAACATTACCATGGAATAGATGAAAACAGTTTTATAAACTTATTTTTAATTTTATGCCGACAGAGTTGCTTTGATGTGGCACAAAAAGATAATTGTCTGGGGTTTCTGAAGTAAAATAAACATTTGATTCAACAGGGAATAGATTTATTGATGCAGCCCCGAACTGTGGTATCCATTCGCACTAATTTTTGCGTTGGAGACGTACTCCTCACTCATTGTTCCATGAGAGCGAGGAAAAGTCATAATCGAGTCATATTTTGAATATTTCCTAGCTTGAATGCTGCTGGCGAACATCCTTCACTTTGGATTGGAGCGTTGAATTGGTTATGTTCGCGTATGTTTGTGGAGCTTCATGTCTTAAAGGGCTGCACGGACGTAGTTGACATATGGTGTATAAAGTTGATGTACAAAAAATCGCTAAATTTATTAAGAAATATTTAAGAGCAGCTGTGTCTAGTGGCAAATTAGTGCAAACAAAAGTTAAAGGTTGGGCTCAGCTGGGTCATTCAAATTGTCTTCAGCTAACCCTAGAGAAAAAACGTTTGATCACGCTAAAAGGCTTATTTTCCAAAGTCACGTCTGCCAACAACAGATTGCTACTTTTCTAAATTAGGTCATAAGCTCCTGTGTTTAGACCTTCCTTTCGAACGCCTACTGGCAGTATGTATTTGGATAAACTGTACTAAGCAAAGCGCTCACACTGTGTAGTGTTGCATACTCACTAATTTTCATTTTCATTCCATAAATAAACAACTGAGTGAACATTCCAAAGAGTATTCAACCGTATCATTCCGCACATAAGTAGGGCATTACTCGCTTCTTAGGTTGAACCCATTCTTAGCTGACCCTTTTCGTTGAGTCAGTTATACATTTTTTTGTGCACTGAATGAGTGTGTTGATTTTAGAACTGTTGATCCTCGACCAAGACGTCCAATTGATCTGGCATGTTGTGCATTCGTCCACCTTCTTGTGTCATTGGATTATCTGGGATGGGTCAACGTCAGCGGATTTTCCCGAAAGTTCATTGTCGGCTATATACCCGCGAACAAGAACCCTTCTTAGAAATATCGAGTGCTGAGTGCAGTATGCGACTGGCTTGAACTTGATTTTTGTTAACGAATTTACTTCACTGTTTACCTTTTCATAATAAATACCTTTCTTGTCTGAACAAAATACTCCCAATTAGGGACTCAGAAAGGAACTCAACTTGTGATTCAAAAAGGAGTAAGCGACTGCAGAAGGTTGACTAGTCGCAATTTTGATCACTTTTTCGCTGAGTGACACACTCTCTCAATCCTTCAGTAGCCAATTCATCAGACCGGCGTTGTGTGATTCATGTCAAAGCAACATTATGCGTTGTATCTGTAAACAAACTTATACTGTCCTCCCATGGTTATAGTCGAGTGCGTGTGGTCTTTCACGTTGCCACGGCTCCAGAGATATAAAACGTGTGTGAGAATGGTAACTTCCACTGCTCCACTTCGGACTGTAGCGCCACCCATTTCATCATTACTATTACTGGGTGTCTATTTTCAGTACCTTCAACCTCCACTTTAATTATAGCACGCTCTTTTGCCAGACAACAGACACAACTTATTTGTTCGCTATTATCAAATAATATTAATTCTCAAACTCCAGTCGTGTATTATTAGCAACACGATGGGTGATACAATTCTGCAATTTTCATGATCATCCCATTTGCGGGAGGAAACTCCACTTCTGCAGTCTCAAAATCAAATCAACTTCAAAATTTGTTCTAATGTAATTTAGCCAAGGGCCTTTTACCGCATACATGGCAGGTGGCAATTTTGTAGAACCTGAATGTAAATTCTCTCGGAAGTGAAAACGTTAAGTTTCCTCACACCTGAGTTGCGTATACACGCACACACATACATATTCAGTTCATTCTGAATTCTCCCCACTGCCTTGAGCTGCATATGTAATCATGCACAACTTTAGAAATTTCCCATCCACTGTTGACTAAGCATGTGTCCATCAAATGAATGAAGGCAGCAAGCCTGAAGGTTTATTTAGATTTCAATCAATTTGTTCAATAATTGAATTGATCTCATTAAGAGATTCTTATTAATCAGCTGTGTTGCGACAAGGTTAGGCTAGAGTGATTGCCGCGGTCCAGTCCCCGGTAAACCTCAGTTGTGATATCACAGCTGTGACCGAATAAATTTAAGCTACTCGCTTGCCGTTTCTCACTCACCTGCAACACATGAAGGGTCTCAGCCTTACCGATCCATCTGCTCGTCGTCATTCGTCATTCAGTCACCAGAGTGTCACCAAAGTGTCTTTATGGCAGACGTACGGTCTTCTTCTCCCTCCCGAATCCAGATGCTCGGATCTGTGCATGAGCTCGATGTGTGAGAACCAGTGCACCATATACCCGTTCAGAAATTTTACCTCGAAGGCGAACGGGGCTCTGCTGTTCTGCTTATCATCTAGCTTTCAATTCCATTTACATAGAACTCAATTTTTCAAACAAGATTGTTATCCTTCGAGTAAGGAGTTGTTTCAAGTTGTTTCTATAGACCAAAGTTGCACCGGTTACAACGGGCAATTCTACGTTGGATCCCCCCTCATATCATGCCCAAGGTAGACAAACTCCACTACCAACTCAACCATTCCAACAGTCGGACATGCTGGTTTCCGTAGGATCACATTCGAGATCTAACTTGATTCCAGACACAGTTGAACGAGTGCAAAATCACGTTCTAGAATCTAGACCTTTAAAGAAAAATTGCCAAGCGTTATTTTCATGGCCGTTGACCCTCCTAGTAAATTGGTTATAACCTTGATGTCCGAAAGAATAAGATCGCGAACGCAAGCTGCTGAGATAAGATTTCTCCGTGCTGTTGTGGGAGTTACTCGCCGGGAGAGGGAAAGAAACACAGCCATGCGCGAGACACTCAACATTGAGCTATGCTTCGTTGGTTTGGTCAAGTGGCACGAATATCCCCTTCATTACGACTTCCGTGGCGGGTGTTGAATGCGATTCCATCAGGTGATACAATTCGTCTATCACACCCACAGTGGGCGAGCCTTCTTTTCAAATTAGTAGGATTTCTTACTGGAACCAAGCAGATTACTGATTTGTGTCTTGATTCGAAGTCCTCGTTTGTGGCCATAAGTTCTCCAATCAAGCAAGGAAATACGTCCCTCCTCGATGTAGGTGAACGCAGAATTTCAAATTCCATGTTGTTACGCTGATGCTGCAATGATAATTTGTCTGTGGTACTTTCCATCAGACCAGACCTCTAGTGGGGCATAGGCTGTCAACCAGGCGTGCCCGCCATCTCGTTCTGCATTGCGTTTGAGCTCTCTCCAACTCATTCCTAAAGAACTCGATTCCTCTTCAGGGCGTTTCTTCCTGGGCGGCGCTGCTGGTTAAGCGGATTGCACTGCAAGGCGTAGTTCGCAATGGAGTCGTCTTCACGACTTAGCGTGTGTCCAATCTACTGCCACTTTCTCCTTCATATTGTGATGTTCATAGGTTCCTGGCCCGTTCTCAGGTGCAATTGCTCGTTGGAGCTACTGTTCGGCCAAAAAAACCCGAAGGCGGTTTCTTAAACATCTGTTTACAAAAAATTGCAGGTCTGGACTGGTAGTGGCGTCCACTTTGCCTACAGCAGCACCGACTCGAGACTTGGTTCTCAAGCTGAGTATAATCCGAATGCAGCCTTAGCATTCCTGATTCTGCTGCTCACATACAGTTTGCCGATACCTGCATATAAATAGAAGGCTGTTTTTTTAGCTTTCTCAACTTCCAGTCCGCTATGCTAAAGTGGACGAGATTGTTACAAATGCTAAGGACGTTAGTTTTCGCTGTGTTTAGTCTGAGACCCACTTGGCTTGCCTCAGCTTCTAGATTAGGAGTCATCAAATGCAGATCCATTATTCGACATGGTTAGGCTAGGATTATCGGCCATCCATTATCCGACATCGTCAGCGTGGTCTAGGTATTTAAGGTAAGATGTCATTGCCCATCGAATGCCATTGAAATGCTGCACGGGGCACATCGCTGATTACCAAGAGAAATAATAGTGGCCACAGTAAGCACCCTTGACGAACTCCACTTCGCACCCCAAACTCCTCTGAGACCGTAGACAACGGCAATGATTTGAACTTGCATCTGCAGTGTACGCTTGTACATTAATTTGTTTAGGGAGCAAATCGAGAGCAATGCACTTCATTCATGCATTAATACCACTTTAACATGGACCTGTCTAAATATTGCATTCAGTGATAGCACTAAAGTTCGACCATCTTCGAGTCACATTATTTTTTGACCCCCATGTGTAGGCTACAGCTATATATACTCAAAAATTAGGTGGTAATGTTAAGGTTCATTGGGCTGTTATGGCAGCTAACTTCATATTGGTTTAGTGGATTTGTTTAGAAGTGCATACAGACATCACAATCAAACGCAAAAGCATATTTCCCGCATACGCATGAAAAGCAAATGTTTAACTTACTCAACACATTATGGACTCTGTTTGTGTGACACAGAACACTTTCGAGGCAAACAAACAATACACACAAAATCGTCTTTCGACTCGCAATAGAAAGGGAAAGTCCATTGGAATACATTATTTTTTTGTCATTTTTTTTACTTCATATAACCCGCATTATTTTTGTATTGAAAGTAAATATTGGTCAATGTGAAACATGCCAAATGGTGCCAAGTAAAATGAAAACGAAATGAATTTAATTTAAGACGATAAACAATCACGCACTGCCAGTTGATGGTAAAGCTTCTGTTTAACAAGAAAACAAAAATGAATATAAATAAAATATTTGAAGATTCACTTTAATTTTGGTAACAATTTCACTGCCAATTCAAACGATCTTTGTACGTGTGGGCAGTTAAGAATACTCAGCAATCACAGGTGATGTGAAAAATTACTGCCACAAAGGACTTGAATGTTGTCAGTGATGCCAGTGAGATGATTATAAGTTCATAAGCAGATGTTATTTAACAACTGGCCACACACTTATTATTTGTATTTTCTTATTTTGACCCGTTATGACAGTTCGACAAGTTCAATGTAAATAATAAACTTTTGTATTGATTTGAATTGGTAAACCACTTATTCATTCAATTTATACATGAAATGTATCTGAATTGAAGGTGAAAAATGAAATGAAACAGAATTATATTTATTATTTTATGAAATGATGCACTGAATCAAATAGTAAAAAATTAATAAATTATATAAAATTACGAAACGTGTCTTTTCTTGTGTGACACAATGTCGCATGTGTTTTTATGGCATTTTCGATGGGATTTGTTGCATACTTATAGGCACACATATAACAGATGAGGTTGTAAGTGAGCATTCTGACAGGTAACGTATGGTTCCAAGGTTTGGGAGTCTTCATAGAGAATGTGCTAAACACTTGCTATTTTGTATTTATTGATTTGAATATAGAATCTTCCGGCCATTCTGGCACTGACATACTTGCACTGCGTCGTGTCATTACCCACTGTGACTTATGGAAATGAAGAAATAGTGTCCAGCTCCTGCAGGGCACTGTAGCAGGAGGATAGGATGCATTTCTTCGAAGAGCGGGAAAACGCGGATTAAGGGTTGAACTGAAAAGCCTTCTGCGATTCATATATGAATCTGAAGTGGTAGACATCGTTTGCCAGTGGACTTGATGGGAACGATAGAACTCGTTGGCCAATTTACTCACCAGTAACTAAATTTCAATACACTTACTACTTAGACCCAATAATCCCCTTGTAAGTCCTAGGGCCTCTACTACGCCTACGCGACATCGTATGCGGTTTGTCGCAATGAGTTTCAGCTCTCTCAAACTTCAGCTCTGTCGGGACTTCTCTATTCCGCTATTCTACCGTCTTGGGTAAGCTGGCACCACTGCATCGCTTATTTTGCTATGGGGTGGGAATTGTTTTATTGCATATCACTGTGTCAAGGACATGCCCGTTAAGCAGCAGTTATAAGTGCTGCTAAAGTGCGTCCACTATTTCCGACGGTCCACAATTTCGAAGACCCTGAGTGCCTCTCCTAGAACCAGCGGCTGTCGGCGTTTTTTATAAGAGGTCCGTATTTTCTGTCCCCAGACTCTTCCATATCCTTGAGCTGGGAGGTTTGCTTGTTTTCCGAGGCAGCGCCTTTTCGCATGTCTCGTCGGTCTTTTTTTATAATTTGCGCGTGCACAAGGGATTTTGAATACCCTTAAATGTCAGGGGTCAAGACACAGCACGGGTCGTGGGTATAGAGGGAGAAAGGGAAAGGAGAAATACCTGTGCACATTGGTTTTAAATATCTGCGGATTGTAGTCTGTGAGAAATATTAGGCATTTCATTCCGTCCGACAGTAGGCTTAAGGGTAAACTGCCGAGCATTCCCGGCGAGACGCATAGTGCGGGTGCATTCATGAAGAGGCTAGCTCACTTGAGCATTGTTTGTGAAAAAAGGGATAAAATACGGGCAAAGAAGAGACGGTGCGTCGATGTTCGAGCGAGTCAAAGGACTTGCTCTTTGAACTTTTCTTTCGGTCACACTCGCAGTGGTATGATGCCACAGGGTCGGCGGTGGGGTGGTTTCCGCAAAATCTTTGATGGTCAAGCAGCAATGCAACTTGCTGACGATGACAACTTTGTAGGCTCTGGCCATCTCCGATGGAATGGTGCAGCCGTCTGATGATAAATAATCGAGCTCTGAATAGTATTGCTACGAGGAAATGGTTAGAGTCCCTGAATGGTTGCACATCCAGAATATTTGACGCATGCCTTTTTATTAGCGGATCGACCGTCCGAAGATCGCCAGGTTGTTGTGTGGATTCTCTTACAGGGGAAACTCATTCTACGTATGAACATATTACGTGTTGCAGCGCAGTCTATGAGTCGGAAGTCGTTATCAAATGTCACGTCGTGGAGGCTGTGCTTTCCGATCACTCCGCCAAAGATGTCTCCAAGTAAGACTTTGACATCGTACTCCGGACATTCTGATTAGGCACTGTCCAAGAGGTAGTAAAAGCCCTCTTCACAGAGTCTTCACCCTCCTCGGCTTAGAGTCGATCTCCTTGGCCTTAACCGTTTTCCCACAACGAAAGCGCATCCAAATGTAAAAGTTTGTATTTTTGTGACAGCTTTAATATGTGTCGAATTCATTCTTTCTCAATATCCCTTTTCCTATCCAGCATATTTTCTAGTTCGCAGTACTGCGAGAGCATCTTTTCGAGTTCATGACCGGCCCCTGGAGTGTAGTGTCTTCTTACATTCCAGGAGAACAGTCTCAAATCATTGTCCTTCTCGGTACGTTGCTCCGAGGCTCCTTGCTTTCACATAACAAACGGTTGTTTACGTGTGCGGGATGGTTCGGAGAAAAGAAAACTGTTTGTTCTTGGCAAATCGAACAATCCAAGATGTTTCAAGGATACCAAGTGCTAGCCAGTCGAATATACAGCAAACAAAAAAGCTTGGATTACTTCCGAAATTTTCGAGGGAGTTTTGCGAAAATGGGATATAGAGCTAAAAATAAAAAAAAAAAATTGTTACTTGTTGATAACTGCCTATCACATCCAAACACTGAAAATCTTTCGTCAATAAAACTTGTTTTTCTTCCGCCCAATACAACATCGATACTGCAACCAATGGACCAGGGTTTGATAAGAAGCCTAAAAAGCAATTCTAGAAAAAAGGAATATGCCATTGGCTTATTAGACGCTATCGGCATGGTAGCCACAGCCTGGGATCGCGTCAGTGCTGCACACTATTGCTAACTGTTTTAAGTATGCAGGCTTGCAGACTTGCATACTCACATGATGAACAATTTGTGGAAGTGGTCGATTGGCCCCTCTCTGAATGAATTTTACTGATGAACAATTCAAACATCGTTGATTCAGAAATAGCCTGGAAGAAGTTCGTAACCGTTGATGACAACATTTTAACCCCTGATGATCCAAATTTAAAAGAAATAGTCAGTGCTGCTGCTCTACCGGAAAACCCTATTTTAGAGATATTTGATGACGAAGACGTACCTGACAATAAAACAAGCCCTTCAATAGCGTAGGCATTAAATGCAGTAGCTCTGGTAAAAGAATACTGTTATTTCGTTAACGAAGCGTCAGGCTTAACAAATAATGTGTTGCAAGTTGAAAAGATAGAAGCTTTGAGAAGATTAGAAGCTTTTTATCTCAACGCAGTTGAGTATTACAGATTTTATTAAAAGACCGTAATATAATATTTACTAAAAGAATGTGTCTTTGTATGTATTGGGTCTATAACTTCTATAAATTCGTGCGGTTTGCTAAGAGATGGCGTAACTTGTATTATTCCATTGGAAGATGCGTTGGAAAGCTAGTGCCATTTTAGTACATGTCATTCATTTGAAGCCGAAAGTCATATTATTTTGGTGGAAGTTTATGGTGGAAATGAAATTTATGAAAAAGCGCAAAAAATCATACCAGCCAAATCAACGTCGAAGCCGAAATCCATGGTTCGAATGTAATGCTCTGTATTTGGTGGAATCAAAAGGGTGTGCTGTATAAGGAGCTGCTAAAACCGGGTGAAACCATCAATGGATAACGCTACCGAACACAATTAATCCGTTTGAAGAGAGCAGCAGCTGAAAAACGCCCGGAGTATGCGACCAGACACAAGGCAACAATTTTGCATCATGACAACACTAGGCCCCACGTTGCTATTCCGGTTAAGAACTATTTGGAAAACAGAGGATGGGAAGTTTAACCCCACCCGCTTTACAGCCCAGACCTTGCCCCTTCTGACTACCATTTGTTCCAGTCGATGCAGAACGCCCTCACTAAAATGCGGTTCACATCAGAGCAGAATATAAAAAATTGGCTTGATTCGTTCTTGGCTACCAAGCCGTCGCAGTTCTTTTGGGATGGGATCCACAAATTGCCAGAAATATGGGAAGAAGTCATAGCTTTAGATGGGCAATACTTTGAATAATGCTATTAGACATGTTTTTCTTAAATAATCGTTCAAATTTAAAAAAAAAATTGCACTATTTTTATTATGTTATAGACCCAATACATACATATATATGTACTTGCTTTTCATTTAAACTTTAAAAGAAATAAGAATACAACGTAGGATATTTAAATAAATATTTAATTTTGTTCCATGCTGATATAGCGACATCCGGTTATAACGACGGAAAATTTGTCTCCCGTGAGTGGTCATTATAACCGAATCCTACTGTATGTAGTAATAAACATAGTAATAAACATTTTTTAGCTAGTACCATAATTTTTTCTAGGAGTTTTTGTTTGCAGCTGCTCTAGTGACAAGAGCACACATACATCCGATGACGTACATATTCCGGATGATCCGTTGGAACAAAATTTTCACCCCACTTCTATTCCCCACAATCAGTGATGCATTATCAGCTGCGAATCCAATTGTGTTGTCTATCGGGACGTCTATCCAATTGAAAAAGCTGTCATTCGCGGTTAATTTGATCCGAAAAATCAATCGGCGACTTTGTGTCGACCAAAATCAAGATACCGCACTAAAAGGACTAGACATTTATTGTACCTGCTTTCATCAAATATCAACGAAAACTTTTGTTTCTAAGAACATTGCGAAATTGAGCATCAACACACTGTGTTTGTTGTTTGTACAGCTCTTGTTTTCCCGCATTTCAAACATTCACTATTTCTGAAGCTACAGCGATAGACTGATGATACGCGGAGTTCAATATAAATTGATGATTATGTTCTAACAGAAACATAATTATCTTCAACTCAATGGTCTTTATTTCTTTAATTTCGAATATTTTCGAGGGGAGTACTGGAACTCGAGAGTAGTGCAAATACTCCCTTAGTAGTATTTCTGGCAGCCCTGCTGCTGACATTGGTTCACCTCTCTATGGGTCTTCTAAAGGCTATCCAGGTTGTGCTGAGAGACTATATGTCATCTTGCGATCAATAACATTCCCTGTGCGCACAGACCCTGCCCGCCAACGGCACTATCACTGGAATGGTCTGATTGTGGAAACCACAGTTGAACATGGTTTAAGTGTGCTACCGACCTACTTTTAAGATTGGCTGTATTATAGCAATGATTTCGATTTATCAGGAGTTGGACCAGCGCTTTGTACTTCGTTATCGGGATTTCACAGATTCACAAACTGTGAATACACAGCAGCGCCTTTTCAGATGTTGAAAGAGTTTCTTTTTTTTTACCAGATTTTCTATTCGCCCTTTCAATAGGCCAACGCGGTTTTACTTCAAAGGATACCATTGAAAGGTTTGTTTGTAGCATGTACCAAAGCTAAACTTTACAATTCTTGCAAAACCACATAGCCGAAATGTTCAATAACATATGCAAGCATTTCACATTTCAATGGTGTTACTGCAGCCGATATATACGCGTTTGTAGCTGCAGCTATGTTCTGGATGTTAATAATTTGCTTGTCTGGGAAATAGTGAAAACTCATTCAGCTATTAGAGGATAGTGTGTTAGTTAATAACTCTGAATGGTTTGATTGAAAAGCCTCATCTGACCGAGTGCCTTTTCACCCTCAAACCCCAATTTGAGTGGCAGCCTGATTAGCTCTAGATATAAACTTTGCATGAATGGTTTCTGGAAAATTATGCAGAGAACAAAACTGCACCACTGAAAAAATATATGAATGAAATTTCGAGATATTAGCGGCCGAACATGAAAATTAGTATCATAATTCAAAAAAAATATGACCGTGGCTCCCACGACTAATAGAACACAGCGAAGAAAAACTTTTAGCATTAAATTTAAAAATGTTTGTTTTGAAGACTTTGAACATTGTTTATATTTTATAACATTACTAGCGGAACTTGTGCTTGCTTCGCTAGGCAGATCACATTAATATACGACTGAAAAACACTCGATTTACTGTCGGGTTTTCCTATATTTATTTTATATCTTTTTTTTTTTTGTCTTTACTAAAATTACCACAGAGCTCTTTCTTAAACAAAATTGTTTGTTTTGTTCGAAGTTCTGGTATAAATAATCAGAACGGTCGACAAATGGTATGGCGAACACCAAATACCGAGCTTCTTCCTGAAAATACCTTCGCAACAGTAAAGCATGGTGGCTGGCATCGGCAGCTGGGGTGGGAAAACTTCATATTATTGTATGCCACAGGAAATATATTGGTATCTTAAAACTTAATTTGGTAGAAGGTGCACTAAAATTGGGTCTGCACAATGAATTTACTTTTTACCAAGATAATGACCCAAATCGTAAAGCTTATACTACCCAGCTGTGGCTCCTTTGTCCTAAGCGATGAAAACTCCACTAATCACTTTTTGAAAACATGTGACATATCTATACATATACCGCAACGCAAAAAACACGGCTAATGTATGAAAAAAAACTAAAAATGTGCTGAAATTCATGTGCTTTCTCACGCATACACAACAAACAGATTTTTGCTGCGCTACTAACGATTATCTACCGATTTTGCATCTCATAGATTACATCAAATCAGAAGTATTAATTAAAAAATAGTGTATGAAAAAAATTTGTAAACTCCAATCGAGACAAGCTAAAATCAATTTCGCTGCAAAGTTAATGAAAAGTGTTGGTACACCTTGTAATGGGTTCATTACAACTATAGCTGGTTCTATGCCTCTTATCGTATAGTAAATTTCTCACCTAAAATCTCTGTGGAGCATATATATATTCATGAGAAAAAGTAAATCTGATGAACATGGCTGATGATGCCTTTCACCTGAAACTTAAAGTTTGCAAGCCTATTATTTATTTTTTTTTTTCATCAATAATGTATGATTTTAACCAGTAATGTATATTATTCTTTAATGTTATTATTATATATGTACTACTATTGTATGATATACTTACGATTCAAACATTTACCATACACACGACAAAAAACGTTTTCTTCTAAAGGGTGTTTTTTTAAAAGCTATAGGAAAGTTTTTCAAAAAAAAAAAAACACATAAAATTCAGAAAAATGTATGAAAACTTTATTTGAATCGATAGTACGGTCCATATAATTTAATATTTGAAGATTATGTCACGTAAATGTTGACCTTGACTGCGCCTCAAATGGTCCATCCGCTTAGTCCAATTTTGGCATACTCTTTCCAACATTCCATTCGGCCGGTATCTCACGAATAAATGTTTCAATGTTGTCTTCCTTGGTTTGTCTGTATAGACATGAGCTTTAACATAGCATCACAAAAAATAGTCTAAAGTTGTTTAATCGCACGATCTAGGCGGCCAATTGACCGGTCCCGAACTTGAAATAAAATGTTCACCGAACTCGCCTCTCAATAAGTCCATTGTTGCGCGTGCTGTGTGGCATGTGGCACCGTCTTGTTGAAACCACATGTCATGCAAGTCGAGCTCTTGCATTTTGGGCAAAAAAAAGTTGGATATACTCTCACGGTAGCGCTCACCATTCACATTTACGTTACGATTCGCATCATCTTTGAAGACGTACGGTCCAATGATGCCACCAGTCCATAAACTGCACCAAACTGTAACTTTTTCTGGAGCATTGGTAGCTCTTGCAATGCTTCTGGCTGATATTCACTCCAAAATCGACAATTCTGCTTATTTACGTACCCATTGAGCCAAAAATGAGCTTCGTCGCTGAACACATGTGATGTCGCGATGAACTTTCTTGGCATTTTACTATTTTAATCACACTTTTCTCGCATATTTTTTAAAACTATATATTCAATGCAGTTAACGTACCGGCTGAAGAAACAAACTCGGGCAAAGTCGGGTACAAAATCTAGTTGTATATTAAACTTTTAGTTTAGAAGTCTTAGTTTTGTACACAATGCTACTGCTCACATCGGCCACAATAGAGTACAGCTCAACATTCATACAACACTAATTTGGTTATACCATCACACCCCAAATGTGGTGTAAGCTCTTGGCCAATTACTGAACAACACGAACGGAGAACAAAGTCATTATGATACATTAAAAAACAACTTAGTCACAATGTTGACGGAAAAACCTTGATGAGCCTTTAGCAAAAGAAACCCTGACGGCTAACCAGTCTGGAGAGGGAATCTCACGGGATAGGAAGCCGCAACTACATGCTGAACCAAAAGAGTTATAGAAGGCATAAGAGCATATTGGATGGGGAAGGATCGCTTGTGAAAATGAGAGGAACTCTTCCAGCACCTGCCTCGCTTGATCCAAAATGGCCAGGTTAATTCCGTGCCCACAAGCCACAACCGCCTAGGTTGGCTTTAGCACTTTCAACTTTCATCTCTGTTCAAATCAGTACTACAAATAATACGTTAACTATTATGATTTCGGAAATGACTTCCATTTGAAAAAATACATTTAGTGGAAGTAGATACACGCTGAACATAATAGCACATATAAATTATTTTTATCCTACCTCGATTTATGGGGTTATGGTTTGTGGCCACAAAATTGTGAACAGTAGTCAATGCTCCTGAAACAAAACATTCAGCGTGGTGTTCCGCTACACGCTACAGCTATAGCTGTTCGTTGTTCTTCACACCACACTTCCGTTCTAGTGTTCATGCACCGCCCTTGCATTGAGTTAAAATATCATAACGTGAACGGAAAGGATCGGAGGAGGGACAGGGTACACTTTGTCTCTGAACAGCTGAGGAATATCATGGAGAGGGAAAAACTCGTGTATGAGTCTGTTCCACATTCGTGAAGTTCTGCTAATGAAAGAACTCCAACACAGAGCGGTACTTCCGAAATTGGGATCAATAGTGAATGGATGAGCTTTTCATCAAGTGCGGGTACTGCAGTTGAATTCCTTGAGAGTTGGAATGCAGCTGGCTGTTTCAGCGCAAAACTACTTATAGAAATGCCGATAAAACAATGAAATACATTCCACGATGCACAAAAGATTCGAAAGACTTCACCATGTTTATGTCAACTTTGAGTTTCAACACCCGTCGTGGACGGACAAATAAAAGCGCACTTCATTTACAGTGGCTGGTTTACACTTCGCGCGCCTCTGTTTGAAATAAATGCAAGTCAATGACGTCAGCATTCGAAGACAGGCAGTCAAAAGGGAGTTTATGAATATCAAGAATAGCTAAGTAGATATGACTTTCGAAGGACGGTAAGTGAGTGGAAAAAGCGAAAGGAAAAAATTGCCTATTTTTGGGGCAAATCTTGACTGCACTCTTCTCCATCTCCTTCGTGAAGGAATTCGTAAAACATAAGGGAAAGTAAATATGGTGAGAAAATCGGAAACCCTACTTCCCCTGCACATTCGATTACTTTAGCAAAAATACTGAAAAGGCTCAAAGGACTGGGAAGATCAAATGGCATGACAGACTAACAATCCTGAATTGTGCGGGAGAGAGAACCGGCTCTGTACCCCAGACATTGACAGTGGATAAGTTGAAAATCAACTTAAAACCCGATTTCTACCGATGTCCTACCACCTTCCGCCATACATTTTCGGGGTCTGGAAACCTAGCGGTTCAATGTTTTCCGGAAGTTTCGAAATCACATCGCCGCGCCGTTCATTACAATGACATTATTGACATTATTTGCATTGAAAACGTCAGTTAACTTCTTCATGACTTCCTTTGCAATCGGCCCCGTTGCCTTTTTCAAGTTTTCTTGAATTTTGTTCAAAACTGGGAACAATTTGCCTGTTGGTGTTCCTTGATAAGAATAAAGTTAAAAATAATTGTAGAGACTCTCAAAATACCTGTTTTATGTAAAACTTCGAAAATTCGTTTTTTGGACTTTGATATACGCCAGCTGCGCTTGCACAGCTTGCATCGTCTTCCAGAACGCTTACAATACACATGCCGTACAGCCAGAGAAACAATTTAATGACTACAAGAGGCGTTTCCTAATATTGTATTAATTTTTTGTTTAGTCGACTCCTGCTGACAGGATGCCAGGTTCGAGCCCCGAAATTACCAGTCCTCATTTTTTTTATGCGTCCATGACCTTAGGTATGCGTATTACGTAGTGTGAGTATGATTCAATGTTTTCACCGATGTACATTCCCGTAAACCCGTATTTTTCTCCAATTTTTTTAGCAAACAGGCTTAGAGAAGTTTTCAATACAGGCAAAAAGGCATAAAAAGGCAAAGCGGCACAAAAGGCAAAATAAAATAAATATATTTGGAATCAACCAAAAAAAGAGGCAAAGTTAGCAAAGTCCTATCCCTGGTGATTATTGTAGTGGGCTAGGTTTATCGTAAATTTTAACTTTAATGACTTCGATCGAATAGCCTTACTTATCTGCGCTTTGAAATACAGAGTAACAAGGGTGATTATGGTTCTCTTAGTCACGTGCCACATGTCACTGTGACAAAATCGTTCTGTCTTATTCGCCTTATGTGACATTTAAGTGACTAATTGAATACAAATTTGTTACATCGCACATAAGGATGAATTTCAGAAAGCGTTTACAGGTGCACCACGCCACTGATATCTCGCTAAAGTTAATTTCTGGCCGGGCATGGACCAAATCAAATTTGGCAAAGAATGTGCAGAACATTCTGGTCCATTCAATGCTACTTATTTCGACTACTTTCAAGAGATCTCTGCGGATGGCATCTGCGACTGTGGCCTTTTTGATCTGCAAAAGGTGCAATACTGTGACATTTGCTTGTTCCAATACGAAAATTATAACGTAGTCAGTGAAAGTTTCCGAAACGTGGGACACATCGTGGTAGAGATCCGACTTTGCAAAGGGGTGAAATAGATTTTTCATTTGATGATCGTGATCATGCATTATGTCATGCCAGCGATAAACTATTGTAAATACCAAATAGGCACTTGTCTAATCAGTGTTTTATAGGACAGTCAAGATTTCTTCAAATACCTCCACAAATAACACCTAACACCACATGCACCGGAATATCTAATAAAACTCATTCTAAAAAAGGAATTGTTTGGTGGACTTATCTCGTTTCAACTAAGTGGGAAGTGGAGTTATAGCCGAATAATGCCGTCGTAAGCACGGTTACCTTGAGTAAGTTGCGTCAAAGTGAAATGATCTCCAATTTCAGCAAATACAAATTAAGAAACAAATAAAAACTCACTATTTCATGAGAAAGCAGGCAATGAAATTGCGTCGATGCCTTTTATGTAAAATGCTTCCAAATTAAGGTGTTTCTTTCGACATATTCTGAAAGTTAGGCTACTTCATCAACCATGTAAGTGTGTATTTCGTCTCTTCCAAAATGTGAAGTGAGAATTAAACACAATCTAAACTCGGCATAGGCAAGTATTAAAAAATATCGATAAATAGGTAGAAAGTGACTAATACTGAATTTCCTCCAATTTTATTTTCCAACTAGGATTACATGCCACACTGATACACAGGCATTGTATCTGACATTTTAAACATGCGCTGCGCAATCTTACTGGCTATGGCAGTGTTTGTTTTTTAAGAGAAGCAGTTAATGAACCTTTCAGAATGAGCAAACACAACCAGCTGATATGATATTGGTTGTCTAATTGAAAGCCAGTGGACCATTCATCCAAGCATCCTGTTGCAAATGACTGAAATATCTCGGATCTATCATGGATTCCCGAACAAAGTGGCATAACCTTTAACGGAAAAGCTGCCAAATGGCTAATCAAACCGATCAAACCACCGCTTGTAGAGTCATACTCAATTTTCGATTTGAGGTATGATTCCAAGCGAAATATAGAAGATATATCAAAAAGCTTTATTCAATTCTAAAACTGTATGTTTGACTGACTTCTTAATAAGTAAGTGTAGAAGCTACCATATATTCTGTTTCGCTTAGGTATAGTTTTATTTAAAAAAAAAAGTAAGCCAGAATGCGCACACTGGTAGTGTGCGAAAGAAATTTTAGTGATGTTTTTTGTTTATAAAAAAACACGTTTTTGTCCACGTGGGTTGCTGTGGCGTAGTTGGTTAGTGCCTCGACTCGTACGCAGAGGGTGCCACGTTTGATACCAGAATTTACCAATGACTGCACCACTTTCAATTCACAGACAATGCTTTTCGATTCACTTATTCCTACAACATCTGCGGTCCTACTTTGAAATATTGGGTCTATAATTTCGTGCGATTTGCTAAGGGATGGCGTAACTTTTATTATTCCATTGGAACATGCGTTGGAAAGCTACTGTCATTGTACATCATTTCAGTATATGTCATTCATTTGAAGCGTAAACAACAATAATTTTTTTTTTCACTCATATATCGTCGAACTTTATGAATGAAAAAGTGTTTTTGCGGGGAGTTCTTCTTCATTACTTTAATATGAAGAAAACTGGTGCCAAAACTCATCGTATTTTGGTGGAAGTTTATGGTGAACATGCGCTTGGCCAATCAGTCAAATCAACGTCATAGCCGAATATCCATGGCGCGAAGGTAATGCTCTGTAGTTGGTGGGATCAGAAGGGTGTGCTGTATTAGGAGCTGCTGAAACCGGGTGAAACCATCACTGGACAACGCTATCGAACACAATTAATGCGTTAGAAGAGAGCAGTAGCCGAAAAACGCCCGGAATATGCGACCAGACACGAGGCAATAATTTTCCATCATGACTACGCTAGACCCCACGTTACTGTTCCGGTTAAGAACTATTTGGAAAACAGTGGATAGGAAGTTTTGCCCAACCCGCCTTATAGCTCAGACCTTGCCCCTTCTGCCTACCATTTGTTCGGGTCGATGCAGAACGCCCCCACTGAAATACGGTTCACATCAGAGCAGAATAACAAAAATTGTTTTTTTTTTTCATTCTTAGCTTCGACGCCAGTGCGTCGGGATGGGATCCACAAATCTCCAGAAAGATGGGAAAAAGTCATAGCTTCAGATGGGCAATATTTTGAATAATGCTATTGTACATGTTTTTCTTAAATAAACGTTCAAATTTAAAAAAAAATTATATGTTATGATATTGGTTCGATGAGATCAGCGCCTTTGCTAAGTGTGTTCACGTTAAATGCGTGAATCGAGTTTCCAGGGCGATTCTCCGTATTTTTAAGTACTGACCGTTGACCACTAACATGTTTTTAAAATTGCAAACAATTTTAGTAAGACCATATTTTTTTGATTGTCTTATCTTCATGTGCCAAATACCGGAAGTAAGTACACCAAAACGGAAGAAGATACTGTTTAATGGCTTACTATACTAATTTGTAAATTTATGAAAAATCTATGCTTTTGGAATTTTCAGAGAAATTTCCTGTGAGCACACTTACCCGCTGCTCACGCTCAACCCAAACGACTCTAGATGTTCAAGGCCAACGAACATTCCAACGAATCTTAAGAAGGCTATCATTTTCCCTCTGCCCAACAACTGCAACGATCCAACAAATTACAGTAACATTTCATTCCTGAATACTTCGGCTAAATTGTTTAGTGCAGTAATTTACAACAGGCGCACCCATTGGGTCAACAGCAAAGAACAATAACACGAAAGTCAGGCTGGTTTTGGAAAAGGTACTCCACTGTAGACCAAATTTTTTCCTTATTCAATATAGCCCAGATTTGTAAAAGAAGACGTAAGAAATTATATATTTTTGATTATTGATATTTGTATATACATTGATTCCGTACCATGAGAGGCTCCCTTTTATAAGCTTTATAAAATCGGAATATCATCTAAAAATATCAATGTTTTGAAGGCAGTGTATAAGGACAATTAAGCATGTGTATGGGTCGGATATAATATCTCGGAAGAATTTGCAACAACAATGGGTGTAAAACAAGGGTGGATCCTGAGTGCATTATAGGTGGATCGAAAATGCCAGCGCTAATGTATGCTGACGACTTGTCAAAAGTTGGCAGGTATTATAAAACCTATAACCTAACTGTCAATCTTGCAAAGTCGAAGATGGCAGAGACGGTGGAGGAAAATACTCTTACAATAAAAAGTGGACGTTTCAGTAGACGTCATCGTACGTGAGTATAGATATCTGGGAGCAACATTCACGCCCAATCTCAGCATGAATAATCATCTTCAACAACAAATTAACTGAAGTCGAACGTGCCATTTCTTTAATTTGGAGTACCTGTTTCAATAGTAGACACATTAGCCATGCATCCAAACAAAAAATGTTCAACAAGACTTCAAGTGCAATACTACTATATGGTGCGCAAGAGAGGACGAATACCCCTTATGAGATTGTACAAAAACTACTTCGCTACTTTATCAAGAGAATCTTCAAACTGCCCAATAGTACACCAACTTCATGATACATCTAGAAACTGGAGTACCACCACTGTTGCTCAACACATTAAAACTCCATTTAGATTACATAGTAAGAGTTATGGCAGTGGAGCAGAAATGAATCCCAAAATTAGTTTTCACTCATACACTGAGGACTAAAGTAAAGTGCGTTGAGAAATGGAATAGTCTGGCATCTGATTGTGGTTTCAGTTTACAGATTACACCAATCATACCACACCGAACCGATCTGCCGATCTTATGCGAGCTTTTTAACATGAAGGAAAGAGAAGATGTGTTTCATTTCCTGGCAGTATGTCCCATACTTAAGGAACACAGATATAATTATATTATAAATAAAAAAAAATTTTATAGTCACACCATAGAGTTAGAGCAAGCGATCAGTATTCTGAACGGCGGTAGAGGTTGGGATGTTTTATATGCCTATACTAAAAAGCAGTGGCATTTAGATTACTTGTAATCGAAGAAGATGTTTAATATATACCATACGTCTATGCAAAAGAGAAATTATGTATAACTTAATGTCAATCTGGTAGATGGTCCTAAGCCAAACCAATCAAACTGTGAAATCAAATTGTAAGATGTGATTTGTATTTTTAAATTAAAAAAAAATAGTCATTAAACAAAGTAACTGCCGAAACCTGTAGAATCCATATACATAAGTCGCAATTGGCGGTTTGCGAAGAGTTGCCCACTGAATTGCGTCCGAAATGCATCGGAAGGAACTGTCACTGTACCTGTCGACCAACTTCACTTTTGCATGAATCTAAGAAATCCCAAATTTTAAGGTTCTGTTATCATTAGGAATCATTCAAAAACAATCGTAAGCCAAACGAAACGTATTTGTTAATTCATAAAATATCGAAAAGCCAAACATAAGGAGGACTCGAATGAGTTTCCATGGATACATCTGCAAACCGTACAAAGAGTTAAAAGCAGAAATGAAGTATTTTAGAGACAGACCGAGTTATGACCCGGGTTAGCGCAATCGGTTCGATGATGAACCGAAAGAAAAAACATGGATTATGGAATGGGGCAAATCGAGTTGTATTGTCCAATTCTATTTAGTTTCGGGTATCGAATTTTCTTCTACTCGCAAGTCGCAACATCTTGTGTTCGCAGAGTTGGGTTAGCATCGTGCGGACACATATTTTATGAAGGCAAAAGTGAGCAATGGTTTGTAAGTATAAATAATGTCTCATTTAGTTCTCTCTTAGCGAAACTCGCACTTTCAACGCAAATTACTTGCTTTGACACGTCACACAAAAAAGACAGATTATAAAATATTTTTTTCACAATTAAGTTTGCCATCACACAAAAAAGAGAGAATTGAAGTATGCATACAAAGCATACAATACGCCAAGAGCTACCGAAATTCTGCAGCCTTCGGTGGTGGCTACAGGTCAGGTGTCCCGAACCAATATGGAAAGGAGCAAATCGATTTGTATTGTCTAATTCGATTTGGGGTTGGTTTCGGTTCGGCATCATATGCTCACACCGGGTTGTACCATCTACAGTTTTTTATGTACTCCGTTCGTTTCATCGGTTTTGCCAATTCGGTTTGAAATAAATGTTACTCGGTTTGAGTCGATTTAGGCGTAACCCCGGTTAACTCGATTTTTTAACCCGGGTTGACACACCACTAGTCTATAATCCTTCATTTCTGGTTGAAAGTTGACCAATTTTATCCGGGGCCATACATTCCACCGGATTAGCATTAGACGTCTCTCTCCCTCTCATTAGGCCTTATGAGTTGTCAATGTTGTTATATAACGCAACGTACGAGTTACGATTTAGTTTATTTTTTTTTAAATTGAAGTACAAGAAAGCCAATCATGGTGTAAGCACTGGGCCGTTTACATACATAAGGGAACTATGTCATGTGATAAAAACCAATGATGTTGTTGGGTGTGATCGTAACTCACGCAATGACATTATATGGATTTGGGCGTTAAGAAAAACAATTGCAATACGTTCCTAGTGGCGCCGGATAGAAGATTGAGCTCTCTACCCATGGTCACTGACCAGAACTGCTCACTGGTCACAACTATCGCAAGCACCATGATCTGAAAATGGGATTAAATCAACAGTTATTTCCATACCCGACAAAGCCACCGTTGTTCCGTTCAAGAGAAAACTTTTGCGTTCAATACTTTCACGTTGTGTGGATTGTCGTGGCATGGCGTACAGCGACGTGGAACTAGCCGGGCATCTACCGATTCATCGCCTAAGATGGCTGGGCTTCGGAAAAACACTATTGACTCCGATCCGCAAGTAGAGAAGGACCTCAAGCAACTTGACTCGCATCATCGAAGGCAACTGTTTTAAGATAGTGTCTTGTGCAGAGGCTTGTTAGCTAAGTCCACCTCAATTCTGGACAGTTACAACTCCAGTAGGAGATGGTTTATATCTGATGTATACAAATTTTACACACAAGCCTAACTATCATTCAATAATAAATGATTATTTCCGTTAAAAAAACTGTGATTATTTAATTTATTTTATCATGGTACGATTAAAAAAACGCACACATTTTCTGCACAATAATAACACATCCCTCCATTGACAGTTCAGACCATCCCCCCGAAAACTGTAGAAAAACAATGTTGTAATTATTCACGCAAGTATTTTTCCGTATTTAATTTCATAAAAGATGGACCTTGCATTACCTGACACAGGTTAAGTGGTGGTAAACTTTAGAATCACTACTACGAGTATCAACAGTAATACGAACCAAGTAACGCCGGTGCGATAAATTTCTAACGCATCCCTTTTCTCCATTGTGAGTTACGAAATATTTTGAATTTTTGAGCAAATGACATAGATTTAATTTCGCTTGCTACGTTCGACACCCTATGGCGATTCAAGGTAAAAACATATGCAATATTATACCCATATCGCAACGCCGAGTTCGCGCGGTCGGACTTTGACAATTTTAGTAAGATACACGTAAATAATTTGTGTAAGTCGGAATGGGTCGGTCGCACGGTGAAATTTCACAGACCGTAATATCGTAACAGGGCCCGTACACGACACAGACACGTCTCTGCAGACCAATATATTTTGTTGTTGAGCACATGTCTGCGCAGACCGTCTGTATGGTGTGTACTCGTATGTTTGCAGCGACGGTATGCGTGAATTTTTGGAATTTTGCATGCTCTGCAACGAAGGATGTATGTCGTGTATCGCGAATTTTGCACAGACACGGATAAATAATTTCGGATCGATTTTTAGGAAAATTGTAAGAATTGTACCAGCCCTTTAGGTAATTTTTTTTTAATTGCGTGTGTCGTGTATGGGCTCTATAAGCGCGAGCACAAATTTCTAGTCACTCGGGCTTTCTGACAATTGGGAAAGAATCTTTTTGAATTTATTTCTCAGTTTGAATTTTTGGCAAACTGAGACGATTATTTATGCAAGTAATTAATTTTTCTAGGGATTTTATTCACAGTAAGTTAATAATTTTTCTTGGAAATTGTATTTCAGAACGTTCCTTTCGAAATGGGAAACTGCCGCCTGTTGAGACAACATTCTCGTAAGCTCGATAAAACGCGTGGCAACGTCGCACGCGCGAACTCGCGGTTCCGATTCAACCATTAGTGTTTTGAAATTCTAGAGAATTTTTAATTGTTCTCAGTCAATTTCTAACATTTTTTCCCCCAAAAATGAATTAAGCAGCAGAAAAAAGAAGCAAAACAGGGTTGTTGGTTGACTAATTCGAAGTACAAGACGATAGTTGTGTGATTGTAACAAATGACATCATTAAGCGATAGTCCAGTATTTTTGAAGAACAAACTCGTGATAGTGCTTTGTCACGAGTTTAAGACAAATACAATTTATATGCAGATTGGACAGCGAAACTTGAGAAAATGTTCGTGGCAGTTGTAGACTCTGAGTACTGTCTGGTGTGGTGATGAATATGGATCATGGCAGTCAGACCTTCCTCTCATGTAAGTCAGATAATGAGCATAAGTTCGAGACCATTTCCAAAAAATTCCGGTCGAGGTAACAGTATTTGACTTTATAGGAGTATTGGGAAAGCTCGAAGCCCTGCATAATGGAGTTAGCTTGGTCTTACGAAAGAGGGGCATTAACAACATTACAACATAGCATTTACACAAGCCTCTTGAGACCAACATAAACGCGATTGGTGAACAACAGTGAACGCTCCCATAGGCCGACATAAGTAAAGATTATCTTTATTCTTGTCAACACACCCGGCGGTGTCAAATTTGCATCTCCTTGTATGAACTAAAGATCATTTCATCTAAAACCTTCTTCGTCCTCTCAAGAGCTGCTGCCGATGTCCACAATGTTTTGAACTTGTGCTCCATGCCATGTATGTGTACATATCCATTAATGTTTAAGAAGCTTCCTGGATCAACATGAAGAAGTCTTGAAGTTTTTCTCAGATGTGCCAGCAACTTGAGATTTTCCAATTTAAATTCAACTATTTTTTTTTTTTTTTGTTTAGTTAATGAAAAAATAGTAAAATTAACTTTTGTAACTTATTATTTTAGTCTACCGAGTTTATTACATCACTCTTTTCGTTTAACCCTTAAGCCGTACCCATCCCGGGAGAATCAAACAACAACAACGTCTGCTTCCACTAACGCTTCGCAAGTTTGTTGCGATCTCTCATCGTCCAATGGTCCACTGACTCTTAACGTAATTTTTTTTCACTGGACTTGTGTGCAAATAAAACTATAATTTCTACAATAACAACATTATTGTTTTTCATTTACTCTACGTCTTCTCTGACAAACTTCTCTCAAGCGACTGCCTGTCCTGGGTCTGCCAAACGGTCGACTACCTGTTGGAATCGCATTCAATATCTCGGAAGTTGTGTATAGCATAGCCCTTTCCGTTCGAAGAAGCAGGTCCTCAATGTTGAGATCCTCGCGCTCATCCTATCCCGGCGAGTAATTCCCACAACATCACGGAGAAATCTAACCTCAGCAACTCGTATTCGCTATCTTATTTGTCGGTCATTACCCAAACTTCATGACCAGACGTATGTGAGGATATCAGAGTTGGAGGGGACATTCGTGTCACATGAGCATAGCCCTTTCCGTTCGAAGAAGCAGGTCCTCAATGTTGAGATCCTCGCGCTCATCCTATCCCGGCGAGTAATTTCCACATCATCACGGAGAAATCTAACCTCAGCAACTCGTATTCGCTATCTTATTTGTCGGTCATTACCCAAACTTCATGACCAGACGTATGTGAGGATATCAGAGTTGGAACAAATACTGAGTTGAAAACCGCCGGCTTGGCCTTCCTGATAACGGATCTAACAAGCTGTTTCAAAATTGACCAATCCTACAAGAATGTTCAGCATTACTCCTTCCATCACTCATGAAAAATACCCCGAGATAATTAAACTTCTCCACCTGCTTCAATGGGACTCCACTAGCATGTAGAGTGCATGGAACCAAAACCTCCGATTTGTGCACGTTGACCTTCATTCCAACATCAGCACATAAGGCTACAAACTTATCGAGTGCCCTCTGGACCTCCGTCTGGAAAAATGTGAGGATAACCAAGTCATCTGCAAAAAGAAGATGACTAACCCTCAACTCTTCCAATGTGAAACATTCCTCGCCTCGGCTGCACTGCAACATACAGTCCATTTATGCAAGGAAAACGAGAGGTGACAAGACGCACCCTTGGCGAGGTTTATCGCCCACGGTGAAAGGTATTGACAGTTTGTCTAAAGAGAGTGAATGGTCCTCAGAAGAGGACAATTAATCCCACACTTCTGCAGAACACTCCAGAGTTTACCTCTTGGAACTCGGTCGTACTCGGTATTTTCCAATTCCACAAAATGTCTGTACCGATTTTCTTCGAATGCGATGGATGACACTACTATCACTCGAGAGAAACCAGAGATCCAATGAGCCACGAAGTCGAAAAAACTATCGGAATTAAAAAATAGGTGTTTTTCGGGTTTTTGTGCCCCATGCGTATAAGCAATATTTGGATTATATTACAGAGTGTCTGACTTTATCAAATTAACACATGTCAAATGTCTTGAATTATACAGTAGTTACAAATAAGTTTGATACAAATAATTTCCGATTTCATTGTTTGACTCTACTCGTACATATGTACACATATATTTATGTGCAATTGCCAACCTTTGTCATTCAATACAATTATATAATAAAGCACTATGTATGTCACAAAAATGTAAAAGAACAAAAAAAAAAAACTTTAAAAGATATCGGGTCCCTTGGTTGGTGCGTTGCTCACGCTTTTTGCAAGTTCTGTGTTCAAATCTGGTTGATGCCATTTGTTTCTTTGCCACTGTTTTTGTTTTGAATAAATATTTCATATTCTGTTTTCTGAAGTATTCTATATCCACTGAATAATGCCTGAAACACAATAGTGCGTTGCTGCGTTCGACTTCTATGTTACGGAGGGGTGCGATGACGCACTGCGATAATCAGCTGTTCACTCTCTCTCTCTCTCAAATACCACATGAAGAATATTGTGTCAGCTGTTTTCGTTTGTGAAATGTCAAATCAAAAAATATTCTGCTCAAACAATCAAAACTTTTTTTCCTCCTTGGTCCGAATTCAAATTTATTTTGTCGTTAAAATGTAGCTGTTTATCATCGCACCAATCTGTCAAAAATGTTCCAACATGTTCGATAATGACATGCGATGGTCTTACGTTCTACGATCCTCTCATCTCTCTCATTTTGTACTTACGTAGGTCGCCGCAGTATTCAGTGCATGGCCATTGAATTGTGTGCGTTGAAGGACGACGCAACGCACGTGTTTCAGGCATAAAATGAAATTCGTCGTAACAACAAAATACACGTATTGCAGCGGCGCTACAGCCGCGTAGAGGGCCAGGGCCAATGCCTACCTTCTACATCAACCTTTCGTGCTATGCGCACTGTTGATCTCTTACGAGTGGAAGGGACACACAGTTTTATGACGACTCCGAATGGCCAATATGAGAAGCTTTTTCTAGACTGTTTTACCACCAAATCGAATACGATGAGGGACATGCAGTGGACCTGACACGTCACAGTCAGGACATGATCACCAAAGACGGGGCGCTGGCTGCAGTCGAGGCAACATGTATGCAGTATTGCTGTCGCTGATAGATATCCATAGCTAGTTGATGAGAATGTCATTTTTGAAGTTGAGATTTAGTCGAGCGGCCATTACTGAGGCCGTCGGCCAGCAGAACAACATTCAACTGTGAATAATTTGCATAATTTGCACATTGCGGACAACTTGTTTCGAATAGCTGCTTGACAATCGAACTTGTCGATCATATCCACTTCACCCTAATCGAACACATCTCAAGTTAGACAAGCAAATGAAATCCAAGACTCTAGCAGAGCCTGGTACATGTTTCACTTCCAACTGTGACTTATGTATTTGATATCGAGGTCTGAGTTCATTGCCTCATATACCTAGGTAGAGGAAATATGGACAGCATCACGTGCTGCAATAAAAAGCATCTCATTACTTAAATTATTATGCCTGGTATCCGTGGAATTCTTCTCTGCGCTGAAGTGCAAAAATGTCAGCAATTCAATTCAACAACCCCGATGGATGCGCTGCTGAAACCAGCATACTCCTGCAAGCATGTATGCCTGCGAAAGTATGCACATATTTTAAATGCTTACATACCATTATTATAAGTAAATCAAACACTTCAGCGGAATTTTCGACATGTCCAAAAGAACAACAAAACAGAAACACAAAAACGAGCAGAATGAAAAACAAAATCAAAAAAAAAAAGAAAAAACAAAAAAATGGAATCAAGTGTTATAATTGTAAACATCATCGTTTGTACAAATTGGTGAATTTACACATGTAGCCGCTGTTTCGAGTGACAACAGTCGCCACACTCATAACTACCCGTGCTTGATTGTAAATAACCTCATACATGCATTTATACATGCAAATGTATGTATGAATGTATTTGCATGAAATTTTGCAGAACAAATATAAACAGTGTAGTCGAAAGGTGAAAAGTGCGGTGTCTCGTGTTTGTTATCGCTTGACCGGCTTGCATTTTGTTTTAATTGTGTTTTTCCTGGTATTCCCCTCTGTCAGCGTTGATACCGACGTTTGAGTTCATAAAGCACCTACGGTGGCATTTGTTTGATTTGCAGAACAAAGTAAATTAGGGGTGAGCCATTTTCCGAAGTTCGAAAGCACCACACTTGAGGGAATTCGAAAAAAGCATAACAAATGACAAACAAAGCCTATTCTAGAGGGTAAAGTGCGACATGTTTGCTTTAAGGGAGTTTCCACTAGGGATTTATGAAAATGAAATATTAAACAATCGAATTATGGTCTGACTACATGATGTTTACTGCGCTGCACAGGTCTCTTATAATCTTTAAAAATCATCCACGTGTTAATTTAATGGCGGCTGATAGGGTGTGACACGAGACATCCTGAAAATTGATGTTGCTTAAGAACTGGCCACCATTCTCTTATTATTATTACAATATATTGAAACGTAAACTTTAGATCTATTCTCCGCCTTTTCAAAAGCTTTTCTCTCTTAAGAGTTCCCCTCACTTGCAGTTCTGTATTGCGGGTTATTGACTCCTGTAGCGCGATGGTGGTAGAAATTTGTTCTAGAGTGTTCAATCTAAGCCCGCTACGTTTAGGAATCTGAGAATGAGAGCTGGTTCTATCGACTTAAATTCTTCCTCTGATATCAGGTGCTTAGGTTAGTGTGTCGGCGCGATGGGACAACGTCTTACTGAGGCCCTGTTGGACCCATTGCAATACCCATGGGGGTGAAAAACCTTTCTTCAGTCCTTATTGTTCTTGAAGATGGCATTACAGAAGCCGTTATTGTGTGGACTTATCCAGCCATCCAGAGATCTTGGTGAACCTGCAAATAGATGTTATTTATATCTCTGCTGTATCTTGGCGGTTGTGGAAGAAACATTTTGTTCTTTGTCTCACTATTCAGAGGCTGGGGCATTGACAAAGGTCGTGAGTGGTGTCGGAATGACCCTCTTGTTGGACCTCTAGCCTCTAGCTACGTCATCAACGTATGCAATTGCATTGGTTCCCGTGATTCTTAGTTTTTCGAAAATTTCATTGATGACTGAATCCCACAGAGGGGGGGAAATAACGCCGCCTTGAGGGGTGTCCACTGAACCTACGACTTTGATAGTCGAGTCGCCTGCGGTTGCATTTATGATATTAGGTGCTTGTCAAGATATCTTTGTCATTTGTGGGCTAGTGCTTTGCAAAATCCCAGTATATTTCCGGGAGCTTCGTTAGATTCTCTCCAGAATCTGCAGAGGCCTTCTTCTGGCACTCCTAGTTTCGTTAGGTGCTCCCTGATTACTGTCAGGATACGGAGGTTGTTCTTGATCATAATGTTACATGCCTCAAACCGCTTCCGGTTGTGTTGAACCAACAGTTGCTTGGCCTGCTTCATGCTAGTATCTGCACTGTTCCTCCTTTCTAGTTCCCTGAACTCTTTCCTGAGGATGTGATCACCTACAGCTCAGAATGGTTCGGGGTCTATAAAAGGTGCCAATTCTCCTTTCCTAGCGAAGGAGTCGGCCATTTTATTGAAGCATTGAATTGTCTCGATGTAATGCCCCTGTGTTTTCCTATCCATTCTTTTGCCTTTCCCATCACTGTTTTATTGCACATTCTGCAACCACTAGATGCAAGGGAGTCAGCTCCAGGAGCACCTGCATGGCGGCAGTTGGGCAAGTTCTCATGGTCCTTGTAATACAGAGGCATGCCAACCTTTGAACTTTGTTGAGTCTCTGATCAGCTGAAATGCTATTACACCGTATGTAATATTGTTAACAATAGCTGCGTACAACCAACTTACGGAACTGCATTCCCAGGATTTGCCGGCCAGGATCTGACAAATTATTAGAGTACTCGTCTCTCTCCTGGTTACCACTTCTGTGTGCTTTTTCCAGATGAGTTTGCTGTCCAAGATAACTCCTAAATATTTAACTTCATTTACTTTAGCCAGTGTCGTTCCCGTTGGACTTCGTTTTAGTCGTTCCAGTTTGTTCTTCTTAGTGAAAGGTACTATGGCGCTTTTCGGCGGATTTAGCTTTAGCCCAGCCGACTTAAGTCCCCATTTGAAGAGTCGCATAGGATCTCCTCCATCTTGCCCCCGGCTATAAAGACTATATCAGCCGCGTATGCCTGATATCTGAGCCGATGGTTAGTCAGTATCTAAAATCGTTGTCCATAATCCATTTGTTGGGGTCGTGAACATGATCCACATCCGATACAGTTGGTTGTTTGTGAACCGTTTTTGCTCAGGTCTGCCCTCCTAGTTGGTTCCCCGGTTTGTGCGCGTTGCACGTTTTTATTCACTTACAACCCCCAACTGGGTAGCTAGACCACTTATGTTGACCCTCAGGTGAAGGAAGGGTCCAGATGCATCTGGTATCGGCAACCTTGCTGATGTTATAAGATATTATATAAGATTGATAGTAAGAGGTAAGTTCATCCGTCTCTACTTCAAGGCCCCGACCTGGAAGAAGAATATTTGATCTGCACCAGGTACCTCCTGCAAACTGGAGCGCCGGATGTCGTTTTGGACAATCTGCTGATCAGCTCTAAGAGATAAGCCCCCTCTTACCAACTATGACCCACGTGGTAAGGTACCTCATCTTCAATGGAAAGTGCTCCGCTAGCGTAATTCATCTCGTGGAGGGTAGATCAGTGATAATGGAAGATGGAGATATCCAACTTCGGCCACTTTTTCCCCTTGTCCATGTCGGCATTGAGCCGTAAAGTATAAAAGTGTGCATTTCACACATGCTCTGACAAAGTTCCCTGCTCCACCACATATCGCAACACCGTATAAAAAACGCTGTCAGATGAAATCAAGGGGAAAGGCAGGTAGAAGTTGGATATCTCTATCCTCCATTATCTCTGGGTGACAGTAGGACAGAGGCTGGGTGCAGACATCTGTGCTTGCATTAGACGCTGTATCAACGCTTTGAAATCTAAAACTGACCGGAAATGAAAATCATAAATGTGATTTATTTAAATTTGCCCTCAGAACCCCAAAATGGATGAGTTCAAACACAAATCAGAATCAGCTGTACAACAATCAAAATTGATTGCCATTTATAGGTTAACGTAAGAACGGATTTTGACCCACACCGGCGCATATGAGTCAACAATCGCACCTTTCTTCGGTGACTTTTACTTATTTTCACTCAAGCGCTAATGAAAGTAACACATGATAATTCATCGGTTGTTAAAGACCTCGTCTGTGTGTGTATTTCTTTGAGACAACATTTGCTGAGTAGGCATAACATCACAAGAAGATCCGATCCGATTATGACCACCTAATTCGTAACCAATGCGCTTGCCGAAGTATAATGAACCAACAATTAAATTCGAGAAACAAAACGGAATAAACAGTGTCTCATTGGATCAGTTAAGGAATCTGTGAAGAATCTCATTTTATAAGCGATTAGTTTCGCCATTCAGAGATTGTCCCGTGAATGGCTTCAGCTTCACTGGTCCGCTTGTCCATTGTGCTGTGGTGAAGGTAACAATGCATTTAGTGAAGAAGAAGAAAAAAATACACTTACATTACAATAGGATGTAGCTATACTCAATTTTAAAAGTGTGTTTATCATTTGATGATCGTTGTACGCTCGATCGTGGTCACACTTAAGTAATAGACCGACGCACGCCATGAGTTGTAGAGGAGATTGATGCGTCAATTATAAGCCATTCTCTCGCCGCAGGCTATCAACAATTCGTGTACCTTCTCCACAACTAAGCAAATTTATGCATAAGAGCGACTTTCAGTTGGATTTCAGATGACTGACTGGATGATGGTGGTGGTTCGCTTTGTTTTGTTCATTTCGGTGAGTTTTTTTTTTTGTTTTAATGTTAGATAAGCATAGGAACTGGTTTTCGACGAGTCGGAGTTCAATAACACCTTGAGTTGACCAGAATCGAATGAACTTACTTTCATGATCTATGTCTTGGGTGAGATTCTTACGTTATTAACCTGTTGTGTTGGGTTATGTCTGCAGGGCATGTGCCTAGGGCCAGGAAAGATGAAGCAAATTTAAGCCTCAAATCCTGAATGCTTTGTGGTCGTGTGTAGCATAATGCTTGGATAAATGTTTGACCCCTGTTGTGAATACGTTCTCAAGAATTTTGACCTTTGAATAATTTCTATTTCATGGTAAAAGCTTTACTTTCAAGCTGAAGGTTCTAACAGAAGACACGCATTTATGGATATTATTGTCCGCCTAGTTCTTTGCATTTATCAGTTCAAGTTACTTTGTTCTATTGGGTGGACCAGTGATTTGTTCACGATATGTGAGAAGTTTTAGTGGTGGACACGTTTTCTTCTCCAGGAGAGAAACGTCAGTACATTAAAACCTGTTAATCGGGTCACTCTGTAATCGGACCACCTCCGTGTCCCACCGCACCATTTGCTAACCCTGCTATTTTCCACACAAATTTCCCTCTATAATTGGGACAACTGCTAATCGGACCATGGAGCACTTATATGATATGCGTTCGTTGCCATTGTATTTACCTGACTAATTGGAGCATATGTAGAAAAGGACATGTAATGTGCATGCAATTTCACATTTCTCCGTTTTTTACGCAAATCAAATTTTTGTTTCTAAATGTTCGTAATCGGAGAACTCCCTTGTTATGGACAACTGAGCTTTTGGTTTGTTTTTTTTTCAAGTTTTTCCCGAGGTTGTCAATAATCATCTTCTGACCCGCATGCTCTGCTAAAGAGGTCGCTGGGTTAAACCACGCACGAGAGATCTCCAGATCCTCCATAAGATGACAATTTTATTTTTTTTTTTTTCGTAGAAAACATGAGTTTGCGCTGGGAACTAGGAATGTAGAAAATATACAGCAAGTGTGTGGTTTCACTGTGAAACCACTAGGAAGCAAAGTGTCAAGTTGAATCAAGTTGCATAAGAACACTATGTCGATATATTTATTGGGTCAATAACTTAATTCGTGCGGTTTTTTTTTTTTCAAAATTTAAAATTTATTTAAGAAAAACATGTAAAATAGTATTACTCAAATGCCCATCTGAAGCTATGACTTTTTCCCATCTTTCTGGCAATTTGTGGATCCCATCTCAAAAGAACTAGTGCGCCGGCTTGGCAGCCAAGAATGAATCAAGCCAATTTTTGATATTCTGCTCTGATGCGAACCGCATTTCAGTGAGGGCGTTCTGCATAGACCGGAACAAATGGTCTGTCTCAGAAGTGGCAAGGTCTGGGCTATAAGGCGGGTGGGGTAAAACTTCCTATCCACTGTTTTACAAATAGTTCTTAGACGGAACGCGGGGCCGAGCGTTGTCATGATGCAAAATTACTGCCTCGTGTCTGGTCGCATATTCCGGGCGTTTTTCGGCTGCTACTGTCTTCGAACGGATTAATTGTATTCGGTAGCGTTGTCCATTGATGTTTTCACCCGGTTTTAGCAGCTCCTAATACAGAACAGCCTTCTGATATCACCAAATACAGAGCATTACCTTCGCGCCATGGATTTCGGCTGTGACGTTGATTTGGCGGGTTGGCCAAGCCAAAATCACCACTTTTAAATAGTGCTAGCTACTTTTGGCACGTTCGCTCAGTGATGAAGAAGAACTCCCCCCCCCCCTTTTTTTTTGTAACTCTTTGTGAAAAGGTCACCACCTACCATGTGTCTTCTTTAAGAGTGTTCTTGAGAAGCTCGTGCAAAACCGGTCGAACCCGGACTGTAGCGCTCCACAAAGAGGAGAAAAAAACTATACCAACTATCGAGAGGCTCGTTGAGTTAGCCCCAAGTCAAACTGGGAACGTAGCGCAACAGAAGAAGGGAACAAAAATAACACAGCTCCCATCTATAGAGGCTATATATAAGTCCTTAAACTAGCACTTTAATCCTACAGTACCACATGGGCTCAAAAGATCCTCGTTACCTTATCGGGGTAGTACTCGTCCCGGAATTCACCCGATAAAACGGAAAGCGGGTAATGCCCAAGAAGGCGGCTATGTGCCATTGTCGAGTAACGGGTACCCTTTATAGAGAAAACAGCGCAGAAAGCGTAAGTCTTTGGTTGGGTGCCAAAAGTAATAGAAGTATAACGCCTATTTACGAATTTCATCATTTGAATTCATTGGGAGTATCAGATTAATTAAATTTACGGGCTCCCAACACCCGTGTGAGTTCTTGGGTATGCGGGTATCAAGAGCTCTAGTCTACACCTCATTATCTTGAATTCAATCTAAATTACGCGCACTAAGCAAGGGCTCATTCGGAACTGTCAATGTACTATGTTTGGCAGTTGAAAAAACAGAAATATTATACACCTATTGTCAAAAACTGTAGATTAGACACTTTGGTAACAATTACAATTGACATTCATACACATGTACATTATGTTGTAGAGACGCTTTTACAATCTATGTACTTACGAATAAAAGAAAAATAAACTTTACTACACTGTTGATTATTTAAATGATACATTGTCTATTCAATTTTAGATTAAACTAGGAGCCCCGGCGAACTTCGTCGCGCTCCAATTTAACGTCTTCAGAACTCCAGTAGAGAGCGATGTTTTATCCAAAACCTCGCCTGGTTACCCTGGGGCATAACTCCTGATGCGTAAAAGTCGATGGCGGATCATCAAGTTGCCTGAAAATCTCTCGTGCGTGGTTTACCCCACGACAGGGAAATGCGGGATTAATCCCACATGCGAGATTATCCTTGTGATTTATTGACTGACACCGCAAAAGTCCATCGAACGGGGAACTGAATCCGCTTAAATTGGAATAGAAGATCGGTTGGAATAAACGGAATTCGAGGGATAAGAACTTCCTCTCCTTGGAATTTGCCTTTGATGATCCTTGCTTGAATTACATCGTTCATCAGTTTCTTGACAGACAACCACCGGACTATTCATATTCCGAAATATGATTATGGTCCATCCCACCTTTAGCTGTAAATTATGCAGCGAAGTTCCTGGCACATCAATCGAATTCAAAAATTCCGTCGGATAGTTGGTCGCTTCATCCTCGTCGGTCACCCCATTAATGGATTTGTACGAATGCTTTGGATTGGAGAACTGCATTCGTTCTGGTGAATAATGAAGTTCAAGCTTCCGACATCCTTGTTCGCCGCTGATCGATTAAATGCATTGCAGTGCTTCCATACGACAATGAACACAACAAACTCAGAATTTGAGGAGATGATTGCGCAGTGCGAGCCTGTGCAATATGGGTACGTCTCTATTAATTTTCTTCTGCACGTTCCCCTTGTGTTTGATAATCGCGGACATTCTCAGTACGAAGTATTTAAATGGGTCTTCGGAAGAAAAGTTTGTCATTCCAGTGCAAGATATGCTAAGCGATGTGGTGTAGCGCATCGTATTCGCAAAGGGAGCGGATTCCGATCACAGAGTTCAAGTTAACAAGATGCTGAGGGACATACGACGCGGAAGAAATGCATGCCGTTTATGAACAGCTCTATATGGATTGCGGCAAGCTGGACATCAATGGTACCTAAAACTCAGTCAATGTTTGTGCTGCATGCAGGACTGAAACCTACTAAGAAAGAGCCATGCCTTTTCGACAACAGTGATGGATCAAACCTGTTGTTTGTTGGTGGCGGCAAAAGACAAAAGGTATATTATTCAAATTAAGAACTATTTATCAAACTATTCTGAAATTAAGCCAGCACAATATTGTCTTGAACTAGAGATCAGACGAAATGGCAATGAGTTCAAACTTTCTCAGAATGGATACATTCTGAGGTTACTTAAGATATACGGGATGAAGGACTGTAACCCAACTGTGACGCCCTCAGAAATGAAAATTATAGTGGATGAAACAAGTCCTAGTGAAACCTACACAGCTGCGAAACATGTGTTCAGATATCCTGCAGGTACTGCAGATATTGGATATTGGATTGGTATACGAAAAAGCTGATAAGCCATTAGTGGGATATGCCGCCGCTGACTGGGGTGCCGCCGCTGACTGGGGTACCGATGTACTATTGACCGCCGATCTTATACGGGTTATGTGTATTTATTAAGTTGAGACATGGAAGTCTCAAAAACAGAAAACGGTTGCATAATGGTCTACAGAACCTGAGTATGTGAGCCTCTCGGGTCTCGGGTCTTTTAAATTGACTATTTTTAAAGGATTATGTTAGTATAACCATCTTTTTGGACGATCGAGGAGCTCAATTTCCAGCAAATGATCATGTTTTCCATGCTCGCACGAAGCATACAGATATCAGGAATCATTTTGTAGGTGACGTGGTTGCTGCGGAATATTTTCTGCTACAGCATGTAGGGTAGACTGGGTACGGTTTAAACATTTTAGCGTTGATCGTCCATAGCATCGCTAATAAACAAGTACGCGATGTCGGATATATAGTAAATGAAAGACCGTATATCTGCCTACTAATGGGAAATGTTATTTGAGAGCAGTGTAATGTAATTCATGTGCAAAATGAAATAAAAAAAAAAATGGTTTTTTGTTTCAATCGTCCCCATGCCTGAGTTGATTGAAACAGTGCCTAGATTGAAACACATGCGAATAATACAACATATGAAATAAATGAATAAATAAACATGCTTTATTATTTATTTAATAACACTTTGTGACTCGTAATTGGTTAACATCACAAATGTTTCTTGAAGTGGCCCAGAAATTTAATAAATCCAGCAGATCCTTTTGGGCCATCCCTGATAAAGTGATCTTGATATCGCACTAGCGGAAGGACGAAGAATGTAGGATTAGCATTTCCGATTGCATTGACTGCAAAGGCTACTGTTGCTAAAGTACCCCTCTCGGCTGAAGTCACTCAACCTACTTGACGAGCACCACGTCTAGCTAAAATTCCGTCGCGTTTTTGCACCGTAGTTATGCCGGTCTCAACAGCATTAAATATATTTTGTGGCTCGAATTTGTAACGGCCCATAACAGTGGCCAAAGTTGCGTCACTATTGAAGCTAGTCGCTCAAGAAAGACCTGTAGCCTGTGCTGCACGCACTGATAGTTTAGGATTTATTCTCATGAATATGCGAAACCATTCTTCACCAGCCATTCCAATTCCGACGTCGTGGCAAATTGTACTTGACGGATAGTTCGTATGCCAATTTCTGAACTTCCTTTTTAGTTAGGCCAAAATATATGTTTGCACATCCAATTGAATACTTAGAAAGCGCACGCTCATGTTCCTGGTTAAACACTCGAATGTGAGCCTTATATCCCATTTCTTAGTTTTCATCACCAAGCGCATCTCGTTTACGTACAAACATTAACAGAGAACAGTGGTTCATGTGGTTCTTTTCTACCGAGGTTCTTAACCTAAAAAACCCCATTATTACATCTTCATAGGCTTGTTAGTACGTTGATAAGTCGACCTGACCTCTCGCAGTCTTTCTTTGGTGTACCCGAAATCAGCTGTTTCAACCGTATCCAGAAAATAACGTTTCAACTGCCCCCAAACTCCTTGTCGATATAAAACGGTCCACAGTAAGAATAACAATAAATTTGAATACAAACCAAACAGCTTGTACAAGTTTCAATTGAAACGATACAAAACTCTCAATATCTTAACTTTTTTAAAAATTACGATTATTGCAAAAGTGTATGAACAGTACTTAATTTTATGTTGAAAAACACAATGAGACCTCCTTTACACAACCACTCGAAGAACGACGCTACACTGAAATTCGTGTTCCGACATGTTGCCCACATTGTTCTTCTCTGGAACCACCCATCTCATCGCTCATCGTTTTCGAGATAATCGCTTTGTTTCAACCGTCCACCGTTTCAACCGCACCCAGTCTACCCTACCAACGGATGGTAGCTGATATTCATTCTTTGGCTTGAATAAGAAACTGGAGATGGTTGGGAGGACTGGGTTTTGATACGTGTGGTTTGGACCTTAGTGTCCTTCTTAAAAGAAATCCACACATTTTTGTTCTTAGTGTAGGACTAAATGACATTTTTCTTTTTCTGTATTCTTTGCCTATACGCTTGTGAAGTAAGCCAACTTTACCATTGAATTTCGTAATATTTTATACACAATTAAAATCATTATAATAAATTTAAAATTGAGTTTTTAAAATCCAACGTATTGCACGACGTGTACATCGTCTAATAAAAGACATTACTCAAGCAAATAACTTTCTCTTTAAAAACAACAAAGTCTGTTATGCATCTACATGGCTACAGTGCTTGGGTGGTCATTACTGGCGAAACGGTCCGATTTGTTGACGATGATGCTGCGCGATATCAGCATCAGGCATCATCGTATTGAATTTCGTTCCGAGTATCGCGCAAGAAGTGCTGACCATGCAATTTGACTGTGTGATGCTAATTAAATTAAGTTTAGTTCCACATAATTCAACCAGAGCGTTTCATTATTCTATTCATTTAGAATCGCATAACAAGTCTGCTCTCACGTAAACTATTCAAAAAAAACTTACGGAACGAATGTTTCACAATAATTGCCCACAATCAAACTGAATAACCTTGCTGTTTAAACGCAAGCTTATTTTCTGATCTTTTCTAAATTATCAATATAGCATTGAATTTCGAAGTTGATCGTAATGCTTATACTACTGTGTAAAATCTCGATTTTTAAAATTTCGCGACTTTTCCGGGAGGTGTTCCCAAAATATTCCTTAGTAAGAGCCTCTCCCTGGCAATTAAGAACAACTGAAAAAAATGAGCCAAATCGGTCCGGCCATTCTCAACTGATGACTTACTATATATTTTTCACACCATTTTTATATATTGGGTCTATCACTTAATTCGCGTTGCTAAGAGATGGCGTAACTTGTATTATTCCATCGTTATTATTCCATTGGAACATGCGTTAGAAAGCTACTGTCATAGCACGTCATTTCAGTATATTTTATTCATTTGAAGCGTAAACAACAATCATTTTTTTCACTCAAATATGTCGAACTTTGTGCCTGAAAAAGTGTTTTTGTGGGGAGCTCTTCTTCATTAATGAGCGAACGTGCCAAAAGTGGCTTGCACGATTTAAAAGTGGTGATTTCGGCTTGGCCAACCAGCCAAATCAACGTCAAAGCCGAAATCCATGGCGCGAAGGTAATGCTCCGTATTTGATGGGATCAGAAGGGTGTGCTGTATTAGGAGCTGCTGAAACCGGGTGAAACCATCAATGGACAACGCTATCGAACACAATTAATGCGTTAGAAGAGAGCAGTAGCCGAAAAACGCCCGGAATATGCAACCAGACACGAGGCAATAATTTTCCATCATGACAACGCCCGGTCCCACGTTGCTATCCGGTTAAGAACTATTTGGAAAACAGTGGGTGGGAAGTTTTACCCCACCCACATAGAACAGACCTTGCCACTTCTGAGACAGACCATTTGTTCCGGTCGATGTAGAACGCCCTTACTGAAATACGGTTCACAATCAGAACAGTTTATCAAAAATTGGCTTGATTCATTCTGGGCTGCCAAGTCGGCGCAGTTCTTTTGGGATGGGATCCACAAACTGCCAGGAAGATGGGAAAAAGTCATAGCTTCAGATGGGCAATACTTTGAGTAATACTAGTGTACTTGTTTTTCTTAAATAAACGTTCAAATTTTGAAAAAAAAAACCGCACCAATTACGTTATAGACCCCATATAGTTACGGCATTGACATCTGTCATACCTCCAACATTCACACATACAGTATTCGATGGATACAGTAGTTCAAATCACCAAAGATCAACAAAGCTTTTAACCTTACTGATGACATAAACGTAACGTCGATAGATCATATCAACAAAGATCACCTTTCAACTCCATTGATGACACAAACGCATCACCACCAACAAAGATTAGCTTTTAGCACTGTTGATGACAACTTTGAAATAAACCAAATTTGCAATGCATTAGCAAAATCCGTCACACCACGACTGGATATAAATATCCAGTCCCAACTTACGGAGGACCAGTTTTTTCTCAAACATTCAGAGACTCTCATCTACCATATGTGTTCCCCCCACCAGTGGTAAGGGGTCAGCAACATAAACTCAATATTATAAAATAAAGTTTAATATTTAAAAAAAATATAAAGGTATTTTAATTCGCCCAGTGGCTGGGGCAAATATAAGACGTTACGCTCGGCACGTTACTATATATGGATAGCAATTGTCATCAATGCATTCGCCGAAAAAAAAACCTTTGTAAAAAGACCGGTCAACTGCTAATAATTTGACAGCTTTTACTGTATATCTTCAAGTATTTTATTTTCAAGAGTGCAGGCAATTGTTTGATAAAGTCGCACTCACATAACTACATCTGCTGACTCACACTGGGTGGAGTGACTGGCCAGTGGGAGAGTGGAGAAAGCTGTATTAACCCTAGGAAGGGCAGCTCTTCATGAGGCGGCAACATAGCCTATGTGGAACATTTCGATTGCTTGTTTCATACGAGGTTGGCGTAAACATGACCATTCATCGCTCCAACCTGCACATGTGAAGTAACCAATTGTATGGCCAATTGAGTTAAAAACTCAGACGTTTGTCGCTGCCAGCAAATGGTTGTAAATAATAAACGAAGCCAAACCAGCAATATCCAATATATTGTAAAACGTAGCCAATGGCAATCGATTGCTTCCACGTTTGCAGGCATATCCCGAGATCATTAATTCGGTCCATGGTGTCAACCCCTACCTTATTGACATCGTAGTCCACGATTTGATACGGCTTTAGAGAAGTGTTTCCTTGGTCGGAAGCATAGGTATAATGTTCTGTCGACAACACAATGACGGCTTTATTTGGCTTTGTCACGTACTAACACAAAACCAAACAAATGTTTTTTTCAATTTTTTGAATCAGCCGGAACGAAACGTTTGTTAGAGCTAACAGTTTCAACTTGAATCAAATACTCGCTATGGACAATGGGGTTGAAAAATTATCGCAATATATAGTGCGACCTGAATTATCACGTCGTTGGATCAATGATAACAGCACTTGATTCACTTCTCGCTGTGCTTCGGGTAATTTGACAGTATACATTTTCCCTTTCAAAGGATAGGTTAGGTTAAGTTATAGTGGCTGGCTGCAGAAGGCACTCACACATCGGTCAAAGAAGGCCCATTATGATACCACGCGGATTGATTTCCCCTAACAATTTAAACCAGATGGTGCTTGTGACAATGCGATTTAGCTGGCTAATACGGACGCTTTTTAGCTCAGGGTGTAAGGATCTACGACCTGCCAGCGCGCTACACGAGCAGAGTAGTGGTTTCAACCTCCTCTTCATCCATGCAGCTTCTACAGAAGTCATTATAGGGCACCCCCAACCTACGGGCATGGGTGCCGATTGTGCAGTGCCCTGTTATGACACCGGTGAGCGTCCTGAGTGAAGATCTGCTGAGTCTAAGCAGATTGAGTATTCGTTTGATATTATGCGGTGGCCATATTTACTTTGTTTTAAGACAAGAGGTGCCTTCTAGCCTTGGGTGGAGGATGTGCCACACCTAACGAGCTCGTCGGCTTTGCAATTGCCCGGTATGTCGCAGTGTCCCGGCACCCACATGAGGTATATGTTAAAATGCTCAGCCATCTCCTTAAGAGACAGCCTGCAATTAAGGGATGTTTTCGAATTAAACATGACATCGTCCAGGAATTGATTGCGGCTTTGATATCTCTTTTGGCTATTACGTTGTTCTTGAGCCAGGACAATGCCTCCTTTATCGCAACGTTTTCTGCCTGGAATACGCTACAGTGGTCAGGGAGCTTCAGGAAGATAGCTATGTTAAAGTCTTGAGAATAGACACCAGCACCTACGCCCTCGTCTGTCTTCGATCCATCAGTGAAAATGCGCAAGGGATCAGTCAGCGTCTGATTATCAAATATATAGTCCATCTTCGATGATAACTTGATACTAATTAATATGGTGTACTCTCAACTAACGGACATCTCGTGGGCCTTGGATTTCGCCAAGAGTGCATCTTGTCACCTCTCCTTTTCATTGTTGCGGCGCAGCCGAGGAATGGTTCAAAGTGGGAGAGTTGAGGGTGAGTCATCTTCTTCTTGCAGTTGCCTTGGTTATCCTCACATCTTCCCAGACGGAGCTCCCGAGCGCACTCGATACGTTTGTAGCCGTATTTGCTGATGTTGGAATGAAAACTAACGTGGACAAATCGGAGGTTATGGTCATCACTAGAACACCTGTTCAATGCACTCTACAGGTTAGTGGAGTCCCACTGAAGCAGGCGGAGAAGTTTCAGTATCTCGGGACTTTTTCACGAGTAATGGAAGGAGTGATGCTGAACTTTCATGTAGGATTGGTCAATTTTGAAACAGCATGGTAGATCTGTAATCAGGAAGGCCGAGCTTGGTGTCAAAGCCAATTTAGCGGTTTTCGACTCAGTATATGTTCCAACTCTCACCTACGGTCATGAAATTTGGGTAATGACCGAAAGAATAAGATCCCGAATACAAGCTGCTGAGATGAGATTTCTCCGTGCTGTTGTGGCAATTACTTGAGTGAGAAACACGGCAGTGTGCAGGAACTCAACGTTGAACAGATGCTTCTTAGAACGGAGAGGGCTATGTTTCGGTGGTTTGGTCACGTGGCACTAATGTCCCCTTCATCACGACTTCCGAGACAAGCGTTGTATGCGAATCCATCCGCTTGACAGACCCAGGACGAGGTGGTTGGACCAAGTCAAAAAACTCCTTGGGCATAACTCCCGATGAGTTATAGCCGATGGCGGAGGATCGATCAATTTGAGGGAAGAATCTTCTTAACAGTTAATTAATGTGTTCACGTTTAGTGGTAAAATAACAATAAATCAACAATTTTAATGCCTGGGCTCTTTAGTGGAGAATCAGTTTAGGTTAGACATGCAATAATAGCCAGAAATACATTTTTTATCAAAACGAAACGTTTGCGTTTTAATTTTTCTTCGGCTGTCATTGAAATGTAATCCATCGCATACGCGCACCAATATCCCCGATTTGTGAACCAAAGGAATCCAAGATTTTTACAAACTTTCAAATCGTATCGTTCTAGTGATCCCACTAGAAGACACAAATCCGCAGTATGTGTTGCCTAGTTAACTGAATTTTATTTGTTTTGTGTCACCTCACAAGACTACAGATTTTGATGTGAGGTGACAGAAAAATGCCAGGCGAGAATTTGTCACCTCGTCTAAGAGAAAATGATTGTCTCTATTCAACGCACGAGAAAAAGAGTAGACATTCCGTATAATGAAGGTTTTTGTTACCTTAGAGAACCTTAGAGGACATAAATCAATTCCCTTGACTCTGGATGCATGCATGGCATTGTTTTCCATTTTACAAATTTCGTTTTATTCAGAGTTTCTGTATTTTTTCGTCTGTTGTTTTACTGCTCCCTACTCATTATACTGGACTGTCTATAGCACCTTGTAATATAAAACCTTAAGTCCAAAGCCTTAACCGGTTTTATTAAATTATGGCTGTTGTCTTATTTGTCCAACAGGAAGCAAGTTGTACACATTGGTGGGTTTCATTCATCCTTCATTAATGTAGAGTCCGGTCTTCCCCAAGGTAGTCATTTGGCACAACTTTTGTTCATTTTATTCGTGAATGATGTGACTGGCGTCATAACATTTTCAGATGGTTTAATGTTTGCAGATGACAACAATTATTTAGTGTACTATCTTCTATTCAGGACTGCCTGAATTTCCAAAAAGATAACATTTTTAAACTGGTGTGAGTACAGGCATCTTATGTTGCGTGCCAACAGAACATTGGTACCCGCTAATTTCCATGCACAAACTCGGAGATAATAAACTCCCAATAGTTAGTCAAGTGAAAGATCTTGGTGTTATCTTTGATTCGAAATTGACTTTTTCGGCCCATCTTCATATCGAAAGCGAATTCACTTTTAGGTTTTCTCAGACGAACTTCTGGGGATTTTAAGGACGTGTACATATTAAAGGCAATTTTCATGTCATTGGTGCTGCCAACATTAGAATATTTACTGTGTTGTCTGGTCCCCATTATATGAAAGCGCTAGCAAAATAATTGAGAGAATACAAAAGAGGCTTACACGGTTTGCCTTAAGAAATATAAGATGATCCGACGAAATGCCTGGTTATTCTTCAAGATGCACGCTAATCAATTTAAAAACTTTAGAATGCCGCAGACAAACCGATAGCGTTCTTTTTCTCAAAGACATTGTTTATAACAGTATTAAATCTGAAGAGCTGCTCGCACTTGTCAATTTGTACGTCCCGAAAGATGCCTTAGAAATAGAAATGAGCTTATCATTCCCAGTCATAGAACAAATTATTATATATAATATATATAATATATATAAATTATATACAACTCTATTTGTTATGAATTCGATCTACAATTGAGCGGGGATAGTTTTAAGAATACAATTATGAATTTATTAAACTCTTGTAATGTATAAGTATTGATCACAATGATTCAAAAGATGAAAATATCCATTGATTGAAATAAAATGAAATGAAATGTTTAGCGCCTCTTGTGTTTTCATTATGTGATGAGTATTAGAGGGAGTGTTATATTTTTGGAAGGTTTGTATTTACTAATAAATTGTTTTTGTTTCTAATAAATTTATTAAATATTGGCTTGTTTTTTAGGATTCGCTCAAACAATTTTTTTATTTATTCTATAAGTATTTTCAATGCAATGTACGTAAGAAGAATTCAAATTCTCTTGTAATTTATCCACCATCGCTACAATGTACCATCGCCTCCATTGGATCGGCAAGTTGTTCTTATCAATTGCCTATATCGGGCGTCTACTGTAAGTCCCTCCTCTTTAGATCAATCGGAAGAACCAACGTTTGGAGAACCGCGATTTCTGAAACCTGAGTAGGCCGTTCCTACCGAATTTAAATTAGTTTCGCTCTCAATGTCAAAACACTCGCTCTCAATTTGGCATTTGGAACATTTGCACCAGAAATGAAGTATAATGGATAACTTGACAGCTGATCGGTTCCTAGTCCATCGACGAATTTCAGAATTTATGAATTTTTGACAGTTATTATCGAAATAACGTAAATGCCGTTCTCTTATTGGTCAATTTGGCTTTAGAAAACAATATAAAAAATTATTGTCAAAAATTTTAAGGGGCAAGAGAGGTAGAAGTTGGGCATCTCTATCATACTTCATTTCTGATTTACACCAGAAATTAAGTATGATAGAGAACTTCACAGCTGATTGGTCCCTAGTCCATCTACGAATTTCAGAGGCTTTTTGACAGCTATTCATGCATTTTTGACAGTTATTCACGAAATAACGTAAATGCCCTTTTCTGATTGTCCAATTCGACTTTAAAAAACGATATAAAAAATGGTTGTTAAAAATGTTAAGTGGTATCATACTTCATTTCTGATTTGCACAAAAAATAAATATTGGTTTAGGTGGGCCACTGTGAGCCGGGGATGTTAAATCAGAATCACTCCGACCCTAGGTAACATACGCCATAAGGAGGGTATTCATAGCAGTGTTACGCAGGCCATCTTAACATGGAATATGACTTCAAAAAAATTAAGATACCATTTTAGACATTTTTTCAATTTAAGATTTATTTCCATACACTCAAGGTGACCAGATCTACCTCAAAGAATACCACTAAAGAGAAGGACAACAGATGACGAATCACTGCTGTCCGTCCTTCGGTTTGCCCCAAAACGTGGTAATAACAAAAGAACCATTACTCCTTCAGAAGTACGTACGTTTTATGGACTAGTGTTTATGGCCGAAGTATTACTTCACAGCCACTACGGTCAATAACAGGCAGGGAGATTATATGGCTCGACAACGACTGTCTTGTACTTATGTTTTTTTTTTGTTTTGCGCTCTCTACGTTTATAAGATAAACATCTGTTACAGTATGACTAAGAGAATGTTAGAGGATTGTGGACTATGATCATTTTATTATCTTGCCCTTATGCGGCAACGTACAAAAATCGTGTTTATTTGTATCCAACGACAAATATGATACAAAATGGTATTAAAAGGATTTGGAAGCACTCGCACATAAACAATACAGGATGTGTGGTTTGCTTGTAAATAAATCGGGCAATCAATCTGTAAGTGAGGTTACCCTTTGCCTTTGAAATTAATCATCCCACAATTCTGGTCATTGTCATTTCAGTTTGGAGCCAGATCAAAGGCAAACATAAAAACGATGACAAGGCGAAGAAGTGATATGAAGAAGCGTATTTGGGTATTTGTTGTAGTCCATGAGACAAAACCGATTTAATGTAGATAAAACTGATGAGTACACAGCCAGGGGTCTGGCCGATGAAATGTGATGTAAATTGTACAACCCATGCCTTGAAGGCAACGATACCGCGACCAGTTTAGATCTATTGTATCGAAAGGTTGGAGTTTAATCAAAAGACAAACGACTTCCCTCGTGAAAGATAGTAAGTCCTTTGTAGTGGAATTTTTTTTACAAAGCAAGTATTCCCTGTGGGAGATGCGTTTCCTTAACAAGATAAGTGCCGGGCATTCACACAAGATGTGCTCTGAAGTCTCGTCCTTCTCGAGGCAAAGCTGACAAACCTTGTCGACACAGGTTTAATTTTTTAAGCTGATATTTCAGACCACAGTGGCCAGTAAGAAAGATAGTTAACATTCTTTTAAGAAGGGGTATTTCTTTTTTAAGAAGGAGTGTTTCCTTATACGAATAAGGCCTGATTAAACGTTTGGGTTGCCTAAGACCAGGACCATGTGTCCATTGGTCTAGACCAAGTTTGTTTTCCCGTTCGTCAACCAACTCCTGTCCAATTGGCATTACAGTACGGTTCAGGACCGAGGAACGCAGATTCCGAGCAAGCCCTCGCCTGCGGATTCGTTGCCTGCAATCCCCCTCTGTCCAGCCTGTGTGATGCAAGCGCCAAAAGGAAAAGGAACTTGAGCAGGAACCTCCATCCCAGGTAACTAATGAAGGGCAGATCATTGTCGAGCAAATTTGCCAAAATGGGCCCGGTATCCAAATGATGCCCGTTACCCAATGATCTTGCTTGTCCTGGAAACTTACTGTCGTGGAGCTATCTCTCTGTGTCATTCCTCGACTAAAGCCATCTAGAGAGTGAATCATAGAGTGGCGCTAAGTTCCACCCAGGACAAGACGGCTCCATCCATATATACTTGAATATCTCATCCTCCATTGGATGGGATGGTTGCAGAAAAAGTCTTTCTCTAAAATGAGATGATGCCTCAGAATTAACAATACTTTGCACATTTTCCTTAAATGTGTTTGCTGTTGCCATGTACCCGCCGCGACATCCATATATTCAAGCAGTAATCAGATTATCTGTCGAATAAAGCCAATAATTTGGTCAGTTTGATGAATGTCTCGTGCTTTATATCACTTTGCCTCCAAAAATAACATACAGCAAATTTAAGTACTCAAAAGTGGTTGTTTAATTTTATATCAGCGATTTTAATCTCATTATTCGTTATGCTATCTCATGTTTGCCTCAGTCATAATAATTACATTCTTGAAAGCATTAATAAAAACAATTTAAATCCCTCATTGGCAACAGTTATTTTTTAATTACGATAGCACGTTCGTTGGGTTTCCATGCGTTCTTGTAGACATATTTTTGAAAGCAAAGGGGTTTTTCACCATCAAGGGGTAGTTGTTAAAAATGAATAAAATGTGCGACATCAACGCCATTATGCATACGAAGTAATGATATAATCCGGGCAAGTCCGAGGTAGACCAGCTTCTGCCGCAACTAGTCGCGTTGTGCGTGATGTTGTTCTTTTTTTATTTTATTTTATTCCTTATTTCGAGATTACTTTATAACTGTAAGATGCAATATCTTATAAACTAATTTCTAGTTTATCGTAAATGTAATTAGGAAGGTAATTCAACATCATCGAAGGAGTCAAATCCAAAGATGGTGTGTTGCTTTCCAATGAGGAGGACATCTTACACAGATAGAGCGAGCAGTTTTCGGAGCTGCTCAATCCTGAACAGGGCACTGAGGATGGCAGACCTGTAGTCTTGAGTGGGGCGGACAATAGTCCAACGGTGGGGGAAGTCATTTTGGCGATTGAATCGGTAAAAGTTGGCAAATCCGCCGGTGTGGATTAAATCCGGCCAGAAATGTTTAAGGCGATGGGTAAGGAGGGAGACTTTTGGTTCTCTCGTGTCATTAAAGTGGCCTGGGAACGTGGTGAGATACCTGGCGATTGGCAAACTGGGGTGATTGTCCCACTTTTCAAGAAGGGGAACAAAAGAGATTGCTCCAACTACAGGGGCATAGCACTCCCCGGGAAAGTCTACGCTAAGGTGTTGAAAGCGCTTTCTAGAGCTATGGTAGAGCCCAGGATGGCGGATGAAGACTGCGGCTTTCGTCTCGATAGAAGTACAACCGACCAACTTTTCACTCTAAGAGTGGTACTTGAGAAGGCTTGGGAGTGTGCCAGGCCCATCTACAGTTGTTTTGTGGATTTGGGAAAAGGCATACGATCCAGTTCCTCGAGGTGAACTCTGGAGTGTTCTGCAGGAGTATGGGATTGATGGCCCTCTTCTGAGCGCCACACAACTGTAGCAGCTGTGTTCGGGTTCACGGTTCTAAATAAACACCTTTCACCGTGGGCGTTGAACGGTGACATAACGCCAAGGGTGCGTTATGTCACCCAGCTGTTGATAAGCTTCGAGTGAAACACACCGTTAAAGTGGCTAGTCTTGGTGAAACAGTTTTTGTGTATGAAATCTGCTAACTTTTATACATACCTGAAACAAAACAACTAAATAAAATTAAATCTAAATCTAGATCTAGCAAACTTTGGCTCCAGGCGCCTGACTGACAGTTGTAGTCATACCCTCAGCGGAGCGACGAAGTCGTGGGAGCGGGTTAAGAAAGAGGGCTAAAGGAAAAGAGGGCTAAAGTCCTGTTAGAGAGCGAAGCCAACCACCTCATGCCTTAAATACAGCGCACTTTCCTTTTGACCTTATTTCCAAATCAAAATTGGCCTTATTTCGATTTGGAAATGGAAACATTGTCAATTATTTAGGCTAAGAATTCTTCAAATCGGTCCACTAGTTTCGGAGCCGGTTGGTGGCAAACAAACAAAAAACAATCAAATATTTTCTCTTTATAATATTAGTACAGAAAAGTGAGTGAGAGAGTAAGGTGAAATAAGACCGAACATGCAAATTCGGCGTTATTTTGCTTTCAATGAAAACTCGGCTTTATTTCATAGCGGGTTTCATTTCATACACGGAAGAACCTATTTTGTCTCAGAATTAAGACCAATCCATCGAAGAACTGTCCAGATCAGTTTTTTTTGTTCTACGCACAAGTGAATTTCACAGTCTTCCCTACGAAATGCCTATGTACATACATGATTATGATGAAATTCTGGTACAATTGTTCATATGAATTTCCAGAAAGTTTTTGAAAATCCTCAATAGCAAGTTTATTTTTGCCAACATCGAAGGCCGATGTTTCGTTCTTAACATCGATTATTCAATGTTTTACATACTTACACATCGATACTTAGTCACTCAAAATCGATGTTTTGTATAACAACAACATCAACATCAATACTTAGTCACTCAACATCGATGTTTTGTAAACATCGATCATCCCTAGCACGACTACTCCTATAGTAGTGCTTTCGACAACACTTATCATAGGCATGCATACCAAATTTCTCCAAAATTTAGCTGAATTTTTCTTTTAAAAGTGTACTGAGTTGTTTATTCAAGAGAATACTTACGTAAGTGAACAATTGAAAAAACAAAATGTTTTGTTTTTACTTAGATAAGAAGAAATCGGATATGAATCGGCCATTGCCTTTTTTGCCAAAAGCTTAACCGCTAACGCACATTTTGAAAATACTTTCCGAAGCCGTTGAGCCAAGCCAACAATCAGTTTGCAATTGAATTCTTGTGGGAAATGTCTTTTCAAAATTCTTCGGAGTCAATGCTGCTCGGATGCTGCAGTGCTGATGTAATTTTCATCTGCTGTAGTTTTCAATTGATTGGACATTACAAAGGGCGATTTTTTAGCTATTATCTTTTTGGCAACACTGGTTTAAACAGCTGACGCACGTTCGTTGTTTTCTTTCACTGTCAAACATCTTCAGTTTGCTCTATAATTTAACCATGAATCGTCTTACAAACGAACAACTCTTGCAAATTATTGAATTTTATTATCAAAATGCGTGCTCTGTTAAGAAAGTTCATCGCGACATCACATGTGTTCAGCGACGAAGCTCATTTTTGGCTCAATGGGTACGTAATTAAGCAGAATTGTCGATTTTGGAGTGAATATCAGCCAAAAGCATTGCAAGAGCTACCAATGCACCCAGAAAAAGTCACAGTTTTGTGCGGTTTATGGGCTGGTGGCATCATTGGACCTGAACCGTACTTCTTCAAAGATGATGCGAATCTTAACGTAACTGTGAATGGTGAGCGCTACCGTGAGATGATATCCAACTTTTTTTTGCCCAAAATGCAAGAGCTTGACTTGCATGACATGTGGTTTCAGCAAGACGGTGCCACATGCCACACAGCACGCGCAACAATGGACTTATAGAGAGGCGAGTTCGGTGAACATTTTATTTCACGTTCGGGACCGGTCAATCGGCCGCCTAGCTCGTGCGATTAAACAACTTTAGACTATTTTTTGTGAGGCTATGTTAAAGCTCATGTCTATACAGACAAGCCCGCTTCAATTGACTGAAGACAACATTGAAGCATTTATTCGTGAGATACCGGACGAATGGAATTTTGGAAAGAGTATGCCAAAATTGGACTAAGCGGATGGACCATTTGAGGCGCAGTCAAGGTCAACATTTGCATGAAATAATCTTCAAACATTAAATTATATGGACCGTACTATGGATTCGAGTAAAGATTTCATGCATTTTTCTGAATTTTATGTGTTTTTTTTGAAAAACTTTCCTATAGCTTTTAAAAAATCACCCTTTACAAATAAAAATACATGTGCAGTAAAGTGATTCGGTGTCGAGTGCGTTCGGTCCGATTCCTCTCGCCCCTTTCCATCATAAGCCACTGCGGCGCATTCCCCTTTGATTCCATCAGGCGGGCTGAGGCAATGACTGAGAGTGCGTAGCATCTGACGGAGCGGATTTTAGAAGTGTGAATTTATTTGTAGACTGTCTCTAATCTATGTGTTTGCACCTACATCGATTGTTGTTGGGAATCTAATCTGTAATTAACACTTCTCAGCTCTGCTTTAACACACGCGGTCGGAGTTGGTTTTTTGATAGGTCCGTTCTGTATTTTATGGAACGTTTTAGGCTTTACGTGAGAAATATGCGTGGGCTTAGGGCGAATCTCTTCGCTGTGTATGTCCACTTGTCTCGCTATAAACCAGCTGCCTTGGCGCTGAGTGAAACACAGGTAGGTGAGAACACCGAATTATCGGATTTGAACATGCATGGATATAGCTTGGTCCCCACCGCGGTCTCGCCATCTACTGGCGTAGTGATGTAGCTTACCAAATTCAACAACAATACGGCCTCTGTTCCAATCCGAAATTTAATTTTCTGGTTAAAATTCAGTTCCGTAAGAATCTACGGCTTTATTTATACAAGTCCAAACTTGGACAGGAATTCAACTTTTAACGAATTTGATGTGCCATCCGATTTTATCTCAAGAAGTGTATCCCTGGCAAGATCAATGTACACAATACAAATTGATCATTACGGCAACAACCTGGACGTGTTTCTCAACTCTCATCCTGATAAATATGCCATATTGTCACCTCTAGGCTCCTCTGACCATTGTGTCGTATCAGCTAATTCCTCGCTATCACAACACGCAGTTAGAGAGCAAATTCCTAAAAGAACAGTATGGCTGTACGAGAAAGACGATTGGAGTGGACTTAACAACTATGCCCAAGGGGAACCAGGCGAGTTTTTGGACTAGGTAAAACCATCTCGTCCTGGGTCTGCCAAGCGGTCGCCTCAGAAGAGGACCATCAATCCCATACTCCTGCAGAACACTCCAGAGTTTACCTCGAGGAACTGGGTCATATGCCTTTTCCAAATCCACAAAACAACTGTAGATGGGCTTGGCATACTCCCAAGCCTTCTCAATTACCACTCTTAGAGTGAAAACTTGGTCTGTTGTACTTCTATCGAGACGAAAGCCGCACTGTTCATCCGCCATCCTGGGCTCGACCACAGCTCTAGAAAGCGCTTTCAACACCTTAGCGTAGACTTTCCCGGGGAGAGAGCTATGCCCCTGTAGTTGGAGCAATCTCTTTTGTCACCCTTCTTGAAAAGTGGGACATTCACCCCAGTTTGCCAATCGCCAGGTATCTCACCACGTTCTCAGGCCACTTTAAAGACACGGGAGACCCATAAAACTCCCTCTTTACCCCAAGCCTTAAGCATTTCTAGCCGGACTTAATCCACACCGGCGGATTTACCAACTCTTAGCGATTAAATCGCCAAAATGACTTCCTCCACCGTTGGACTATTGTCCGCCCCACTCAAGAATACAGGTATGCCATCCTCAGTACCCTGTTCGCGATTGAGCAGCCCCGAAAAGTGCTCGCTCCATCTGCGTAAGATGTCCTCCACATTGGAAAGCAACACACCATCTTTGGATTTGACTCCTTCGATGATGTTGAATTTCCGTCCTCTAAGTCGGCGAATGGTTTGCCAGAACACCTTTTTCGCAGATCTGTGGTCGCTTTCTAACTTCTCGCCTCGAACTCCTTCGAATACTGCACGTTAGCTGCTCGCACAGCCATTTTGTAAGTTCTACGCGCCTCAGTGTACCGGTCACGAGAAGCAGAGTCCCGCAAGAGAATATGTCACTGATGTATAATATAAAAAGGAAGAATACACCCTTGTTCAACGCCCATTGAAGTTTTAACCTGCTCAGAAACCAAGTCTCCATCGCACACATATTCATGAATATGACATAATTGCTTTCTAGAGAGAGAACCAATCACTGCATAAGTCAACATGCATGTTACAACAAATTAGCATACGTTTTTTCCTCAACGCCATTTTTGTTGCCAACAGTTAACTGAGCTTAAAAAGTCGATTTGGAAAACTGCACAGCAAAAGTTTCAAGTCCCAACTTATTGTATATACACGCGCAATGATACTTGCTCCGTAAATGCCCAAACCACAGCCCCATTAAGATCATACGCAATAATGCAACTTGCAATTAAATTAGTTTGTCTCATAAAAAAAAACACAATGCTTGTATTTTCCGTGTTGCAGAAAGATTCGCGCTATTCATCAAAAAAAAAAAAACATCAATCAGTTTAACTTGAGCAATTTACATGCATTCTTTTTTTTTCAACTTACTCGAGGGAACAGAGTTATATGGGGTATGGGCAAGTTTTTGCTTACATCGATTTCTAATATGAAACCCAAGAGGAGAGAACAAAAAAAAAAAGCGCGCTGTCTGCTGAAGAAGCAAGTTGTTCCTCATGTATCGTCATTTTTTCCCCCCGTGCTCTACTTTCGTTTCGAATTTTTTATTGAAGGCAACAGAATATAATTCTAATCTAACTTACGCAGGAGAACCCGAGCCGGAGTAGTACAGGTCTCCAGGTAACCATCTGTGGGTACTGTTGAGCGGCTATTGTGAAACTTGCAATTTAGCTGGTTACTCAAGGTCGGAGAATACGAAACGCTTTATCGAACATGTACATCTGAAGTGACAAAATTAATGCACGTTTGGCCGTTTGGACGATAGAGATCGGGCAAGTGCTGCAGGAGAGTTAGTTTTTTTGCCCAGCAATTCGTGAAATTCTCCATTTACTGCTGGGCTTGTCGATTTGCTCTCCTTTGACCGACGTGTACGTACATATACATTTAGAAGAATACTGCTTTTGGCTAAGTGGCTAAGCTAGAAGCTACATAAATAGTTTTTATCTTTTGAATCTGAGCAGAATTGAAACAGTCCTTCAACTCGTTTGAGCTAGGAACGTGTGTATGCAAATCTGCAGCTCCGACAGGTTTGCTTCCTGCTTAAAGCGTCGTCTTTTTCTTACAGTGATGTGTTGCGTTCTTCTCTTGTCGATGTGCGGTTTCCCAATTCCTTAGCTTTTTATACGGGAACATAGCCAGTAATCTACGAACTCATCGTAGATTTGCTTCAAAAAGATTTATGTAGTAGATATAATAATAATTTAATACATGTGGGTGACCGTGGTCTAGCCTCTACACCAACCACTCTTACGATGCGCGCTATTGTTCACCCACGAGTGGAGGGGTTGCCGACTCTGAACGACTTTTTCTAGACAGGAATACTGTCTGAGCATTGATTTCTAATGAATCGATGGAGGCGTGGATAATGAAACTTACTCGTGTCGGGGATTGAAAAACATTCAGCGTAGGAATCGATGCACCTACACCACGGCAGCCACAAGCAAGTCCAAATGCAATTAAAGCAAATAGACGTGAATCCACATATTGATCTTCTTAGTGCTGCTACCCAGAAAGTTTATGTTGAAGGGTAAACGAAGTGGCAGTGAACAATGATGCAAATATATGTGTTCCTTATTATACAAAGGGTAAGTGTGAACAACGACTCTCAAGAGTTATAATGTGCAAAGTTCTGACAAACTGAGACGCTAGATATGTATGGCTGCAATTGTGCATTAATTCTGTTGCCCCGACACCATTGAAGCACTGCCAGAATTACCCTTGCTGTTTCTTCAGGCGAGCTTCGGCATGCATCTTTGCAGTCTACATCGCCCAGATGTGTTTACCTACTGTGATGTATGGAGTTTATAAAGCTATTAATGGATGATTGTTCCAGGTTGGAGTGAGGTGGATGTTTCGAATTCATTTGTCAGTGCCTGGCTTTTTCTCCAAATACTTCACTAATAAGTGTCCAGGTTTAAATCCATCTATCGTGTTAAAATGTTCGTATGTTATGTTTTCGTGTGTTTACCTGTTTTTCGATTCCTTATTTGGCGTGTTGTTCGATTCTGTATTTGACGTGTACGAAAATAGATGTAGGTGAAAAAAACATTAGTTCTGAGGGTGCGCCAAATACAAGTTTCTATAAATGCAAAAAATTAACAAAATTCCAAGTATTATGGCTTTATTAGTTAGAAGAAGCATTCCCAATAATTATGAAAAGTGGCGCCTCAGTTGGCTTAGCGTACTCTGTCACCCCAATTTCCCAAGAACTTGTGGCTGGTTTTGGGTTGTAGCTCACGTTTGATGGTGGCCCTAACTGCTTGAAACGTTTCCGGTTATTTAAGGTTCCCCACAAAAAAAAGTCCAAGGGGGTCGAATCGCAGCTGCGAGGCGGCTAATTGATATCGCCAAGACGGCTGATATCAAGAATTGGAACATTCAAATGGGCTGTGTGGCATAGTGCGCCATCCTGTATGAACCATAGGTCGTCAAAATCCATGTCTTCGATTTCAGTAAAAAAAGGTCGATTAAAATGTCTCTGCAACGCCCACAATTGACCGAAACTTTGTTTCAAGCCTTGATGTTTATGAATTGAGTCTCATCTGTACACCGTACGACGGTTGGGACCATGAGTGTTGTCCACTAGCACGCATGCAGCAGTCGCTGCACCAGTTCGGCAAACTGATGCATCAATCAAAGAGCAAGAAAGTCGTTGAAGTGTATAGTTTTATATATCGCAATATCTTACTTATTTATAACGCAATCGACCGTTGCTAGTTCCAATGTGACTTGTATTCAGCGACTTGTCAAATGATATTTACGTTCATAGAATATTTCCATTGCCTCTTAATCTCCGCATAGGAGAACTTTATTACTATCGAAATCCTCAATATAATAAGGGTTATAGTGGCAGGTGCAGGGGAACAGGATCTCGAAGATTATGTCTTTCTTGTCCACTTTCATCGCCGCTTACCAGACTAAAATCCTCTGTTCACTTCTAGATAATTCAATTTGACAGCGAAATTAGACCCCAATTTTGAGTGGTTGGTTGAGTGGTAAGCCGATATGATCCAAAAAAGGGGTATCGAGGCAAAGGCGCACGAAAGATCTAAAGATAACTCGATCCTCCACCATCGACTCTGAAGTCTTGACATAAATTCTGGCCCAAGATCATCTAAGAAAGATTTTGGAATTGGTACAGCCTGTCTCCTGTGTCTGTCAACCGGATGGCATCTTTACAGAAAAAATTAAACATGAACGAACAGCAGTCATCAACAAATTGATGCGATCAGCCAAAAACATTAACACATTTTACAATCGTGCGTTCAGTGCTGTGTGGTGAATTTTTTTATCAAGTGGCAAGAATATTATTAATTTAATTACTATAAAATGACTTTCACTGAAGACCAAAATCCTGAAATTTCTACAGTTTATGGGTACCGCACAGATCAATCAAATCCAGATCTCATCGCCTGCTTTGAATCTTTTCCATATAAATTATTTTGTTACTTTTTTACATAAACATAGTAAAAAACTAGAAAAGCGTAAATAAAAACAGTCGAACAACATACACAATGAAATAGCCAGCGATGGGCGATTTGATGTAAAAACTATTTGTTTTACATTTTTTGTAAAAATCGAAAAATAACGTACAAAATGTAAAAAAAAAAACTGTATAAAAGCCGTAATAGCCTATGTATTAATTGTGACAGATTGTCAATTGAAGCCACGTTTTCGTTCGGATTCAGACGAGAACGCAGAATGGAGTTGGATGAAATCGAAGTCATAAATGTCACGGACCTGAATAGTTTAATTTTTAAGTCATATATATTTTTTAGATTAACTTGTAAACAAAATTAAGCGTACCCATTTAAATTTGATAACGATGAGTGTGATATGCTAAATTAAAAATTGCTGGGGAAACATTTTAAAGAATTCGATATGATATGTTTTTCTCAGTTTTATACGAGTGGTTTGTTTACGCAGTTTTTACACTGAGTATTTACATGCAAAAAACCCGGTAAAAAAACCGGCACAACAAGAAACCGGCGTGAATGTATATCTGTGCAAACATTGAATCTTACCCACACTACGCATACCTAAAGACATGGATACACATAAAAAACAAAAAAAAAAGATGACTGGTAAATTCGGGGATCAAACCTGGAGTCGACTAAACAACAAATTATTATTAGGAAATGCCTCATGTAGTCCTTAAATTGTTTTTTCTGGCTGCACGGCATTTGGCACCGTCTTGTTGTAACCACATGTTGGTCGCATCCATATCATGTAATTTAGGCAATAAAAACTGGGTTATCATGTCACGATAAGGAACACCATTAATTGCTACTGCTTGACCAGCCGCATTTTCGGAGAAGTATGGTCTCATAATGACTCCAGCCAAAGGGGATCGGAAGCATTGGGCAACAGACAAAGGTACCCTCGTTATATGCAATGCTGAACTCTTCACACAGATGTCACGTTGGTAATTTGTAAGCTAAAAAGAAGTTAAGAATCTAGTTTGGACTTGTCGGAGTGTTTTTTATTTAAAAATTACTGAAAAAATCAAACCAAAGTTCTAATATGCCTAAAACGGCTTTGCAAAGAAGGAACAAAATTTAAAAATTCTGTATTGAAATTTGGACCAGATTGTTTTCATCTGACGGAAAAGTGCTTTAATGCAAATTGTTTGATATAAATGTTAACCAAGAAATTGTTTATTTATTTATTTAAAAAGCTAACATATAATTGAACAAATTACAAATAAGCTGCTAAGCCAGAGCGATGAAGCCTTGGTCCAAGGAAATTGTTTGAATTGTTACAAACACTTTACATCGGGTGTTCATTCGCTGGGGCAGCTGGGGATCAAAACAAATTTAAAACGATGCAAGCTGAGTTGTGTTTGCAAAGGAATTGATTGAAGATGAAGCAGTACAAGCGCACTGGAGTATGACAAGGCAATTTCGGGTTTTTAGTTGACCCGAAAACGAATTTTCGAAGTATTATATACTGTCGGCAAGTGTCTACAGCAAAATGCTATGTTTTTTTATCTATGACTCCGCCCACTATGCGATGATGATCGCAGAGAGAAATTGAAGATCCATCATGTCCTCCACGGATCAGCGAGAAGAAAGAAGTCGAAATTTACGCCGCAAACTTCGCTCACTGATAAGGCAAGACGAGAGATGAAGAGAAAGTGAATCAGCTGTGCGATGAACGTGTCAATGACACGGACTGTGGTTTTGCTGCAGTAGTTCCTTAACCTGGACAATCTCCAAGATTTGATGTGAGTGGCCTAAGCGCAGTTCAAGGCCATGATTTCTACGGACTTCAATGCAAAATCAAACAACAAGAAATCATACCCTGCAGCAGACCTCCAACTCTGTAACAAACGAAAAACACAGAAACAATAAACGTACAGACAGTATCCCAGTGAAGTTGGTAGTTTTATTATTTTTTTTCTATTTCGCGGAGTATAAGTGTATGTCCATTCCGAACACGGTTCTAGATTCCCTCGTGTCCACCGTCTATTGATTGCTTTTCGTGTCCCCTTAAGATACGCTGGTTCCTATGCGAAATAAGCTCCTTCAAGGCGGTTCTAAGAGAATTTCAAAAAAACTCTTGGTAGTTCAGTGCTACTACAATTAAATGCGCACTTACCTTCCTTTTCTTATTTTTTAAGAAATGTTTTTTTTTTTGCCTTTTTAAGTGTTTTGGTTTGTTTTTCTTTTACTTTTTTAGGTCAACAAAATACGATCCCTGTTTATTACTCTTTTTTTTAGAGTAATTTAATATTTAAACTTGGTAAGACCATATCTGTAAACGTCATTGACTTTCCATGATTCTCTCGGTTGTCTCTCAGATTTACAGGTGAAATGTGCTTTTTATAGTAATACTGCATTATTTTCGTTTTTTTTTTGTTTTAAGTGTGTAAACATATTCTGGTGCGCGATTTTAAAACGCAAGAACATTTTGGAATGGATTTGGAATTACTTAATCACGGTAATCTTTTGAATGAATATATAAAAGTTTAATATTTATGCAAAATTGTATGTCGCTGCAACAGTTGGAGCAGATTTGAACAAGTGTGTTTTTCAATCACGGAGCACACAAAACATTACGTTCTCTAAGTGTTAACTCTCAGTATCGCTTTACACAGCAGATTTTTGCTGTTTTGAAGCTTAAATCACTTTCTTTATAAAAGTTAATTAAAAGTGTTTATATACCTTGTTATGGGTTCATTACGACCATAGTTGGTTCTATGCCTCTTATCGTGGAGTCAATTTCTCACCCGAAGAGATCTTTGGGGAGCATATATATTCATGAGAAAAAGTAAATCTAGTGAATTTACACGGAAATTAATAATACCGCGGATGAACATGGCTGACGCTGCCTTACGCCTGAAACTTGAGGTTTTCAAGCCTATTATTTAACATCTACCGTCATATTTAGGGAGTTCTTCGAAGGAATATAATTTACGGACATTATATCTCGTGAAATTTTTGGTACTCTTTCGAATCTGAATCAAACCAAAATCACCACTTTTAAGTCTTGCAAACTTTTGGCACTTTCGCTCAGCTAGCGCATGTTCACCATAAACTTGCACCAAAATACGATGACTTTGGCAGCAGTTTTCTTCGTATTAAAGTAGAAGAACTTCCAGCAAAAACTTTTTTCAGGCAGAAAGTTCGACATATTTGAGTGAAAAAGAAATTATTGTTGTTTACGCTTCAAATGAATTACATGCTGCTACTGAAATGACGTACAATGACAGTAGCTTTCCAACAAACCGCACGAATAAGTTATAGACCCAATACGTTTCCGTTTGTACGAATTTCTGGTGGGCCATATTGCTAACTGGGACCATATTTGCAGCGCTTTCACTGCTAATATTAGTAATGTAGTTGTTACGACTCTGCTCTCTGACAATGTTGGCAATACCCCTGTCAGCAATGATGTCTTTCCGAAGACATCCTCATAGCATGCGATAATTACTCGACGATAGTTACGTTCCGAACGCGTCCCGAACGAATCTAAGAGCAAGGGATCTTAATCCTTAGCCAGTGCAACGCGAGCATTGGAGAAAAGAGACCAAGGAAGTTATAATATTTTAAAGCTCATTTAGTAGTTTAAATCATTTCATTCAGCAAAAGGTTAAAATAATTCCCACATTCCACTTTTGTACTCTTAAAGTTTATAAATTAAATGTCTCTTCTAATTAAATTTGTTACTGCAAATATCCAAAATTGAAATAAACTATTTTAAAAGTGTTCTATGAAAGCGTGTTATAGTATCCACTCTCCGCTCGCAACAATAATGTTGCGAAGAGATGGGTATGATTTAATCACATCTCCATTTTCCAATTACTCGAAAAAAAGCTCAAATGACTATCTAACCAGTCATTCTAAAAGAAGTATTTGCTGAGTAAGACTACCAAACTAAATTACCATGAGAAAACCCCAATTTGTCAAATTCGTTGCGCACGTTACAAATTTTTTTTAACATCAACCGAAGTTCATATGCATAATGTACTATGATTAACAACAAGATACTCAATCATTGTGCACACTTGCGTGCCACTATATGATCGCACTTGCATAATTCTAAACGAGTCATTGCCCAAAAAGTAGGGCTACACCTGGCAGTTGCAAGCAATTTTAGGCGTTTAGCGAGTATTGCTCTTCTCGCTTCATGCACTATTGAATACAAACTAGTAATGGTAAGAAAGCAACATTCTACGGCAAGCGTTTGTCCTGAGAAATAAATTGGGAAATGACGCTTTCATACAAACAAACTGATTGCATTACGCAAAGGCGTATTGTGTACTCTCTGATCGCTATAGTTGATGCTTTTTATCTTCGAGCAAAGTTATCCTTTTGCGTAAGACAGTACAGTTTAACGCTTTCTGCCTTCGATTTCCACTTTCAAAGGCAGCCAAAACCGTTCCCCACTGAAGTCTAACATGTCGCTTAGACCTTCCGGGTTTGATCCAAACCAGGTTCGGCGCGCTGGAAATATGAAACATACCGCACTAGTAAAGTATCTCGGAGCCGGCAACGTTCCGCTGTCACTGGGCAAAAGAAGTGCCGGTGGTTTGTGTATCAACTTCTTGCATTTCTTTTCTTTCGAACACATTTACACATTCACCAGGTGCGCCGTGGATACTTTGAAGTTCGTTCACTTCCACACGCTGCTGCTGCCGTCTGTGTATCTATCTGTAAGCAGCGCGCTTCTTGCTCTGTGCTCAGTGTGCCTTGTCATCCGTATTGTAAAGCAGTAGGTAAGACCGACAGCAGCTATCCAAAAGGCGGTCAAACTATACTCCAAGCAATCAGTTGTTTCACGTTAGTTGATCGGTAAAGACGTGTTTCAGTTCCGTCGTGAGATACATACATTAAGGATCATCGCGTCCCAACTTAGTGCCCACAGTGTTCCGGTTATTGTCTAATGCATAATCCGTGCCTATCTTTGTATATCTGAGTGATCAATTTGCTTCAAGCCGATTGTGAGTTGTTGGTTTTATTTGTTTCGTATGAGCATCAACGCGGATAAAAACTCAATAAAAATGAAAATCCGAGATGTTGAGAACGTGTTTCGCTACAGACGGATACCTTATCCCAAGAGGTAAGTTTCTAAGCAGGTATTCCTTGCGCGCGTAATGTGTGCCACCAAGGTCCACCTCACAGATGTGCAATACATCCAATTGAATAGCGAGGAGATTGCAAGATATCCGCTGGAGCCAATTCACTATGCACCGGTTAATCCAAGAATTTATGCCATGAGCTGAACCAATTGGAAACCGGTATGAGTGCTAGGGGAAAGATCCATAGGGAAGCCTAAATGGTCAGACGCTCCCAGAGTAAACTTCGATGGTAATTGAGAAAAGAGAGAAAGAAAACTGAAAACAACAATCTATTCTGGATGTTAACACAGAAAGAGAATATACACGTAGTGACAGCCTGCATTTAAATTAATTCTGCAGTCAGGTCGCGTATGGATTTAGACAACATCTCTCTGATTTCGTACGGATTGTGCAAGTGGGCAAGCTTTGATCTAGTTTTCTTCTTTAATAGGTTTTTGATTTAATTGGCTAGCGTGATAGGTATGTTTACTTTGTGTGTGAATTCATTCCTTCGGAGATCTGAGTTATTGAGAGAGAGGGTATCGAGAGCAGACGCGGTTAATAGAGCTTGTGTGTGACTTATGAAGACTGCAGTGCATGCACTGTATTTGATTGTAATTGGCTTAGCTAATAACTAGTTGAAGTTATGTTGCACTATTGCGCTTTCGTTTTATGGACATTACTGAACAAAGTCATGTGGCACAGTCAATGACCGGTGCTTGCTTGATTTCGTAACTAAAGATAAGTGGTGCTCATTATGGACATTCTGACGTGCGTGTTCGACAGTGTAGTGCTTCTGATCACGAATCGACACGACACTGTAACCTTATTTCATTTGCCGATCGCATATTATTTCTCATAGAAGCTAGCAATTTCTACTGAGGGCCATTGTATATCGATTATGTTCGGCATTTGCGAGCTTTCGAAACTATGAAATCCTGGCATTTTCGGGATAAATTAATGGGAATTCTTGATTTAAAGTGTTTTTTATGATAAAGTTATTTTCACTATGGGAAACAGGGTGTAGGTCAATTTATTATTATCAGCTTTTAATGATTTTAAGAACATCTATTGGCAAGAGCTTAAAGCTTCCCCGACATACAAGAAGATCAATCAATTCAGTCCGGGAATTATTGTGAAGTAGTTATTATTGAAAATTTAAAATTGGTGGCGTTTCTTTTTCTTGGTATGTTGGGGCACACTTGTATTTTTTGTTCTGGCATCTCCGGTGACTCGATTTTCTGCGTCATCTTTGGAAGGTGCAATGATCTTATGTAAAGCTTCGGCAACATTTACAATTTACAATATACAGAATACATTTTTTTTAATTTTTAGTCGACAGCATGTGTATTTCATGTTCTTCCTCAAAGATTCACGTTTTGTTTGACGATTTTTCAACACACTTCTGGATAGAGTTTGATGATGAACTTAAACTCGTGCTTCCTCTGACAACTCTTGTGGTAATGATGCCAATGATTTTTGTCTCTTTTTTGTCACTTTGCTGACCCAGCTTGGCGTTTTTCGTTGTTTGTATCGTATTTAAAGCGGTAGTGGTTTTTGTTTGAATTAGACTCAGAATAAGAGAATAAAACTATTAAGAAACATGTCTCTGTGGTGAACTCGTGAGATAGAAAAGAGATAGAACAACAAGCGCCCACAACATCAGCCGTTGTTAGTTCCACCAATATAAGTGTCAAGGAATAAATAAAAAAAGTAAACATTTGCTGGGAACAACACCGATATTGAATGCCACTATTGATGCTGAGACGTACTCTAATAGTGTTAACCCACCCTTTCTCAGCGATTGTATGTACGTGTTGTCCGCACATGAATGGGGGCGTGCAAGCATATGTCGTATGTTGAGGAACCGATCAACACGGCCAGTCGTTCAAGGGAATTTCACTAGATCTGACGAATGTAGAAACGAATAAATATTATAACGTAGTTGAAAGTATCAGAAATGCAGAAGATCTCATGATGACATTGTTTTTTGTATTTTGTTTGGAACGAAAGGAAATATTACATTTTATAAAAAATGTCTATTTTGGGATGGACATCTATCACATTGAGTTATATGCACTGAACCCAGCACAAACGGGCCTCTATGCTGTCTTCTGGGACAAATGTAACAATTTCCCTTCTGCTTGAGTCTGCCAGAATTGTCGTGTCCTCCCAGTTGTTGTAGGAACAATCTTCTACGTCTTTTTTTTTCATGTCTACAAGTGTGGATAATCCACAATGTTATCAAAAACAAGCCAAAGGCAATCTCTTCAGTCTTTTCTTCGTAGCGTATTCTCCGAGTCTTGTCCATATTGGCAACACCTCCTTTGCTTCTGTTGTAAACATCATGTTTGCCTTTCTTTTAAGACATTCGATACTATAATGGGAAGTGGAAAGAACGACAACCGAGTTGTTCTCTTTTTTGGAATATATGAGCACATACTTATGTTGCTGGCGAATCCAAGGATTGGCGATTTTGCTGCTCTTCCAATTGGATTCGACAATTCGGCTGGTACGTCTTTTGTTTCCAGTTCACAATATTGACAAATTGCAGTCTAACATCCAAGTGGACGTCAAATTATAGCTTGTAAAAAAGTTGTCACATACGATGTTTCGAGCACTTCCACAGAACAGATTGCAACACAAATCGGTTATCACACGTTCACCATGATTTGTTTCTCCTTCTCCAGAAGGTGTCATACCAGAATAGAATTGACGGGAAAAACACTTCAAACTTCTGTCAATTGTAAGACCCAATTGACAGAAACAACCAACACCTTCCGTTTACATAGAAAAACGTGGGACACACGGGTACGTTGGGTGCTTGTTTATTGTATCATTTTTTTGCTTTTGATACAAGCGTTAAATTATGACGGCCTAATACAAGCCCTGATACTTTTCAAAATTTTACTCGCTATTACAAGTAGACATTTACCATTCTACAACAAAAATGAAACCATTTTGTGTTGACTCATGAGGTGGGTAGTTACGCTGATAAAGCAATTCAACGCATTTTGCCGGTCCAATGTTAAACAAAAAAAAATCGAGCTCACGAGACACAGACTTGCCAAAGAAGTGATCTCAATCAGTAAGACACACGTATTGGTACGCTTACTTTTTGCGTTTGTGAGCCTAAAAAGTATTCTACATTCACTGAAAATAAAGTATTTACAATACGTACCTTTTAAAAACTCTAATAGACTATAACACATAGTTCTTTGTATCCTTCCTTAAATAATATAATAATATGCGTGGCACTACAGCCCATAGAACTTCTCGTTCTGTGTGTGATCTCACGAGTGGAAATGGGGACCTACATTTGTATGCCGACTCCGGCCGGCAAATTTGAGAAGCTTTTTGTAGACAGTTTTACCTCTTTGGACATTACCAGTGACTCAAAAGAGGTACAGTCGTACCGGGGTGTCGTAACTCAAGTTGCTAAGGAGTCCACAACCACAGACCTACAACGCCACGGCCACCACTCCTGCTTAGGTAGGGTAGGGGAGATGGCTGCTAGTTTTTCACTAGCGCATTTATACCATTTGTGATACCCACTGTCAGACTCCAACCACCGATCGACCACTCCAGTGATAGTGCCGTTAATTTGGTCCCAACGGCAAATGGGGACTGGACCAGATTTGAAATCCAGATTAGAGCGTATTATGGGATTATTATGGGCTTCGAATCTGGGAGCCAACTAACTAAAAGCAGGCACTTAACACAGCGACATCCAGTTGTTAACAGTGCTGCTAAATAAGTAACAATATTTTTGTTGATGTCTTTGAAATCAAAAATTTATTTTCATCGTCCCTCTGTAACATTCCTTTCATTGAAAGGTTACCTTTTTTTAGATAGACTGTTGCTCAGAAGGACAAGAAAAATATTCAGCTTTATTTTCTTTTCACTATAACACTATACATTTTCTTTCACCGAGGTTGAGAGTTGCACAAGTCAAAATTTTTTCCTTCTACTTGTAACAACGTCGTGCACTTCGAATTTCTTCAGAATGTTTGCTTTTCAATAAGCCCATTTAGAGTTTATTTATAAAATCCTCACTTGTGCATGTGATTATCCTAAAATTGTGCAGTTCTTTCCTTGGATGTAAGATTTTTCACTGAACACAATTTTATGCAATAAAAATGTAACCCAATTGAAAAAATGTACCATATGATGCTTGTCCATTTTAGTTCCTTCCAGAGAGCGCTCAGTTCAGTTCAAGCCTGGTTTTTGAACTAGTTCGTTCTTCTAGTTCATTTAGTTCAATGTAGTTCACTACTCATTAAAGCATAATAAGCAAAACTTAACCAGACAGAAATCCCCTTAATAGTTCATCCATTCATCGCACCAAAAAACCATATAACGCATATGTGCACATATTTGCGGGCATACATTTTTAAAATCCCTTTCCAATACAATACCGGCAACAGCATATGTATGAACATTCAGTAGTGCGCATGTATTTTAATTAAGAATCCCATCAAGTACATCGCCGGCAACGCAACGATGCTCGACGTACTTGCGCTGCGATAGAGAAAAACACTCATGATGAGCAACCCAATGCCCATCTAGACACAGAGAGAAGCTCCTACTGATTTGCGTGTATGCAGAGTAAAGTGTACCTGAGTTTGGTGAACTACTGAACTAAATGAACTAAAATCAAGTGAATTATGAACTAGCTCACTTAACTTACTTGTGAGAGACCAGTTTTGAACTAGTTCGTTCGTGAACTACACAAGCCTATATCATATGTACTCCAGATCGAACCTGTAGGATTAATGAACGAATCCTTTTGTTAGAGAGGGTCGCTCTATTTCTGTCTCTTTTCTTATCTGTTTACCAGGTTCATTCTCAAGTTCACAAGTGCTTGTCCTGCTTAACAGCTGGTCCTCTCTCTCTCTTTTCTGTGTTCTTCTTATATCTCCTTAAGGATACACAGGATGCACACTGGCTAATCTTACACAATATGTATTTAAGTATTACGCATACATAGCTTACATTGTTCTTGAGCTGCAGCATGAATTCAAATAGAAGTACCTGTGCATACTTGAAATGCATGTCAACTTCCTCGAAGATTTGAACTCAGACATAACTTTGCAGCAACCATTCTATTGTTGCTTTACGAATGGTTAATAAATGCAAGATTTTAAGACGGAAACTTGAGAAAGTTCTTGTCAGCTATACTCGTGAAGAATTGTACAGTGAGTCGAGGCAGATAGTGGCATGTACATAAAAGTTGTTTTGCGAAATCGAACGGAAAGTGAAATGCCATTTCTGCTTCCCCTCCATAGTCGATGTCAATATACTGGTCCGGTGGGTAGGGAGGTAGGGGGGCACTTGGACCATGTAAGTACCCACAGTTGACCGCTCCAGTGATAGTCCTGCTAATTTGGCCCCAATGGCAAATGGTGACTGGACCAGATTTGAAAACCAGATCTAAGCGTATTAACTTTGCTTTCACTGGGATTCGAACCGGGGCCCCGCCAACCAAGGGCAGGCACTTAACCAACTTGGACATCCTGTCTAGGACCTGGGGCGTGAAAAGGAGAACAAATGCTAATCGATCACGAAATAATATCGACACTTTCGTTTGTTGAATAGTTACATCTGCATTAACTTCAAGGAGTCCAGAAGTTGATGACAAACAGACATTCACTGAAGTGAAACCATGCAAATTACATTTAGTAATTTAAAGTCATGATTTCCAGATCTCATATTGAAAGAGAATATGCGCCTCAAGTGGTGTACATCAATTCTCAGAAATATGGTTTGCATTGTGTGAGGAAAAACTAACAAAAAAGCGAAATTCATACTGTACTCTCTTCCTGATAACCACGATTTTCTCTTTGTTTGTTTTAATGCATACAATGAAATCCCAGTTGCATCTTTACTCCCTTGGTTAAGATACCCAGTTAAATTTGCAATCAGCGTAAAAGGAGAAACGGAAAATTGATTATAGATTACAATAGCACAGCCATATACGCAAATTAATAAGGAATGCACTGTAGGGTATTTTGGAAAATCCGAATGCATCAACGTTTTGACGAGTATGCCATTCTCCATTTTCTGCTTCATCATTGAAAAATTCAATCACTCATTCGGCGCTTACCCACTGTTGTCTGAGACGACCGTAAATTTGAGCTGATGGTTTAATATTGTATATTACAAATGCAGTGTTTGAGCATTCACACATTTTGAGGAATAATATTCCTTAAACTCCCCCAACTTTAAATAAACTGACTCTTCTTTAAATTGTCCATAGGGGTCCCGAACGGGGCATTTGAATCCACAGGGTGTTCTATGGTATCCAGTTAGCTTACCCACGTTCTTTCAAAAGCACCGCGCACCATTGCTAATTGAGTCAAATCCGGCTGCGTACGTATTTACCAACCTGCTCCATGGCCCTGGCACTAAGTTAATTCAGTTGTTTCCAAAAGTCTCTAGAAGAACCATCAAATGCCTTACGCAAGTCAGAATATTTGTACCTTGTGCAAACACAGACGGCATTAGAAGAAAGGAATTCACTTACTTTGTAACATTTTGTCGCACTTGCGTTGAACAATAACATGCGGGACCAAACCCCATCAGAATTTGTGTACACTCTAATGACTTAGGGTATGGTTTGGCTAATACTTGGTCGGTTTAAGAGAAATCATACATTTGAATCTATCCAGGTTATGTACACACGAAGAACATATAAAGTGAAATGACAGACATTCGAGTATGATCGGACGAATGCGTGGAAGATGAATGAAGTAGGAAAGAAGTATACACATACTTTTGGGTGCTAATTATGTCAGCTAATGCTTTCTCTCATGGGAAAGGGTTTTGCTGATTCACTTTTCTTGGACCAACACTTACACTTGTTCAACAAAAAAAAAAAAAAAACAATAGTCACGGATCAAATAGCCGTGGCGAAGACAAAATTTGCTTTCATTTTCAAATTTTACATAATTTAATTGAGATTATATTGCGACTTGCATGCATACACACGCATGTGAAAGGTTAAGGCGAATTGATTTGTTTTGTGTATCATTAGGGAAAGGAACAATACAAAATTCAAAATAATGATAGCATTTTTGAGTTGATGTGATTAGCCGAGGTCATCATATTTTCTCTGCTACTCATTCATTTCAGATTTCTTATTAATGTCTTAAATTATTTTCGAACTGAGGCTGATCGAGTTAAGTGGCATACTCTGAGAAATTCCATTATCAATTCGATAAATAATTTACGTCGGATACATAACGCAGCATACCGCCAACTTTAGATGAAAGCGTATATAGCTGCAAGTTGATCGCATGCGGATTGCAGTCAATTTTAATGCTTTCTCTCCGAGTGATCGATCGTTGATTCCACATACATATCTGTACATCAAGACAACTGGAAGTACAATGCCAAAAGCTGTCCACCTGTCGTAGATGTCAGATACGTCTAGTGTGCTTATTTCGAACGATATTCAGTGCAATAATGAGCGCAACGTCTTCTGTGCACTTGTCAGACATGATTTAACTTCCGGACGAGGATAACAACTTATGTTAACAAATGTACATATTTTTGCAATTTGTGGGAACTGCCAAAAATGCTTGCATAACTGCAGTGCATTGACTATTCAGAAGAAAAGTGCGCATTTCTCGTTCATAATCCACCTGTTTTCACCACTATTCTGGGCGTAGACAGAGGCATGAAAGTTTGTTAAATAACGATTCCATGATGCTTTCCTTTCTACTATTGCCAATCTCGGGAAAGACTAACAGACTGACACTTCACAACTTTGTTTTCATCATTATGTCTTAGCTGGATCGGATTTCTTGTCATGTCTGACAGTGAGACTTTCTTATGATGTTTGCTTACTCTCTGTTTAGTGATGTAATATTGTTTCTGGTTGGTTGCAACTGTGTAAAAACTCGAGTCCATCTAGGGGCTGCTGTCACTCGATGACTGGATGGCGTAGTTGGTTAAGTGCATGCTATTGGTTAGTGGGTTCGAATCCCAGTGAAGGAATCGAGTTTTCAAGTCTGGTTCAGTCCCCATATCACTGGGGTAGTCAATCCCCAGCTTCCACTCGATGGAGTAACAATCATTTTCTACCTTGTTATTATATTCTTGTTATCCCCTCAACCTCGTCACACCCATTCCGACCATCAGCTAGACGAACTTTTGCTAGCTTCTGAGCTAAAAATAGGATCCATCTGTGTCATTGCCGATCCCTGCCCCGACACCTAATAAGAAGCTTCAACAATTAAACGTCAGATTCTTTAAAATGTTATTATCAGCATGAGTTCTGCGACTGCGCGCATTTAATTGGATAATAAGTTATCAACTCAGAGGTTTACCTGCCCGAGTTTTTTCTGCTTTTTCACAGACAATGTGTCTATAATTGCATAGCTTGTCCTTCAAAACAGGTTTATTTCTTCAAGAAACAGTGAACTGTTGTCAAGGGAATGAACAATACTTAACACGGGCTTGTCTCGACGCAGGCTTGTAACAATGTGTTTGCTACTTTAACGTACAACATTTCTGACCCAAAATGCACTGCACATGACTGTGATCTTCAAGTGTGTGAACATGCTCCAAACAATCGTCTAAATGTTTATTTATACTTTGATGTGATACAAATATGAGGTGATCAATTGAGTCAATTACACGTCAATTAACGTTTGATCAGCCTTCAGATTATGATGACGTTTAGCATTTGTTGACATTCCATGTGTATTCCTTATTTGTTTCTGTTTCTTTCAGACATTAGTCTACATCAGCTTGAAAAAATTAAAAAAATAGGGCGCGAAATGAGAAAAGAAAATGTTTGAACAGATGTTTTAGGCGTTTTAACAGTCTCGCTCTAGGAAACAGTCCATTCTTTTCACCCATTATTTACCAGACATGCAAGTGAAGTTAGTAGTATATATATTTAATCGACATTTTAAGAAGTTGGACCTGGATTTTTGTGCCTCCACTAGACTTTCTTATATCATGTTCATGAACCGGGCATGGTTCATGTCCAATGGAGACGACGTGTTATGCACAATTTTGCAGCAACAACGTGGGAAGACATTTCTCGATATTCACGTTTATTTTATTTTCTTATCAGGGTTTTCTTTAAAATGCTTGTAAATAAATTAAATATATATTGGGTCTATAAATCGTGCGGCTTTTTTTTTTTCAAAATTTGAACGTTTATTTAAGAAAAACATGTACAATAGTATTATTCAAAATATTGTCCATCAGAAGATATGACTTTTTCCCATCTTTCTGGCAATTTGTAGATCCCATCCTAAAAGAACTGGCAGAATGAATCAAATCAATTTTTGATATTCTGCTCTGATGTGAACCGTATTTCAGTGAGGGCGTTCTGCATAAACTGGAACAAATTGTAGTCAGAAGGGGCAAGGTCTGGGCTATAAGGCGGGTGGGGTAAAATTTCCCATCCACTGTTTTCCAAATAGTTCTTAACCGGCATAGCAACGTGGGGCCGAGCGTTGTCATGATGGAAAATTATTGCCTCGTATCTGGTCGCATATTCCCAGCGTTTTTCGGCTACTGTTCTCTTCAAACGGATTAATTGTGTTCGGTAGTGTTGTCCATTGATGGTTTCACCGGTTTTAGCAGCTCATAATACAGAACACCCTTCGGATCCCACCAAATATAGAGCATTACCTTCGCGCCCTGGATATTCGGCTTTGCAGTTGATTTGGCTGGTTGGCCAAGCCAATATCACCACTTTTAAATCGTGTAAACCATTTTTGTCACGTTCGCCCGGCTAGCACATGTTCACCATAAGCTTCCACCAAAATACGATGACTTTCGGCAGCAATTTTCTTCATATTAAAGTAATGAAGAAGAACACCCCGCAAAAACACTTTTTCAGGCACAAAGTTCGACATATTTGAGTGAAAAAAAATGATTGTTGTTTACGCTTCAAATGAATGCCATATTCTGAAATGACGTACAATGACAGTAGCTTTCCAACGCATGTTCCAATGGAATAATACAAGTTACTCCATCTCTTAGCAAACCGCACGAATAAAATATCGACCCAATATTTCTTGAATCTGCCAATATGTCTTAGCTGTCTTAGCTGGATCGGATTTCCTGTCTGATAGTGAGATTTTCTTATAGTGTTTTCTTAGTCTCTGTTTAGTAATATTGTTGTTTTGCTAGAGAGTTCAGTCATCTACGGGCTGCTATAACACGATGACTGGATGGAGCAGTTGTTAAGCGCCTGCCCTTGGTTAGTGGGGTCCCCGGTTCGAATCCCAAAGCATCGAGTTTTCAAGTTTGGTTCAGTCACCATTTGCTGTCGGCACTATCAGGGGAATAGTCAATCCCCAACTACCAGTCGATGAAGTAACAATCATTTTCTACCTTATTTTTGCTATCCTCTGAACCCCGTCACCCCCATTCCGACCATCGGCTAGACATTAGTTAGCTTCTGAATTAAATAGAATCATTTGAGTCATTGCTTATCTCTGCACAGACATTTAATAAGAAGCTTCTACAAATAAACGCCTGGTCACGTTTCTGAACACGTTTCAAGATCTGTAGAAAATTTGTATTTTGCTCATAAATAGTCTTATTTTATTCCGATTAATTAGTTGTATTTTACTTCAAAGCGAAAATATAAAAAATCTCCGCAATGGTGAACTGGTTCGAAGTAACTGGAAAGGGTGGTTTGCCTCGTATTTTTTGTTACACGAGTTTTTACAATGTTTGAACGTTAAGACACAGAGTTTCAGAGTTTGATCAATGTGTTCACTCTGCCAATGGCCTCTGGATAAGAAAATTGTGCTGTTTCCAGAGACTCGATATCTGATTCGTCGTTATGATCATCATCTTCCTCTATCTCGTCCTTTTCCAATTGAGTCAGCCTTCATTCTCTTCCAAAGTCAAATTGGAACTCAATCCTATTTTCGACAACACTGTATTGACTTCTTGAATTTGGTCATTATAGGAATGATCCGAAGCAAACAACTCGGACAGAGGAATGTTACGAGTATCACCAGTATCAAATTCATTGTCATCCCAATTTCTAAGAGTCAGTATGTTGTAGTCACAAAACAACTGTAACTGGCAAGCAGTTGCCATGGAAAAGTTTAAGTTTTTATGATTTTACATCGAGAGTCACGCTCTAATAAGTTGACCAAAATTCAACTTTTTAGGGTAACGTATGTCAAACAAAATTTGGTCACCTTTTCTGTAACTTGAACTTTTCTGAGATTAAATTTTTCCGAACTTCTACTGTACTTCTACTGTACAGGCAGGTCACTACCTAGTTCCTACACCAGCTGATCGCTTTGTGCGTGCTATTGTTCTCTCACGAATGGAGTATTGAAGGGGTCTACAGGCATACCCCATCTCCAAACGGCCAAGTATGAGAAGCTTTTTGTAGACAGTCATACTCTTGGCAAATTGTCAGAGACTCGAAAGAGGTGAGTCTGTGAAAATTGCTGCCAAGAATCAGACCTTGGCACCAGATGTTCCCGAACTATATGAAACATGGACATGCAGTTAGACTGAGTTTACGGAACGGTAGGAAATGTTTCCGGCGGAGGACATACCTCCGGGAGCTATAAATGGCCGGAACGACACAAATCTAACGCGATGTGAATTGTGTCCACCACTCAGAGATACCAATGATGTCCATGTCCAATGATAGACGAATGATTTCAAAAAAAAAAAATGTTCAGTTCAATCGGAATTGATCTCTGATATGGGACTTGGTCTGGACTACAAAGCCAACTTCGAGCCAACGCTTTCCTATTGTGGTTCAGGAACAAATTGAGCCTCTACCGTAGCGTCATAATCTTCATTTTGCTCCACATCAAATTGAATCAGTCCCTCCTTGAGTCATATTTTCTGAGAGAACCATTCACATTGTAAAATATTTGTTGCCATGATATTAGTGAACAGAAAATGTATGCGAAATCGTTTATTGCACGCGTACGGCATTCAAATAGAAGTTTAGTTAACTTTCGAAACCATTGCAAATGTACATGGGTATATTCAGCTGCCTCGTTCGCTAATTAAGAATATGGAAACTGGAAAACTTTCCGAGCGAAATATATCTGTTCACATTACTGCTGTCTCTGCATAAAACAAACCGATAATAAATTAAGGAATTGTTGTGTAATTTAATTTAATGAACCCCCACTTTGCACCCAAGATTTCAATTACGTATTAGATACGCAAGACACATACTCATTTTGAATCAGAAGTTTGTTTGGTGGAAGTGTGTATACGGGAGGGGAACCTCGCAGACGACAATGACGTCGTTGTAGCCAACGTAAGATGGAATAGTGAGTTCACTTTGAAAACATACGCTAAGCTTGGCTTGATCTTCGACAGAAAGTTTCTTATTGCGCTTACTGATACCGGTTGGGTGTCAACATGGTATCATCTACGCGAGAATGAAATTCACGTCGCACGAACCGGCAACTTATCCCAGAGGAACATACTTGTATATATTTACAGAACCCGTTCTTTGTCTATGACCCACTTTCTAGAGGCATGACGTTTCGGGGGGAGAGAGTGGGAATGAACAAGAAGTGAAACATTCTACTTCTCCGGTGTCGTCGCCGCATTTGCACCGAAGCCGTAGGTGGTGGCTGGTTTAATGTATTCATGCTATCAGCTTGAGAAACGGTATTACAATTGCTTTCCGAGGGCGCACGTTGTGCTGCTTTCGGTATTCACTGCTTTTTCGGTTTTCAAAGAGAAGATGCAATTGCACGATGAGATCAACAGCTCTGGACGGTGGTGGCGGCGGCGTCGGCGGCTGCGGATATGGAGGTGCCGTTGGTCCTGCCAGACAACCAGACCTTGGTTTAATGTTGTGCAGAGATTGATCTCATTAGGTAAGTTTATTTGGCGATGATTGCACCGCGATAACGGCAAAGAGATAACATGGAACATGGAGCACTGCGAGTAATTTTGATGATGGTTCTCGAAGGTAGAGCAATGTGTTCGCAAATGAATACACTCATAGGTACCTGCTCGCAGTGTGTGTATGTGGGATGTTGAAGGTGAAGTTATCGCATTACTGCAGGAGTAGAAGTTTTAATGAGTTGTGCGGTTTTCTTAGAATATTCATAGTGGGTAATTAGAGAAAAAAACTAGTGAGTTATTCTGCACTTGTGTGCTGTGCTGCTCCCCCGGCTGTGCCGTGAAATACGATGTGCAGTGAAATACGATGAGCAATCAAAATTATGACCGGAGCATGAAGCGGATATATTAAAGTTGCTCGCTTAGTAAGGAGACCAGCATTTGCATTTTATTAAATCGCTTTTGCACAATTTAAGTTCACTTTTCGAAAAGTTTCCTTTTCTTGTTTGGCAAAAATTCGTCCGACAGTTAAGTGAAGCTTAACGATGCATTAATTGTGCCCACCTGAGTGGCTTCATGCTGCATGCAGTGACAGCTTAAACATTCGGTAAAGTTATCATTCGCCTCTCTCTTTTCTGCTGTTCAGGCAGATAAGGGCTCATTAAATGTGGTGAAAGGTATGCCACAAGCCGTGCGCATGAACACAAATGTGTACCCGTTGGAGCAATATGTAAAATCATTTTTACATTCGCTGAAATCCAAACGTTTAAATATGCATCTAACGGTTGTGAATTGTTCGTGCTTTCGCTGAACTTCCTTTTGGCAATGAGGAATGACACTTACGTGCAGATGATGGGATTAACGCGAAGAAATGCTTCTGATTTCAATAAATCACATACTATACACGGTCTATTTGTGTCCTAAGTCGAATTTCAAGGGACCGGAAAGTAAGTTTGAGTTGTAGAAATGTGCGGGAGTAAAATTATTATTTTGAAATTTTATATGGGATTTGCACGACAACTACGACTTTTCCTTTGCAAAATTTTCCACTAATTTAGTGACTTCTAGATGCAGTTGGTAGGTAGGCTTTTATGCACTTAGACCAAAGTAGCCCCTTTGTACAGTCAGCTGGATTTATACAAAGGAGGGGTTAGGGCAGCGTGATTACTATGACAGCCAGCCAGATGTATCGATGAAATCCAGTAGCGATTTGATTGGTGTTTCTCTAAGATCGATTAGGTTATCAAAGAGGTAGGCGCCTAGAGTGGCTTTCCTGGCTAAGGCGAGTGCTGGGCAGATGCACACTTTCCTCGTCTTCTTCATCTATATAGATTCTGCAGAAATCATTGGAAAATCTTAGTCTTTTCTCGGGTGTCCGGTGATTTTTCCCACTGCGGAGATTGGTGGAGACTGGACCAGATTTGTTTGGTGATTTAGCAAGTATTGTCTGCATTCCATTGACTTGATTTTTACTTTGATTATTGATTTGTAACTCAAGGGTTTGTACCTGTGTCACAAAAGGTTTCGTCGTCTGGCAGTGTAATGGCGATTCTTGCGAATTTGTCAGCTACGCAGTTTCTCAAAATGGGTCTATGGCCTGGTACCCAATAGAGGCGAATTCGAAACTGTTCGGATATCTCGTCCCTGCTGGTGAATTCACCAGCACCCTTAGACCATGTCGGGCCATTGTGATACCCAATAGTCAGCCTACTACCACCGATCGACCACTCCAGTGATAGTGCTGTGGCTGGACCAGATTTGAAAACCAGATAAAAGCGTATAAAATTTGCTTTCACTGAGATTCGAACCAGGGACCGCACTAACCAAGGACAGGCACTCAACCAACTGCTCCATCCAGTCGCTTTAAATATGTATATAAAACTGCAAAGAAAAATCAGTGTTCACAATGAGTTCAATATGAGCCCCGAACTGCGAATGCGAATTTTCAGAAACAAGCAATTGTATAATATAAAGAAAAGGTTAACTTATCGGTATGCAAAAGGATGAGGATTGAATTATCGAACAATAATTAATGTAAGTGTCCCTATTCATGACTTCGAGTCTTTCTCCACGAATCAATCATTCTATTTGTCTGTAACTGTCGATCAGAGTTCGCAATACACAAGAGAGGCAAACGCGATCCACAAATTCGCTATGAGTGTCTGTTTCTACCCATTGCCCAATGAGAATAAAAAAACTCCTTGTGCATGAAGTGTTAGAGTTTGCGAAGCTCGCTCGAAGAAAAATTCGAATAATAGAAGTGCGACTGTAGTTAAGTCGTTTATTTTCGTTCTATTGGAGTTTTCTTAGCTGCTGTCAAGTAAATACTGTCAAATCTGTAATGGAAGTCGTAAAATGGAAGTCGAACATTCTTAAGTCGAGTTTTCTAACTGTATCCGGACTTAAAGGGAACCAAGACGTTCGAGACTTTCCCATAACTCGAACGTTCCATAAATGTAGCACAATAAATGTTTCCGTGACTATTCGACATATGTAGAGGCGAACCTAGCTTGCATACAAAATTCCAAAATTATGTTATGTTTCATTGTGTGTTTTGTCTGTTTTTTTCTGCGAAGTACGCTTGACGAGAAATTAAGTAGTCGAACAACCTCTTCTTATACTGAACAGAAAGCGCGAATGGAAACAAAATTCACTAGAAAGGGTAAAGAGAGCACGCATCGCAAAAGGGCCTTATCTAGAATTTTCGGAATCAACTTCAAGATAATGAGATGGCATTAAACCATCGTTAAAAGACCCATATTCCATACTACTATATGACCTGCGCTGAATAAAGCTAGTTACACAAAGATGATAAACAGGGTCCAGAGGATGGCGTGTACATCAATCACCGGTGCAATGCGCACATCACCAACCGCAGCTCTAGAAACGATACACCTAACTCCTCCAGACATCTGTTAGTCAACGCTCCAACATTCTAATGTCATACCGCTTTACCGAAGAACCTACAGGCTACTTAACCCCAATCTTAGATTTCGATGGAACAACTTGACTAACAACGCCACAACGGAAATCTACACAGATGGACTTATAACCGGCAGTGGAGTGGGAGCGGGTATATAGTCCGAAGATCTCTAGATCAGGCGGTCTCTTTGCATACCAGTGTTTTCGAGGTAGAAATAACAGCTATCTATGAAGCCGTTGAATGGCTGTTGATGAGAACGATATCGAACGAGAGTATCGCCATCTGCACCGTCTGTCAATCAGCTATAATCGGTATGTTTAAGATCAAAATTGGGAAAACTCTGCTGTATGTCTCTCAAGACAATGCAGCCTAACGGTGTATTGGGTTCATGGATATAGAGATTTTCCAAGCAACTTTGAAGCAGACGACCTAGCCAGAAACGGTGCAATAATCATTGGACCAACGCTTGAAAAGATTCGAATTGAATGTACACATATATGTGGGTGCATCCTCTGTGACGGCACAAATCAGAGAAAAGCCAGAGATAATGGAGGATAGAAATATCCATCTTCTTCCTCTCTCTCTACGGTTTTTGTCCCCTGTCTGTGAATACGTGTGAGCTCTTGAGAACAACTGATACCCTTACCCAACCCAATAGATGGGTGAATTAGAGTTCTTATTTAAAAATTCGCTCGTTACGTGGACGTTATTTCAATTTTCCCACTAAAATCCACGAATCTGTGACATTCCCACTAAAATCAACGAATCGGCCGCCATTGCGTGGTGGATCCATGGTTTGTGTAAAAGTATATATGAAATACAAGGGAACACCACTACATCTCCGGTGTGGACTAGGGGCAAAAATTACCAAAAATGGATATCTTTATCCTCCGTCGTATCTGGTCAGGGTTTTTTCCTTGTGTTTGTCCCAACGCAGTCCTTGTGTTTTATTTTTCTGTTTTATGTTGTGTTCAGTTATCGTTCAGTTATGTTATGTTCAGTTTTTTATCTGTGTTCCTTATTGAAGGATATATTCTGGGTGCCAATACAAACGCAAGGGACTAAAATCACAGAGCTAGCGATCGGCAGTTCCCGCGAAAGATGAAATAATCATAACATATGTCTACATGCGAAATACATGGCCAAAAGGAGACTTGCAAAAAACTAAAACCATCCTCAGTCGAGGTAGAAAAAACCTAGCAGGAGTCCTGAGTGAGAGTAGACTATGAGCTTGTGTGAGAGTAGACAAGTAGGCATAGTCCTCGAGTTGTCGTGTGAGACTTTAAGTTATTCCACTTCTCTGCAGGCAGTCTTATCTCATAAGTTCGTCCAAGACAATTGAGAACATAAGAGTGAACATCCAACCTTTACTCCTGTATTTGTAGTCACTGATATTTCCGTTTATGAAGTACGCCCTAATACTCTCCATCCGCCCTGCACTGGCCTCCATTAGGAAACAAAACCTGGGAAAATACAACTAAAACGAATTAACGGACATATCCGAAAAGGATGTCAAATCAATCTGGACATTCATCAAAAAAGAAAAAACAGAATGTTCTAGGACCCAATCGGCGGGACCATAGGTGGGAGTTGAAAACCGCTTACTTGGCTCGGCCTTCCTGTTTACAGATTTACCAAGCTGTTACAAAATTGACTCAGTTTGACAAATCCTACAGGAAAGCTCAACATTCCTCCTTCCATCACCGAGACCCCGAGATACTTAAACGTCTCCACCTGCTTCAGTGGGACTCGACTAACCTGTAGAGTGCATTGAACAGGCGTTCTGGAGTTTCGTCTGGGAAGATGTGAGGATAACCAAGTCATCTGCAAAGAGAAGATGACTTAGCCTCAACTCTCCCAATGTGAAACATTCCTCGCCTCTACTGCGCTGCCTCCATATATGCAAGGAAAAGGAGAGGTGACAAGACTCACCCATGGCGATGTCCCACGCCCGCGGTTAAATCTGTTGAAATAGCATCGTTACCCCGAACGCAGCTGATCAATTTAGTGTATAGAGACTGAATGGCCCTCAGAAGGGGCCCGAACTTCTTCAACACATTCAGTAGCTACAGCTTCATTTTATGGCAACAGAGTCAGTCCTTTTGATTTTGTTTTGTTGGTACAGTTATGCTTCGATGAACCCCTAAAAAACGTACCTTCTACAGCATCACTAATCGCAATAATCTTTCACAAGTTTAACACGTTCAGCGATTGGTAAACAAGCCATCATGGAAAACGGTATACTTTGGACTAGAGTGAGAGTTCCGTTCGACGTTTCTGATTGAAATGGGGATGTCAATTATGGTGGTCGACTAATTGTATGTCTCCCCCCGGACATTGCTTGCTCGACAATTCAACTATACCATACTTTCATTCGCTGAATGAGACTCGCAAAATGAGACGCCTATACATCCATTCGCACTTTGCTACATGAAAAGCTTTTACCTATTTTCGGTGTTCATGTTTCAGTTCGATAGGAGATTTGGGTTGGACCCCTTGTGGATTACATTGTTCACTATTTGAGAGCTTTAAAATTCACTTTACGATGCAGCACATGAGGTTGTGTTCTCTCCCACGGGACCAGTAGCTCGACACTTGTGTTGAAGAATATTTGATTTCCGATTAATGAGATCATCGGGTTTGAATTATACTCAGCATTAAATATGAATGGACAATTTAATTTTAAAAATATATACTTCAGGGGAAACGGTTCCCTCTGGACAGGCCCTGATGTAGCCAACCACCTCCAGTTTCGTCGAAAAATTGGGATGGCCATAATCACTGATGATCTTTTTTGGGTTCTGAAAAGTCTCCAGAGTTCCTCGAGCTGTCAAGACAATGATGAACAACCCGAGCACTTTATGACTACACCATTCCATTGCGGTAAAGATTTATGTTTGTCTTGTCCCCTATTTAACTTTCGCACTCGTGAGGGAATATAAATACTCACAATACGAGTGGTTGGTGTAGAAGCTAAGCTCTGGCCCATCTCCAACTGCAGCCCCACCAGCATTGTTATCTTTTTTTTTTTTCTACAATGACCAACGCCTTGTCGTTGTTAAACTTTTCCCAGTTCCCTGAATTAAATCTACAACACACTACTGCCTAATATGTGAAACTTATTTGGTGACATCCATAAACACGATTACTGCATGCATCCGGCAGTGCCAGTCGTTGTTACACTTAATTTACACTCCCAGTCATAACGAAAGTAATTTTTCGAATCGAATTGACTTTTAAGTTAAACTACCTGAAAATGATGACTTTAATTATGCCCAAACATAAAGCATAAATTATCGTACGGAGCAAACAGACATTCACTGCATTTCACCCCATTTAAAGCAAATAAAAGGAAACACTTTCGAATACACCCACGGCACATGGCCATAGCAAAAATTTATTGACCCGAACTTCACTGTCTTGGAGACATATCTCGCGTGTTCATCATTGGGCCTCTCAGGCAGACACAGAATGTAGTAACTGACAACTCTCACCGGCGACGATAACCACATTCAGCACTGCAAGTGAGTCATCCTCATTTTGGGCGACACGCAGAGTTGGGGTGGAGTTATCGCAGTTTCAGTTTGTGTCTGCCTTTTGGTTCCGTGAACCACAAGCGAATTGTGTTGTGGCCAAGAAGTCCAATGTAAAATCAAACTCACTTTCGCTTCACCAAAAAAGGAACTTGTTCGTGTATCTGGACCTGGTGAAAAAAACCCCCCTCTCTTATGAATCTCAGTTTCCGATTGCAAGTATGTGAACCGGTAACACGTATCCAGTTCATGTCGTTCTTTATTTCATCTTCCTCTTACGGAAACCATTCACCGTTTTTCCGTTTAAGAGCGGCTCAATATTTAAGTATGGCAGACCTGCACCAAACTGTGCATGGCTATATCCAAATACTAAACTGAAATCGAAACTTTGACGTTTGTGCTGGTTCTGCTTGCTCGGTCCATAGTGAAAGTAAACTTTTCTTAGCCCTCAAATTACATTCGAGGCAATTCATTTCACATGCGTGCATGTGTATGCGAAATGCGCATACATGCATGCGTTTGAGCCCTATACGAATGTGTCACAACATGTGGCATCTGCAAATTTAACGGTATCATACGATGGTAATCGAAAGCATAGGATAATTTGAAAGTACTGTTGGGAAGTTTTGGATTGGAAAATAGTTTTAAGAGCATAATGTGTATAGGAAAGGAGCAAAGATGGAAAGCAAGTTCTATAACCCAATTAGGGTAGCTTACATACTGCATGGGGGAACGTACGAGTCTTGTGAGCACAAACTAGCATGTGTATCGTTTAAATTAAATGGCCAATATCTACGGAATTAACCCTTCAAAATACTGCACAAATTAAATTAATTTGTAAATTTTGGATGGTAAAGCTCTTCAATATTGTATTTGCTAATTGTAAAAGTCCTCTGAGCGATAGTACATGAGTGCACACTTACACGCTATATGTGCCTTTAAAGACTGCAAATATTTGTTCTTTCAAAGCAGCACTCTCTTTTGATGGAAAATGCTTCACTATCGTCGGTCCTGTGAGGTTGTACTCACCTTCGATTGCAGTTAATTCACATGAGCACTTCAATCGTTTTTCCAACGATTATGTCAATTTTACCCGAAGATATCCACATACACACATGTATCCACATCTACTCTGAACTACATGTACGACATTCCACCAATTCATCATCAGTACTGTATGTGCTGACATGCACTATTTTAGGTGCAGGATGTAAGATGATTATCTCGAACAGGTGACAGCAGACAGTCAATTTGATTCGATTCAGTTTATCACGGCGAGCAATAAATTGTTTTTATAGTACAATTTAGTAGAATTGAGTAGAACAAGTAAACACTAATCGTGAACTTGATAAGGAGGGCGTGGTAAGGAGGGGAATAAGACGATGATTTAAGACTTAATACTTCATTTGTGAACCGCTTTGCTGGGATTAATTGACTCTGCTGTACGGAATGACAACAGCCACACCTAAGCCAGGATAGGCCCATTGTGCTACCACGCGGCTACATTCCGCATACCATTTAGTGCTTTTAATAACGCGAAGAAGATGACTGACTCTGCAGTTGCTCCTTTTAGCCAGGTTATCGAAGTAGTGGGCCTCCAAGTGTCTGAATTAGCAGGAAGTGAGAGCGCTGCAGCTACACAGCAGGCTCTCAATGGTTCCTTCCATTACAGCTCGAAGGTAATTCTCAGAAATGAAGTATTATAGAGATGCCCAACGTCACTCCTAGTCCATCGATTTCAGAGACTTTTTGACAGTAATTCACGAAATAACGCAAATGCCGTCCTCTGATTGTTCAATTTGGCTTAAGAAAACGATATAGAAAATGCTTGTCAAAAATTTTAAGGGGCAAGAGATGTAGAAGTTGGGCGTCTCTATCATACTTCATTTCTGGTATTTCCTAAGAAAATGACAGACGGTTGTTTAATTTTTTTTTGTACATAGAAGTTTTCGAATTTGGCTAACAACACATTTGTAAGCGTACTTCAGAGCTTCAGATCGAATAATTATATTGTTCTAACAACTTCAATTATTCGAATTAAAATCAAGCCGAGTCGATTGTTGATCTTCGATTCTTGTACAATTCCAATCGTCATCGAATGTGATTCTTGAGAGAGACTGCTGGACTCTTCGTCTTGACACTCTTGACACAGATGCGGTATTTCTTTTTCGATAACTCAAATCTTTACATTTAAGAGAGTGAGAGTAGCCACCACTGAGAGTAGATCGCAAAAGGTACTGTAAATAAATTCCAGAATTCGATTCGATTCGATTTTTACTCGATTGTTTTCTAATGAGAACAAATTAATTGAATTTTTAACAATTGTCAATTTATTCGATTGTGGGATTCATGCGCAATCGCCCATCGCTAGAACTTTTATGAATTGTAAAGCCGTTTTTGCCTCTATGAGCCTTCCAGTCCGAGACACAGTGTCCTAGAGGGTGTACATGTCAATTCCCATGGTGGATGGCCACGTTTTCCGACGCTTTGGAACAACTGACTGAATCATTTTAATAATTAGCTCACACTGTACGGGTCTAATGTGTTTGGTTTCAGGTTACTGTCAGCCGCGTGCAAAAACTGGCGTGAAAGTGTATCAGCGTAGCGTTTGGAAGCACTTACCTTGGTGCACTTAATATAATACTCCCACCACTGGAAATATTCGGTAAACAAATACCAGCCACCAAAGCCCCGAGAATGAAAATGACCCGAATATGGTCCGTACTCACCATTAACAAAGAGAGCTAGCCAACTGCATTCTTCGTCAGGAATGCTCCTCATTTCATCCTTTCGAACGCACAGTTTAATTTAGAAACACTACACGAATATGGAGTGCTCTTCCCAGCCCAATATTCCCCACAGACTATAATACGCTTATGATCAATGTGCAGAGGTACCTCCTCCCCCTTTTCCCCTCTATACCTTCGACCCGTACTGTGTTTTAACTTCGGACACTTAAGGCTATTAGCAGTCCCTAGAAAATATGCAGTGCATCGGTCACTTGATCATTCTTAAAGAATTCTTAAACTTCCATCCCAATGACACCGCCTACTACCCCAAGCCATCTTCTAGAAGAATTTCCCCACCACCATTCCTTACAGAACGGATTGGATGTCTGACAGGCAGACGCGATCCCCGGAATATATACACAGACAAAGCCATGGAGGAACGAAGGGTGGGTAAGAGCCTGAAGACCTCAATACTGCCCTCTCCTTGAAGCTGCCTGACCTCACGACGAAAACCTCACTACTTGTGACCCACCATGCTCTCCGGAGGTAGTGGTTTCTTATGACACATCACAGAGGTTTGCCAGAATAGGGGTGTTAGTTAAGTTCGCTTACTTATTTACTTATCAGCCCAGCGACCCTTGGATGGTCTGAGCCCTATGCCTGCCTTCCATCACTGACAGCCCTGGGCACACTGCTTCGAGTCGTCAAGACCACGCTCTCTTGCGTCCGCGGCACGTTGGTCTTATACCCCAGTTTCGGTATTCCTCTCCTTCCAGCAATTGAGTTGATTTCTTGGTACAGCTAGTAGAGATCGCGGTTATGTCTTATCCTTTATTCACATTCCTCGCAGGCGGGACCATTTGAAGAACTTGGGGTATGACATAGTAGGACACTAGTACTACAACGAAATTTGACAACTTTCCAAAAGACTCTTCCTGTTTATCATTTTGAACCTTTCTTGGGCAGTCGATTAGTTTCTTTCGCCTGGCCACAGTGCCTGCCAATTTTTGTACTAATGGGGCCCATTTTATGAAGGTGGTAGTTCATGCTCCGTGACATGTTAGTGCTCCACATTGTGTCATATAGTGTAATGAGTTCTAGTGCTTGGATCGTTTGGAATTGCAGTTTTGATCCATGAACTTCCTATAGTGTCTAATAGACTTGACCCTTGACTGGATCAAAGAAGGGTATCTGAGCACCTGCAACCACTCGTGTTGTGAGTTCTATTGTTCTCTCACGAGTGCAAGCAACGTACCTATGCCGACCCGAATTTGAGAATAATTTTCTAAACAGTTAAACCCTTTGAGCATTGTCAGTGACTCGAAAGAGGTGGGGCCGTGAAAATTGTTCTGCTCGTACCGGAAATCGAGCCCGGGCTGCGTAGGCTCAAATGCGTAGGTGTCGAAGTCGACGTACCAACCCACAAAGCCACGGCTGCCACCACGGCCCAGGTAAGCTCCAATCTATTATTTTCAGTCCAGTGGCATGCCCAGACCAGACGAGGTGAGACATACATCCTACGTAGCATTTTTCTCTCGAACGCATCAAAAATTAGTTCTGCCGGCCGGCTTTCGGCTTTGAGGGACTGACAAAATAAGGGCTTGGTAGAGCATTATTTTGCTCCTTCGGGTCCTTCGGGTGTTAATTGGGTTCAAAGATGTTTCGACAAAGACGGTCATCTTCTGACGCCACCGGCCCACACATTTAAAATACCTACTCATAGATAGTGATTACATCATTTCATCATTCTTGAAGAAGTGAAATATTGAATATTCTGTTACTCTTCCCTTCCCAATTTAAGCGTTCCAAGCAAACAAAACAAGGCGAACTTCAATATGAAACAAAATCAGTTTTCCAGCATTCTCTTCTCTTTGTCTCAGAAGAGCAAACACGCTCAATAAATGATGTCTCACAACTGACACGCTTATCCATAAAATCACTAGACGCGTAACCACTTTCATCGCCCCGGCGCTCATAACAAAACTGTACGTTTCATTTTACGGTTATTACATGCAGAATATTCATGTTCATTGACAAAGTATCTTAACATGATTGCTTTTCTATCTGCTCACACTATAGTGCTCATCACACATGGACAAGCAAAGAACAACAACTCACAAAACAAAAGCCACCTTCATTTCACTACATTAATATTGAGTCATGGTCGCTGAATAAAAGTGTCAGCACAATGCTAAGGTGAATGGATTTTCTACATTAATGACGTCACAAAAACGTTTAAATGAACCTACAGCACACGTTAGTGAGAAAAACGTGAAAGTAAATAAAAAGCAGCTAATTTGCTATTCGAATCACTCTGTAAATGGTGTTTCGTCTCTGGCGCATCAACGATCACGAGAAATAAATTTCTTCGGTTTACTTACGATGTCGTTAAATTAATTACGCTGAACTATAGCCACAAACGTATAGGCACTCAGGGGACGGAACTAATCACGATTCCATTTTGTAGCGTGAGCAAAGTGTGAGTTCCACTATCGGGGAAAAATTCAACAATTCCCTAATTAATTACATAGTTCTTCATTTTGGAGCGGTCATAATTTCTCTGCTTACCCGTATCTCCATCTCCAGGGTATTACTGCAAATAAATCAATTATCAATACGGGGAACACTCTTTCAATATTACAAGTTAAGTCATAATCATCGAGCGGCTTGGTCAATCGGAGTGGACACAGTCGACAAGGTTCAGTGTAGGAGAGGACGAGAAAAAAAATTAATTGATGCCCTGACATTCTTTTCAACTTAGCTCTCGAGAGCGTGTACATCATTAATCTTCCATATGTTTCCAATTTTCGTAGCATTCCGCTCAAATCCTTTTGCGATGTACGGATCTGTAAGTAGCGCAGGAGGATTTCCCGGAAGGAAATACCTACTCCCCCAATAAATTCCCCCAATTGTGATGAATCACGTATTTTGCAGACCCAGGAGCATACATTTATAATGTGTTAATGTGTTTGTACTGCAGATACGATACGTATGTATGTACACATGGCAAAGTCACACATATGGATATTACGGATATGCGAGCATTTGGCTTCATCAGCTGAATACTGCTTGCTGCAAAATTATTATTATTTAATTTTTGTGTAATGTCTGTCCTCACGGAGATGGTCGGGCAGCGTCTGTTCAAATAAGCGCATATATACTTGTATGTGCAGCTCCGATTTGATGGGAATATATCATGGTAATGACGTGATAAGCATTGGCACTCGCACCAGGTGCTCTGGCATAAATCTTGCACTTAAATATGTTCCAGGTCGTAAAAGATAAATCATATTTTATTTGATACAGATTTACAGAAACACGTATAATACCTGTGCTTGATGATATGCCAAACTCACATACTCACAACTAGGTACTCGTAGCGACTGTGTGCGCTTATGGCTGGATTAATTTCTAATTCGTCTTGCTTCCATTTCAACCCTCCTTGCCGCAGCTTGATGTTAAAAACACACATCTAACAGCAATAAAAGAGAATACCTGTAACCTCTGCACCTCGTCTCCCTGTCTACAAAAATAAATAAATAGGCATATACACCTCGCCTTCGACACAAACTAGGCCAATAATAATTAAAACATATACGTGCTTGGTTATACGGGTATAACCTATGCTCGAGAGATACGAGATGCTTGAGGATAGATCTGCAATTAGGTTTTATGTAGTTTCTGGAGTACATTCGAGCATGTCCCGTGCCGTAGATGATGCATTCATTTAATATATGGACTGGTAATTTGGGGTAAACGTCTGGTCAAGACTTTTGAATTACAATCTGGATGTTTGTTCATCAAATAATCCGAGAGTCCGAGAGTTAAATGCCAAATGTGTAGACCTAATCTAATCTCACTTTGTGACTAATTGAGAGTAAAAAATTCATCACGTACTACAATTGTGGTGGTTATGGTTAATGTTTGACCAATAAAGGAATATTCGAAATTTTCTAAAGGCCGTTGAGGGCAGGGGAGAGTGGGGGTGAAAGTAAAACTTTTTAAAGGAGGAGGCACAAAGACTTCTCATTATCGTCCTCAGATGAGGATCGTATTGTAGTTTTTTCGGTTTGAATATTTTGTGTGAGCTGTCAAATTTATTTGTAAACATTCTTGTACGTTAATCAACAAAAGTGGATGCAAAGAGAAACACATTCATGAACACATTTACTGGCGCAAGTCAACATTGCAGCGGTCAACATTGTCAAAAAAGGATTCATAAACGCAAAGTACTTAAGCGGACAAAAAGTGTTTGCCCCGATTGAGAGTATCGATCGTCGATTGAATCGATTGAAATCTATTTTGATATTGTGTGACTCCATAAGAGAGAAACGTATTATTGTGACTTAAAAACATGGGTGTAACTAATACACTTCTGACAGTCAACTGTCTCTGATTCGTTTTCAAATATGTAGATGCGAAGGCAGGAATCAAAAATTAAGTATTATAGAGACAGCCAACTTCTACCTCTCTTGTCCCTTGAAATTGTTGACAACCATTTTGTATATCGTTTTCGCAAACCAAATTGACCAATCAGAGAACTGTCGAAAATTCATGAATAACTGTCAAAAAGACGCAAATTCGTCGATGGGGAAATATGTGGACTCCACCGGTATAGTGTGACCAAGCATTTGTGTGCATATCAAAACAAATAGTGTGTGCAAATATACCTGAGTGAAATTATATATTTTTCGGCATTTTTTACTCATTGTTCATCTGTTGAAATTCAAATTACAATAAAAATGCGTACGACGAGAACAATATTTATTTCATCACGACCAATCGAGAATCGTTGTGTATCGAGTATTGATTGATAATCGACACTCGCAATCGGGGTCATTGTTCACAATGTCTACGCGTACTAATAAACGGACTAAAGTTTAGAAATAATTAAGAAAAAAGCAGTAAAATGACCATGAGAAAAGAATTGGCAGTCAAGGCATGTTCCAGAGAACAGAAATGTGATAAGAGAATTTCCGCATGATGGTCCCTTCAGGTTCCCTGCTGCTGCAAACAAAAATCACTCGCAAATTTCATCGTAGTTTGACTGTCACATTGCTTTTGTGAACGCCGTTGCCGACTGCTGTCACTGCAGAGTCACTGTAGTCTTGCAGTGCTGCCGCCGTGTGACGTTTATGAACGGTCTAATTTTCAGTAATTTTCTTTAACATACAAACGCGAAAAACAAATATCTATTATGCATGGCGTTTCGGGGACTCCAAAGAATCATGGGAAGATTGTCCGTCTTTGTCTTACCGCCTTTTGAGTCGACAGTGGACACCAGAGATAATAGTGGATAGAGATATCCAACTTAAGGCATTTTAACCCTTAGTCCATGGAGGTATTGAGCCGTAAAGAATGAGAGTTTTACGCAAATTCCTCTTACAAAGTTCCAGCTTTCACCTTGTATAGGAATATCGCATAAAAAACGCTGCCTGATGAAATTAAGAGGCAAGGGAGGTCGAAGATATCTCTATCCTAAGTTATCTCTGGACTGGACCCATTCCTTCAATTTTTTAATTTGTTTCCTCATTTGCGAGGTGTTGAAATTAATGCCATGGATTTCTGTAATTATTTTCAATAGGATAAAATTGTAAATATTTTGTAAAGAATTTTAAAGCTTTTTTTTTTTGGGTTTTTCATTTAACCCGCAAAGTATGCCTATTCCCAAAGTGTGTTCTCCATTTTATTAAATTTTTTATTTATGAAATGCACACTCAACTTCTTCAAGTGTTCACTTAATAGATTCCATCTTTATTCACAAATGGGGGGACACTCAACTGTCGAGATATCGTTGCCCCAGTATTGGTTTGTTCTATACGCCGTTGGCACTTTTTTGAAAAAAAAAAAAAAAGCATTTGAAGGTTTGCGTACTTGGTACTCTAAACATGGTTGTCGTTTTTTCTTATTTTTTTTTTTAAATTGAACTTAGTCTTATAAAAGTTCACCTACCAATTTTCAAAGTGTCTTGCCAAAGCCGTGAACATGCTAAGTTAATTAACGCAAAATTCTACTTGCTTTGGCAAAGGTTGAGTTCATAATTGCAATATTGTAGCCCCTGCACTGCACAAAATACTCTCTCAATACATTTATGAACACGAATACTGCCACAAGTTTGCAGCAGGTCAGCATTGTCAAAAAAGTATTGATAAATGCAACATCAATGGACGACAACAAAAGTGTTTGGTTGACATTTCTATTGATAAAATGAAAGTCTACATCATGTCTAAGAGTATTTAATGTTTGATAAATAGAATAAACTGACCAACTAAATGGCCATGCTTTTAACTAAAAAGAATTGGAAGTCAGAACATGTTCCAAATAACAGAAATTTCTTTAAAAAAATGAAAAAGTCCACATTTCGGTTTCCCTACTATCCTGCAACAAAACAAATATCACTGCCAATTTGATCACAGTTTGACTGTCACATTGCTTTTATGAACGCAGTTGCCGACTGCTCTCATGCACAGTCTCCGCAGTTTATTTATATATATGAATGCAAATCTTGCAGGGCTGCCGCAGTGCGACGTTTGTGAACTCGGCCAAAGCCTTCGTTATTTTGAAACAGATTGTTTTTCCCCACACGTGGAACATAACGGATATGACACGAAGCAATTCTCATCCACAATATCTAAAAGGCAGGAAAGCATGGAGCTGGAGGTACTAAAATTTGAAAAAAAAATCGACTTCATTTTTTTTATTAACAAAGTTTTTATTCAAAAAATATAATAAAATAAGAAAATTATTCAAAGTGAGACTAAGCACTTCAAAGTCTTGTTAAAACCCGTAGAATATCTACAGAACTGTAATGGAGGTGGAACAAACCAATACTAAAATTCTGTTTGCGACCCACCACATAATTTCTAAGCACGTGGAACAAAACAAACAAAACAAACAAACAAATTCTCACAAAAATCTTGCGAAAAACTGTTGGAAAATGTGTCCGAAACGTCAAAAATGGTATATAGAGCAAAACAATTCTACAAACTATTGATTTTGGTAGATATGGAACAAAGTCGATGTTCAATATCAAATCTAATCACAAGTCCATTAAGAATACTATAGAATCTGTTCATAACTCAAACACGAAAAATGTGGCCTATGAAAGGAATCTCTGGTGTCCGTTGCAAAGACCGTCTTGAGAATAAGTCAACACTTGCCTTCAAGTAAGAAAGTGCATTCAAGCGACATCAATTTTGAAAATCTATTAATTTCCCAAACAAGGCTGGATGACAATTCTCAGGCGACGATATGTGAGTGGACGGTGGATGGTTTTCGTTAAACTTGACGAAAACTACTTTCATCCACATCAGATGGAATGATCCTAATCCGAGAAAAGGCAGGACAGTGACAGAGGAAGTGCTCTGCAGTGTCGTCGTCTTCTCCAGATGCGTCGCAGAGGGTTAGGCCAAGCACACCTAGATGTTTGGCGACGGTGAAGTGTTGCGTTTGTACGCCTGTAAGTCGTCTGCTCACCCGTACTTTGTGTTTCCGTTTGTACGCCTGTAAGCCATCTGCTCTCCCTTACTTTTCTATTTTGACTAATGAGATTTTTTCTCCAATGACGGATTTTCGCGGCTTGGTTTGTAGTACCCACTACTGTGAGCACGATTGTCACATTTTAACTTTATTATTATTTATTAAAAAACCATGATCAACAGTGTGGTTTCTCAATGTGGAGTTTTATCAAATGGGGAACATTAGAAAACACAAACACTTTTATTTTGGTGCGAATTAACCTAGAATCTAAGGCAATTGTCAAATGATTTGCAATTCAGACTTTCACTAGTGCTTACCAAGGTTTATCTATGGTTACTTCTAGATTCTTGTATAATCCTCTGTTTCCTCCTCCAAATCACTGACAGTAGCATCAACATTTTATCCAGACTCGTTTGCCTAGAAAATGGTGTAAAATGTTCGCTGTCATTTGACAATCAAAGTCATAGAAAACAGGCTGCTTCCATTTGCCAATGAGTCCTATGAGATTTAATAAAAAAAATAACGTTGACTGTGGTTGTATACTTGGTACCGTTCCCATCTTCAACTTGAATCCATTACTTTCGCAAAGTCCTGCAATCGATTGCGATTAACTATTATGTGTAAATGGAACAACGAATGTATTAATTGATCCATTTCAAACTGTAAGCTCCTTTCGTCATCTGGAGTAAAATGTGCCGAGCAAAGATGTTGTCATTTGGAAAGACATTAAACGTAGATTCGCTATTGTGTGCATTGTAAGTAAATACTGCACACCTCATTTTGTATTTCCTTTTATTGAGATCTTCACAAACTTCTTTATAATAAAAGTTAAGCTTTAAATTTTTCGCGCCGAAATCACAACCAATTTGCACATCCGTATATGTAGAAGTGAGTATCCGCTTGTCTCGGCCTACGTCACCAACAAATTGACAGATAGTTGGCAAACATGGTGGATTTTCGTAAGGCGTAATCTTGTATACATCATTCTAGAATCCAGACCATTATGCACATAATTATAGGCCCACAACTCTTGGTTTTGCATCACGACGATACACCATTTCACACTGCATTAGTTCTTGCAGACCATTTGTTTATAAAAAAAATCAATTCATGTCGTCGTACAATTACTCCATTCGCCTGATTTAACCCCGATTGACTTGTGGTTATTCCACAGAGACCGCAGAGAGGAAACCCTTTCGACACGATTGAGGAGATACAAACACAATCGCTCCGCACTTTTGAAGGCCATTCTGGAAATCGACTTTAATAACTGTTTCGATGATTGGGAGAAATTAGTTGGCAAAAGTGTGTTACATCGGGAGGGGTGTACTTTGAAACACATTTAAAAGAATAAAGTAAAGATCTTGAACGTTTTAAAGAGTTACACCTTATTTTTAAGTGGTTTACAGTGTATGAGACACTGTAGAGACACTAGACTATCATGCCTGTCCTCCCAGTGCTTCGAGCAATTTAAGCTTTATGTTTATTGTTATTCGTTCACTTTCTGACAGAATTGGGGAAATTAATCCGAACCGGCCTTTTATCAGCCTCTATTATTAAGCTATCGCACGTGCTTGGCATATCAGACTCTTCAGGCCCTCAAAGTCAACGCCCCGGCCCCACAAGTGGCTACGCTATTTGTAGTTTAAAGCTGTAATTAAAGTTTACCCATCACGTCGATTTTTTTTTTTTTGTGATACATTACATGTCTGGCTGTGTCGAAGGTATTATGCACTCGTTTATCACACGTATTTCCTCTTAATTGGCCCTAAGCTGAAAGATATTCAAATCATGCATGGACAATTAACATTTAAGGGCCTTGAGCGCGTTGAGAAATTTAAAATCTCTTCACGTCCGTTTCGAAGTGACCCTTTAAAGATTTTATAACACTTCTAAAGAGCGGTTACTTATTGCTGGATTGGATAAATTCAAGTCATCGTATTCACCAGTGAGACCATGCACAGGTTGTTGTACTCAAAACATTACAGCCGTAAGTGTTCCAGTTCAAAGTTTCGACGATTTGATTCTTCGAAATCCACAGGAGTTGCGATGCATTCTGTTCACTTACACTTTACGCTTTACACAAGATAAATTAATTCAAGAACGTACGTACGTCTCTTGATTATCGATTGGGTTCTGCAAAATGTTGTGAACCCTGAAGTACTCCCATTTACGCCCTTCCACAACGCACTCCAGCCAATATTTTGTGATTCTTGTGAACTAGGTGCGGGATTATTGAATGGCACTGAGCGCAGGTATTTCAAGTTTTATTCGACACAAGCTATGTGCCTCTGACTCGAGCTGGGTGCAATCCCATTCCCATGTTCGGTGTTAGTCTCCCTCCACATTCGCCAGTTTTTTTTGTTTACATCGTCTTTAGGATGAAATTGGCTTCGTTCGAAATAGAAATGCAATTGAGCATGATCTTATAATCTTCCATCATTCGAAGAATGTTCTGGTAAGATTCTTATACTTGGCGCTACAGTCCGAGAGGGCCAGGGTCTAACTTCTCAGCAACCTCGAGTGTGAAGGGGCCTACACAAAAGGCCAATTGGAAAAGCTTTTCCTAGACAAATGGCATAAACCTCTGAACATTGTCAGTGACTCGAAAGAGGTGGGGCCGTGAAAATGATTATGCTCGCACCAGGGATTGTACCTAGGAAACGAAGGCTGCTGCCACGGTCGCCGATCTGTGGGTCTTTATTTGCTTGTAACTTTAGCCGTAAAGGGTAGCAAATTCCAATCGTCTGCACTTGGATGACATTTAATTTAAAGTCATCAGTAGCTGGAGCTGGAATTGCTTCATACAGTTAAACTGTAGCATTTCGAGCAGTCACCCCAAACTGGAAAAATGACCATCAGCCTGCAGAGGCATGCCTTCAAAAGTGCGCTGCAACTCCCTTTGGAGGGAAATTACCAACTTTACTTTGTGATAGCGACATGTCCCATGATTAAGCATGCTTATTCTAGTGGCGCTACAGTCCGCAGTGGACCTGGGCCTCAACCAACAAGCCTCTTCAACTGGCACAAACTGGCACCAAGTTGGTTGAGGTCCATCTCCACTTATGTGCGCCATCCGTTCCATGGGTGTCCTCTATTGCGTTGTCCCCCTGGCTCGGAGTCGAAGACTCTTCAGGCTGGAGCAGTATTGTCCATGCGCTCTATATGGCCAAGGCCATCTTAGGCGTTGAATTCGTAGACGCCTGGATAGGCTCATTTCGCTGTACCAAAATCCCTCAACGCAAACAAGAACAACGATTGAACTCAGAACTTTTCTCTCGAACAGACCAAGGGCTTCTTCATGTGATTTTGAGATTGTCCATACCAACGCCGTACAGCAAGACTGGGATGATCAAGGTCTTAAATAAAGTCCGCTTGGCTCTAAGACAGACATAGAAAGGCATAGAAAAACCAATGGTAAGAGTAATTCTGTGCTTGATCTCGGTACTGGTGTTATTTTCCTTGTTTACTGCAGAGCCGAGGTAGACCAAGTCGGAGACTACCTCAAAACTTCTGATGCCAATAACGATGCTCTGCCCGAGACGTCGATGTTGTACGTCCTTCTGTGATGCCAGCATGACCTGTGTTTTGCCCTGATTTACTTGTCAAAAACATTTTAGTCGCTTCCGCTTCAATGCCAGCAAACACCTCATTGACGGATAACTGCTTTCGTCGAGTCATGTCAATGTAGTCCGAGTAAGCAAGCAATTGAACTTTTGGAAGATCGTTCCCCTTTTGTGTTGGCGAGTGATTTGCACGACCTTCTCAAGAATGATGTTAAAAATGACAAATCACTGCGTTTCGGCTTGTCTAAAATCTTTTTTGACGTTGAAGGTTTGGGTAAGTTCGTTACACGTTCGGAGCACCGAGAGTTCATCGTCATCCTGCACAACGAGTTTGGCAGGAATTTCAAGACAAGGCATGGACTTTCTCGTCTTTATACACGCTGCCATATGCGACCTTGAAATCGACGAATAGGTGGTGGGTGTCGATTTACATCTCTTGAGTCTTTTCTAGGATCTGCCGTAATGCGAAGATTTGGTCGTTGATGGAATGGTGGAAGCTGCACTGATGAGGACCTATCAGGTTATTCACGAGTGGTTTTAGGCGCTCCCACACGACGGCAGAGAAGATCCTATAAGCGATGATTAGGAGACTAATCCCTCGGTAGTTGGCGCAGTTGGAGGGGCCTCCTTTCTTCTGGATCGGGTAGACGATACTGAGATTTCACTCGTCGGGCATCCTCTCCTCCAACCATATTTTACAGATCTTACATCTCCAGCTGTCTTAATGAGTCTGCACCAGCAGCTTGCGGTGATGGAATTCTCTTCTGTCTTCGGAATGGAATTCTGGACGAAGACATTGTGTGAAGTGGAACATTCTGCCTGACAGTGCTATTGGTGTCGTCCTCGCCGCTTAACAGTCTACAGAAGTGATTTTTCCAGATTCTCAGTATCGACCACTTTCACTAAATCTTTCACTGATCTGAAAAAATGTTTTATATTACTTACTCAGAAAAAAACTTGTTTGGTAGCGAGTCGTGAACTAATCGGAAAAATGCTCAATAAAGGTATAAAATCAAAACCGTGAAACCGAGACGCCGTCTTGCATACCAAACATCTACGCAGTAATCACAAGTACGAGGGACAAATCCATAATACTACATACACGTCGGTGCAGTAACTCAAGTCTCGTCACCATAACTGAGAGACAGGATTTTTTCTCTTCCTGAGAAATGTCAAGTTTAATTACAGCGGTATTATCTTATCGAACGTACTTCCTCCCTCTTATAAAATACAAAACACAGTTACTTTTAAGTAAACTAGAAATTGCTCTTCAAAAGCATTCACCATTCCAGTTGAACATACGGCATTTCTTTCAACGCAGCAGCTCCTTCTCCGATTCAAGACAAGAAAGTGACTGAAAATGCTCTCGGTTTGAATTAAGTCGCACTTATAAGATGCAATACGGTGCAGAAACCATAACCGATTTGCTACAATGTTGCGAGATGAACATAAACACATCTGACTGCATGTGTGTAGCGACGAATGAGATTTTTCAATGAAATGTAGTTTGTTCCCCTGTTTCAATGGCTCTCATGTAGAAGCTTGCCAACGTTGACTCTCCTTATGCTCAGCAATAAGTAGCTTTTAGAGTTTCAGCATTTTTTTGGGTTTCTTTTTGATTTCTGCAGCATTCATCAGGTGCACAAAAAATCATCCAGTTGGATCGTTTTCTATTTTCTCGTACAGCAGCATTTCTTAAACAATTGTTATCGCAAAACTACATTTATATTCCGACGTCACAAGAATTCGCAAAGGCGAAGAATGCGACTCACAACCAACCGGGAGGATGTAACTTCTGCAAGTTCAGGGAAGTTTCGACTCGGGGAATATATTTTCTGTGCGGATTAGTGCAGTAGTCATATATAATATTCACAGACGTCTGACACAAAAGAAGCAAATTGGGATTTGCACAAGAACTCATATTTCTCTGGGTGCTCATTTAACAAGAAAACTTCCGCCAATTTCATTTGTTCTTGGCAGAATTTCAATTCAAATAAATGAATTTCAGCTGACCTTTCCAAAAAAAAAAAAATGTTGAGACATAAATACTCCCAGATTAGGTATGTGATGACTGCCGATTTCGATGTATAGAGATTACAAAATAATTGATTTATCTTGGCTTGCTGTACACACAAACGTAAGGATTAGGTAAAGTGAGAGTCGGCGATGGCTCTTAACTGAAACGCAATGCTAGCACAAGTGTTGTTCCACGACGCGTCGGTTTTCTATTTTTTTTTTTTAAGGACACTGTGATGTTGACAATGCGTCGATTATGTAGTCAAATGTCGTCAATTGGGCTGTCAATGTCAAAAACGTTTAAAACAGCTGTTAATGAATTGAAAACGACACGTCTTGGAACAAGACCAGAACGAGAAGGGAAAGAAACTAAAATTGAATGTCTGGTCGTCAAGAAAATATAGCCCGTGATATATTTGGGTATAAAACGGTCAAAAATTATATAAAACACGCGTCGTGTTGCAAAAAAAAACTTTTAAACACAGAAGTTCGCCTCAGAAACATGTGAAAAATCAAAGAAACTTTTGCACTTCTATTCACTCAGTATTAAAGATACTATCAGAATCAAAGACGACCTTATTTAAGGAGAAGAAGAGAATTTTGAGAAGTATGTATTTGTTTTAAATAAAATGAATTTTTAGTTTCGTACCTTATGCAATAAAAAAGGGACGTAAAACGTACACAAATATGTTTATTTTAAATTTCAATCTTATTAATTTTATAACAACTTTATAAGTATTGTTATATTACAACTACTCCCGACATGTCGTGTCAGTGAGAAGCAATGTGTATGTTGATGTCTACGTCGTCATGAAAGAAGAAATTAAAAGTGTTCAGTTGAATTTTATTTTATTAGAATTCTGCGGAAGGTTCTTACACACTTATTTACAATTTTCTCCCTGAACTCAACTCGCAGTTCCTTCTTTGATGGTTGCCGCAAAAGTGAAAGCTCGGACCCGAGATCAGAAGATCTTAAGTTAACCCTCTAACCGGTAAGAGTGGCTCAAGGCACGCATAAGTAAATTTGTTTCTCATGAAATTGATTGCAGTTCGTTGAGTTACATAGAGCGTGACAACTCTATCCAAGGTAAGAAGCAATTGACTTTTCGTTTAGATTCAATCGGCACTTTAACTAAGAAATCCAAAAAGTGGAGCTTCAGAACCGAAATGTAGTTGAAGTTATTGTCTGATCGAAGTGAAGAACATTTTTTTCGAAATATAAATTAATGGTAAATTTTTTTCTCAAGAAGTTTAAGATGCCCATTACGCAATATTAGATTTTCACGAATTTTTGCATATCCGGCATCGTCGGCTTGAAGCCTTTGGTCAGTTCAACCTCTGACTGCCTATAAGACCAAACTATGTCTTCTGTACGCCTTTGGTGATTTTTTCGTGTGTGTGTTAACCGATTCCGATACGTTGGTCTGTATCTCAGGACATCGAGATTTTCACGAATTTTGTGAAGTTGGATGGGTTAAGGTGGCTGAACGCAACCACTGACTGGGTCCATCGTGCTTCCGCGTGGATCAATCTGTGTTAATCCACAGTTCGGAAGTCATCTGGACCATGCAACAAAGGAAGGTTAGCTTGCTATGGATACCGCAGGTAGCTCTAAACGTTATAGCCGTATGTAGACGGGCTCTTATTTCATGCAGATACATAGAAAACGAGAAACTGTTAGAGGGTTAATTCAGCTTGAGTATTGAGCATCCAAGAAATGGTATCCACCAGACTTCAAAGACAAGCAAATGCATGTGATGGTGCTTTCTGTCCCTTCCTCATCCGTGCAGCTTTAGCTGGAGTTGTTTACGATCCCACATAGGATTCTGGCTTGTTCCCTCAAAAGGCACTGTTCGGCATTGTAAGTAACTAACGCTCCTTGAAACTTTTGGAGTCAATTCTCTGCTCTTGCACCCTCCCTAAGGAAACTCACATATGTTCTTACTTCTTGGCCTGTGTACAAGGTCTCGATCGACTAAATCCGCGAGGTAACACGAGACTGCTCTATGTACTAGACATTTTCCTTTGGATGATTTTCTGAAATTGATCAGGGGGTCCTTGGGACATACGGGGGTATGCCACTTCCAATGTCTGCCTTCGAGTTTGATTAATTCCGTGCACAAGTGTCCGGACTTCTTGAAAAGAAGCCTATTCGCAATCAATCGGGAATAAATTGAGGGGTCAATATGTACACGTGCACGCTGGAGAACGAACCACTGTGAGGAGGAGTGAGGCCGAAAAGTGGTATTTGCTGACATTTGTAGTTCCACCAAGTCTTGCAACTAAGAGGAAGAAGTTCCACTTTTCCACAGTCATTGCAGTCATTGCACTGTCTTAGCTAGTGTAGACCACCCGACAAATATTCTCTAAAAGTTAGCACATTTGGTTGAAGACTCCATTTTTACTTATGACCTTTCTTCTAAGGCAGCACGCTTTCCTAAAAAGTTTCATTAAGCTCGGTGGCTAGAGCTTGAAGTCTTCTGGAAAAAGTATAATTTCTGTTGTCTGTACTAAAGTCCGTTTCGAAGTGTAGAGAGGACATTAGGCACCACATCTCTTAACCCTTTAATGCCCAAGTCGTTTTTGTTTGGGAACAAATTATATTCTGTGGAGGAGTCAATTCTAAACAACTTTTGTTCTACTTTGTATATCACTCACAGAGGATCTATCTTAACTCACATCAAAATGTGTGGTCAAAGAGTCTGTACCCGAAATGCACATGTGGGCATTTAAGGGTTAACACTGGATACGTGTAAGAAAGAGCAATAACAACGTCAAACGCGAACGCGATCGTTATGAACCCCTCCGTATCTAGAGATAGAGAGTGGCAATTCATTTACATCATTCATTCAAAGAACCCAGCTGGGCATGAATGGCCTTGCTTGCAAACATTTTGTGAGTCAGAGGTTAGGTTAGAGTGGCTTGAAAAGTTAGCCAGACTTGGGCCAAAGTAGGCCCGTTGTCCTACCACAAGAACCCAGTAGATTTGTAGATAATTTTACTTAGTTCTGTCAAGTCGTAGAAATATGGGGCGTCCAAGTGAATAAATCTTCGAGTAGAGATGGCACTTGGCCAAGTGCAAGGAAGGTGTGAAATGATTTCTTCTTCCTCTTCATCCCAGCAGAAATCGTTATAGGGGGTTCCTAGTTTAGAGGAGTGAACTCCAGTGGCACAGTGCCCGGTTATAACGCCGATGAGAGTTCTAAGATTCTGCCTACTCGTTCGCGTTAGCGTTTTGGATCGATAGTAGTCCATACATGGTTTGAAGTGAGCCACCTTGTACCAGTAGACCATCTACGTTTGGTGTGAGTAAGTGTTTCCAGCTTTAGTAAATGCTGGAAACACTTACACTGGGGTAGCGATAGGCATGTACAGCAGTTCCCCGTCCGGAAAGAGTGTTGAGGTGGTGCACTTTTTAGTGAGATCGTGGGATTCGCAATTCTCTGTCACTGTATTCCGGCACCCACATAACGCCGAAATCCTTGGCCGTCTCGTTAAGAGATAGACGGCGATTCAGGTAAGGTCTTGGAGTCAATTGTGACTGACACTGACACATGAACATCCGTAGATGTCAACATTCATGCGGAATTCGATTATTCGATGCGATTATTCGCAACACCCCTGGTCCAAACCTACATCGTGTCGGAGAGTCTTCATTTTACGTCATGGTATGAGTTCTGTTCAAAAGTTGGTCCAAACCTACATCGTGTCGGAGAATCTCCATTTTACGTCATGGCATTCAAAAGTTGGACATGAGATTTGAGGTTTTCCTATATGTGCACGATTTTGTTTCAATGGAGTGGTAAACAATGACATTAAAATTTGATGTGTTAGTGAATGTAATTTTTTTGGCACTATTTTTTTGTGAAATCTACTCCTTTGAGCGGTTGTTGTTTGGCCATTTCTTGATGTTGACTCTCTCGCAGTCAACGTTGAAGTGAAGCGACATGCCATCAGCCAAGTCATATGTTGCGTGGATGGCTGTTCAGATTGTGGTTGTGATGTTGGTAAAAATATGTCCACTGGAGACGGTGTGTAAGGGTCTCTATTCAAAACGAAGTAAATAACTTTATCTTCAAAGCCAGGACGTATGCTCATTGTCAACGTTGTAGATAAATTTCGAAATTCAATTTCTAGAGCAACCTTTAAGCTCCTTGGTTAAACTGCCAAACTTAAATCAATTATTTTTACCCAGGTTTATCCAGATATATTCAACTTTGTGTCACGAATGTAGTCGATGTATATCTTCGTCTCAGTATACAAACCATCTTCAGCATTGCACGTAATCGTGTAAGTGACCTGAGGCAGGAGTCGAAATACGAGTTCAATGCCGTTCGAAACGAACGATTTGTCATCCAGTGAGATTGATGGAAATAAAAGTTCTCACGACGAATCGAAGTTCACAAATTTTCAATCAGGATTTCCATGAACATCTTTTTGCTCTTAAGCCTATGTGTACATGTATCTACCCATCCATGCACATATGTATGTTGATGAATTTCGCGAAATACATTTTCATTGTTTCTTCTTCTTAATAAAGAGAAAGTTAAGCAGACACCTTCTCTTGCCGCTTAAACCAGATATTCAAACCACTTAACCACCGCAGACTGCCTGTGCCTGTTACCTAAAATAGTTGTTTACCAATTTGAAGCGACTGGTCCAATGCCTACGACTGTGTCGAAGGAAATTTTCCGCAGTACAATCAAATCATTATGCAAGCAATGCTGTTATTATGCTCTTTTTATATATACCTTTCTCTAGTGCAACCGACGCTGTGTTCCTTCTATTAACGAATATTACGAGGTGTCTGTTGTTGGGACTACAGTAATGATGCGCCTGGTTTCTAACAAACAAGAGGATTAAGGAAAAACATCAGCAGTATAATAAAGGTTCATGGTGGCAGAAAATCTTTTGGTGAAATTCCACGAATTTTCGGGATAATAATTATTGTATGGGCGCCGCTACAGTCCAGGGCTTAGCTTCTACAGCAACCGCTTGTGTTTGTGAATGCTGTTATTCACTCACGAGTGGAGGAGGGACGATGTCAAACGGCGAAGATTAAGAATATTTTTCTAAACAGAAATATGATGAAATAAGTAGGCAGTAAGACCAATTCTGATAAAACGGTTGAGCCCATTTTTTAAGGCAATTGTAAGCCTATGTCGGACATAACTGGACGAATATTCGTTTTCAGAGCGTCAAGAGGTTGCGTGCACCGTATGTTGTGTGATTAGTCCCAAAAAATAATTCAAAATCGCATAAGGGACCGAATGAAATATAAATATTACCCCGCACAAAAACTTTTTGAAAATCAGTCAACCAAACGCGGATGTTCCATATACATTTCGATGGCGTATAAAGCTTAAGACATGTGTAACAGCCCCAGTCGCACTACTCTAGTATCGCCCTGTGATAATCTGCTGCTATGTTGTGTACCATGTTTTGACAATTAGACTAAGTTCGGTGACAGTTAGAATCTGCACATCTGAAATAAAGTTGTACAGAGATGGCCAACTCCACAGCCTTTCTGACAGTTATTCACGAAATACCATGAATGCCGTTCTCTGATTGGCCAATTCGGTTTTTTAAAACGATATAAAAAATTGTTGTCAATATTTTTAAGGGACAAGAGAGGTAGAAGTTCGCCCTCTCAATGGTACTTCATTTCTGATCCACATGATGGAAGGATAATAAGGTGTGCTTGACAGCTTGTCAAGACCACCATCTTTTTCTCCGTTTTTGACATTCGATAGCTGTGCCTCTCTCTCAATGCTTAGCCCGCAATTTGAACTTCTTTGATAAAAAAGTGAAAATTAAAATTCAGTGAGTAATTTCAAAAATGTGTTTTTGAGATATTGCGCTCAATAATGAAAGCACGTTGTTGCACGAATTGTATGGACGAGCATATGCACATACGTCTGTACGTATGTGAGTACATAGAGCAGAGTCGAAATATATACGCATTTTAAAACTCTGTCCGGACTGTAGAGGTAACATGTGTGTCCGAAATATAGAGGTGTCCTGACAACTGAACTGTCCAATGATGTACTCCATTCAGAGATGTCACTTTTTTGGAATAACTACATTTCTTACGTCTGCTACTCATTGTTGTAGTTAATATAGTGTACGTGGGAAAATATAGTGGTACGTGGAAATAAAGTCAAAATGTAGTCAAGTCAAAATTTAAATCATCAAATCTAATAACGCCGAACCAGTAACTCATGAACGTTTCCATGGCATAGACTACTAATACGTAAAAAGTGATATGCCGATATGGAATGTTGGTGAACTGGAGACGTTGGCTTAGCACCCGACGAATATTGCCGTGGCGATGAACTTTTTTATTTCGCGAAGTCGAATTTAATTTTGAATGCTCTTTAAATGTGTAATATCAACTTTTGCTATCACACCAGACAAAGTGACAAGAGAGTCATCAGATAAACTCGTATCTCGACTGGCCCGAGAGTCAAGGACAAATGAAGTTACAAAAAAAAAAAACATGTCACATTTCCAGATCACATCCAATAATTGAGAAGAAGATGCTCACACAGAATCATTTACATTTTGCCTGAGAGAATACGCTCGTGGCAGTCTGTCGATTACGAAGGGACGCTCATCACTAAATTCATTTTTTTTTTATTTTATAATTTATTCCCATTTTTGGAGAAAAAATAACTGACAACAATATTTGTCCATCCGCGCGATAGAGCGAGCAGCGAAAATTTCGACTGTCGCTCGATGAGAACGTAAGCAAAAAAAATATAAAAAAATATCTTAATACATTCTCATTAGGAGACCATTCATCTTCAACAAAGTGACAGCGGCAACATGGAGCACACAACTCAAATACCCTCAGGCGATATCTAATAAAAATCTTTTCTTATGTCATCGAGGGTCTTATTCTGGTTTACAAAGTTCTTCACCTTTGGAGAATACCCTAGGGCAGCCGACACGAGTGAACGATGGCAATGACTTTATCCGCGTCGCTATTCAATATGTGCTCCACTTCAACGACTCGGCTGTGGGTATGTGCATGTGTGTCTGTGTCTGTGCCTGTGTATCTATGACTCAAAAACGATGAAGAGGTCAATCAGTAAAACAAAATTAAAAAAAAAAAAAAAAATCTCGTCTTAAATTATTATTTCTGGTGTTTTTCCTTATTATAAAACCAACTTGTGGTGAATTTCGCATTCATTATCATTACCTACGCAACGTGGTTTTAAATTTAAATTGGCAGGGGCAACGAACTCCGATTGAATTCTAATGTTAACGAACTTCATTCTGACTTCAAGAGGTCGACATGACTTCTCTGATTTATTAGGCTTTACAAAATCTTGAAGTGTTAAAGAATGAATGTTCCGTACGAAGATTAATTAAGCCGTGTGCGCTTGTCCCATGTGAATGTTTATCCGACCCGTCGTTCTCTTCACTGCCAGTCATTTTGTTTGTAAAATATTAATTTCTATATTCAGACTAAATGTTAGTGCATAAACTTTCCACGGCATGTTTCAGTCAGAGAGCAAGTGGCATTTGGCTTGGGGTTACCTACTCAATTGGATTCGCTCCAGAGAATGCTACCTCAGTCCGTGTAGTTTAGTTTGGTAAGTTTTAAGTCCTCAACGACGCTGTGATTCGCTATCGGTTTGGAAACATCGTTAAATGCTCAAGATTAATTGCATAAGTTTTTAATTGATGTACTCACTAGAGATGATGGTTAACCGGTAGCTAATTAGGTTTTATGTTAATACAATACTTGTTCGGTAATAGCAAACCCAACGATAATAATGTCTGACAAGTTCACTCTGCGCTTTGTTCGCTTCTCTTCAAGATGTATTGGATGTGCCATTGGACGTGCTTTAAATAGTGTGCACAATGAGACGCAACATGTTGTGCAGATCTGGACGTCGAAGTCGGCGACTGAAGTATGAATAAATGAACATAGAGATACACAAGCATAGATTAGATATAGTCCACGTGCAAAAGTGAATGAGTGGGGAAGAAAATGGAAATAATCAATGCATCTGCATGTTGAGTTGGTGGGTAGAGAAATTCGAAACTATTTGCTGACGAACGTAAGACCTATTTCATGTAAAAAACAAATCTTCTGTGTGTACAGGGTTTTTTAAAATGGATTTGTTTTTTTTTCGAGGGTAGGTGAAAATGTTCGCAAGCCGCTAAGATCGGTTGTAATAACAGTGCGAGATTTTCTTTCACTCACTAACAACACCTCCGTTCTAAACAGCTTTCAATGCTCAATATGCATTCGTTTGGCAGGTGTGAACGTTTTTCTAATTGCCATGCGGCTTTTTGTTTAGTAGATCAAGGTTTAGCCATTGGTAACAGCTTACAACACTAGTTTCCTTAATAATTCAGAGAGCATCAATGTGCTCGTTCTAAAGGCACCCTTTCATTTTCGACGAGTTTTAGCAAGAATTCAAGGAATTATAGCGTCAATGTGCTCGTGCTAAAGGCACCCTTTCATGTTCGACGAGTTTGATCAAGAATTCAGGGAATTATGGCATCAATGTGCTTGTTCTAAAAGCACTCACTCTTTCAGCAAGAATTCAGAGAATAATAGCGTCAATGTGCTCGTTCTAAAGGCACCCTTACATCTTCGACGAGTTTCATTCAGAACTCAGAGAATTATAGCGTCAATGTGCTCGTGCTAAAGGCACCCTTTCATCTTCGACGAGTTTCAGCAAGAATTCAGAGACTCATAGCGTCAATGTGGTCCTGCTTTCATCTTCGACTGTCAGATTCCAAGATCTCGTTGCATGTGCTAATTTGTGTGTTTACACTTGATCCGGGCACCTTCTTCTAAAAAGTCAACCTCGGATCAACTCCCGAGTTGATTATGTCCAATTTATTGTCAGTACTTAGCTTGGGCCAGTGGCGGCCGTGGCGTTGTGGGTATGGGCGTCGACCTCTACCTCGGTACCACCTCCTTCGAGTCACTGACAATGCTCAAAGAGTAATAACTGTCTAGAAAAAGCTTCTCAAAATTGGCTGTTCGGAGTCGGCATAAAATTGTATGCTTCTTCCACTCGTGAGAGAGCAATAGTACACGACGAGTGGTTGCTTAAGAAGCTAAGGCCTGACCCTCTACGGGCTGTAGCGGCACCCATAATATTATTATTCTTACTTAGCTTGGAATACAAATGGGAATGAGAATACCTACAGAATCATAAAGAGATGAGCAGGAGAAACAGAGTAAAACTCTGCTGGATACCTGGCCATTCGACGATAGACATCAATGAAATAACAGACTCCCTAGCTAGGAAAGAGCATACGAACCTTTCACAGGGCCCGATCCATTCAGCGCTGTGGAAGACCATGCCCTCAGAGATTAATCCAGGGAACTAGAAAGACTTGGTCGGAGAGAAATTTGGAGCAACGCGCATGCCATGAAGCAGGCCAATATTTTATTATTTTATATTTGAGGCATGTTTCAAATTGAGCAAGAACAACGTCCGTATCCTAACGTGCTTCCCAAAGAGCGCTACAGACTCATGAGGAGAGTACCTAAGGAAAGTAGGAGAGGTGGTCTCTGCAGATTCTGTGGAGAATCTGGTGATATTCCAGAACACATATTGGGTTTTTTTTAGGCATTAGCCCACATGGGCAAGAGGAAGACATTAAGTCACTAGACCCATCACTCATTCTCAGATGCCTGAAGGGGACTGGCTTAGGGAGAGTACTTTAGAATAAATACCTGACACCCAAGCGCAACAGCAGTCCGTAACCACCAATACAACTCTGAAAGAACTGTGAAGGGAACTCGTAGGAAAGTATCAAAAGGGGGCACAATTCATCTAAGGGACATGGTATACCCTCAACTACAGTAATAAAAGCTAATTCATTCGAGAGTCTCCCGAGGAATTTCTTTCAACTTCCGATTTATTTTAACGCAATGTATACAGACGGCAGGTTACTAAGGTTTTTTAAGTGATGTTCACATGGACGACGTTAATCCTATTAAGCGAAATTGATCAAGTATTTGTTCGTTCCTGTACAGTGCACACGATCGTAAGGCCATCGTAATTGTAAGATAACTTCGTTCGGTTTGACTGTCCTTATCTTCAGCACGGTGCGATTTCTTCTCTTGCTATAGCACAAGTATAAAGCTATAAAAAAAAGGATGGGGACCAATACCACTTCCCTATGGTACTCCATCTCGTATGAATTTGATTACAGAGTATTCGTGTCCATGCCAAACACATTTTCTCTAGGAGACATTGTAGATTAAGTTGCCCGGATGAAATTGACATACGACGGCCTTACCGTCGGTCGTGCTAAACTTTTCTAAAAGGCGATATCGAGAAATCGCATAAAAAAGACTGTACACTCCTGCATGAATGCATTAATTTGACAAAATGATTAAACCCTTGAAAAAAAAGTTTATCTTACAATTTTCAAGTCCCAAGAAAACTGTAAAGCGTCAACTGTACAAATTGACTCCGGTTACAATAGAAAAAGGAACATCTTCTACCCTCTGAAACAGAAGAAAAAAACACAAATATACAAACGCTTCAACATAATTGCTGATATTTGTTTCTCAATGTTCCCCGTTAGTCAAGCTAAATTACTTTCTAAGGAACACCCAGCCAGGGAATCTATCTGCATCTCATTTGCATTTATCCTGGCCTGCCATCTAAAGTATAGCACTTACTTCTTATGAAATTTCTACCAGTGGGCCATTCATTTATCCTCTGTGGTTTTCCACCTGGAATAGCCCGGCTAATGTGCTTGGAATTAAACAAATGTGTCGGCTTTTCACTTCCAACTCGAATTAAAGTTAAGATTTCAATTTAACGTGATGTAGATACCGTGTAACCGGCACCCTTGAGGGTGTGCTGTTGCTAATGTAATGAGGTTGTAAGCAAATCAAATGCAAATTCCTCTACTTTTGGACATCTTATATCTGTCAGATAAGTTTGTATACATAATATATCTACGAACTTATCTTTATATAGCGACGTGTTAGTATAGATTGTTCCTGGAACACTTTGAAGTGTAATTAAAAAACAACTGAGCCCTTTTTAATGTGTGTCTATTTTTGTTTGGTTACAGGTCTGTTGAATTCATCGCTTTAATTGCAATCTCGTGCACATTCTTCCTGTTTATGCATACAAAAAATTTGAATACACGCCTTCGTGAGATGGAAATAAAAATGCAACCATCAGAATTTTCAGCTCTTGGCTTAACAGGAGAACACCACGCTAGTGGAGGAGACTCAAGTAAGTAAAACCTACATTTGCATGCATGTGTACACACATTTGTATATTTTTTAGTGTTTACATTGTTGTGTCGCTGATGACGACAAATAGACGTGCACAGCACGTGTCTTAATTAACAAGATATGAGCGAGAATCTAACACAGATACATGTCATTAGAGCGGGACTGTGAAGTCATTTGCTAATGTTCAGTGTTCTGGGCTGCGTGTCTCATATATCAATGACCTCGCGAGTCGCACTTGACATCTAAAACCATCCAATGTTTGACTCATTTGAAGAGTTGATACTGTTTTTTTTCATTTGTTTTTTTCCAGACATTTCTCAAGTTGAGAATGATTAGAGTCGACCCTAATTTCATTTTTGCCGATAACTCAGTCATCCTTAGGTATGCTGTGTCCTCACATTTGCCACTGACTGTGTGTGTACGAGCTATCAGAGCTTGCCAGACAGACACAAAATTTAAAAAGTTTCGTAATTGAAAATAGTTATCCAAGCTGAAGTCAAATAAAGCTCTTTATAAGATGATCTCACTTTCCTAAGGTTGATACAGATACTTCGTGGAAAGACGATTTCACATTCTGAAGCAGCAACTCCAAAGCAGTTAGCCGACTTGCAGTTAATCGAACATTTCGTAAGCACGATGTGGTGACAATTGAAAAGACGTCAAGCGTAGTCGCATTCAAGGAAAATATCAAAGACGGATTAAACTTTCCAATATGTGTGCACAGTGGGTGATTGAAGCAACGTTGAATGCTCAGACGATACAAAATTGTCGTGTGCATTTGGAGAAAGGCATGACACATCCCATTCAGTTAAGCCTGACGGTTGTCCTTCAATTTGCACAGTCCACTGGACTTCACAGAAGACAGTTCCCAAACATACTCTCAAATTAGTGTTCATGCCGCGTTTGGAGACACTTGTAATGGCTCATCTTTTTTTTTCTCGTCTGCTCGCAGTCCATTGTTACGCAAATATACCCTGTTTCATAACAGCTAAAAGATATTCGCATGCAATGTAGGAGAAAGCTGTTTTTAGAGCCCCTTTTCCAGACGGTTAAAGACAGTGACATACGTTGTCGATGTCTACCAGTGTTTTGTCAATAATTGAATCTGCTTTCCAAAAACCGCTGGCAATTGCTCGTATCCTTGTTCGTCTAAAAAAAATCATAAATGACCGTCTACATAAAACACATGTAAAAACAGTCTATGACTACATACACAATCGTACTTGCCACTGCAACTCGAGTGGAAGACACAAGCAGTCGCATAATCCAAGTCCAAGTTCAATGTGAGGTAACATTGTGAACATCTTCATGTCTCCGTGTTTTTCTTCTTCACTTTGAAGATTCATTCAGGTCACGAGCAGACCGTTGGCAAAACCAATTTATCCATAAAGCAGCGCTATTCGACCCGCAAAAACCTGAACCAATGAAAGCCATTACCAAAGCACTCACACACTGACGTGCCCCCCATCCACATACGGTGTAGTTGTATTTGCAAAAAAGGCTTGTCTCTCTGATATGAATGAACATTCCAGCGAAGCACCACGATCGTGAGCAAGATGTTCCAGACATGGCCAAGTTGGTTTTCAATAAATGGATCTTTGAAATACGTGCATTGTCAGGATCACTTACCAGTGCCATGATCGCAGCTGTGTGCCAATGCGAATATAATGGAATTCATTGTGCGAGGGTAAATCATATGTGTGGGGAATTGATTAACACATTTTTAATGAAACACTTTCACAGGAGTGCTAAATGAAAGAAAAAATAAGTACACTTCCAACATACAAATGTATCTCTATGTCACACCGTGGAGCTTCGAATAGATTCACTATATTCAGCCACAAATTTCGCGCTTCAGTGATTTGTTCGATTGAATTTAATGCTTCATTGGCATCAGTCGACCTGGTTTGTCTGAGTTGTTTACTGGCGAAGTAAAAATCACTGTTAACCATGTTGGGTTAAGGCTAATGCTCAGTGATGAGACCCTTATCGCAACATCATAAAATAGCCTAGAACTTTGAAATGACATCAAGTGTGAAAGCTGGGCAACCATGAAGGTTTCCTACTTTCTTCTCACGGTAAATGATTAAGCAAGTAATCAAAACCGTATCCAATCTGGTTCAGCGGTAAATTGCTACAAATTACCTTCTTACATTCGTCGTGGAAAAGATAATATCACAGCAAAAAGTTATATAAACAAGAAGTACATTTAAGCCTACAAGCTATTGTCTGTTCACATAACAAGGTGTGCATCAATGGTTTTAAAGCCATTAAGGACTGTGCTGCTTGACTTATGCTTTGGATGAGTCGCATAGCTTGATGTTTTGAGGAAGTTAATTCTTGTATCTGGTTTATTATTGTAAATTCATGTCATATCCGTATGACTGCGCATCTGATGTGACTTATATTTTCGCTTATGTCCAGGATGTACTTGTTGTTTATTACGTTTACGCGCCTCATCACATTTCCTTCACATTTCCTCCACCCTAGGCTCTTCAGGCTTCACACTGTTCTGACCAGTTTTTCTATGGACTGCGAGGTCTTCTGTCGCCTTGCGTTAAAGCATTCAATTGCATTGCATGGTTACCATTCGGCTGTTCCCTCTTTGTAGTGTGTGACTAATGCCCTTTCCGCCATCCAATGATAGCGTGTGTTCGTAATTGTCCTCTGGTACAAGTGTTAGTCAGAGAAAAAAATCTGTAATGTTTCGAAGGCTGCTACATTTCCATCGCGAATGCGGACTTTAATGCGACGCATCATTTCACAATACCCAGTTCTGGTTCGCTATCATTTTTGGAAAGTACTGAAATGCGTCTATTTTTCAACCGGTTCCCTTGACATTTGAGCCCGCTCCAAGTCTTTCGTGGAAAACGAATATTCTATGTCAAGGTCGACAGCCATATTTGAACGAGCAGCAATGTCATGTGTCAGAGTCTTTTCTTGCCCCTTGAGCTGATCAGGGGAGGTCTCCTCAAAATAAATCGTTCTTACTACACGTTCTATACAGTGTTCAGTGCTAATCTTGAACCTGAGCCTCAACCAACAAACCTCTTCAGTTATCGCTTAATTACTAGCTTTCGTCGTTCGATTCGCACATCGAATATACCGCGTCGACTTGGTGGTCGGCAGACCCTAGTACTCACTACTCAGTTGCCCTTGAAGTCCAAATGGTCAAAAGTTATTCTGCGATTAATGCTGCCTATTCTGTTCAACGCAGAGTCGATGTAGAGGAAGTCCTTGACTACCTTGAAGTAGCTGTTGTGTGTGCTTTGTTCAAAACAGCGCATTCATACTTCGTTTGCTCTCGTTTACCTCGCACAATGCGAGAAAACTCCACATTGCCAGCTAGATGGGTTCAGACAATCACGTGAACTGTCTTCAGGAAAGCTTGTCTCTAGTGTTCGTCTTAGAGTTTTTCATCTACGCCCCTTCCTGCTGCACTACCATCCAATGTTAACCCCGGTCAATAGTTTCTATTTCCTAATATAGTTAGCTGTGCCACCGTCACACTTTCGTAACAAGCCACCAATCCAGTATAACTTTCTTCTTTATGCGGTGATGAACTCATTCCGCTGCGTGGACACCAACTGTGGTCACTGAACAACTGGACGTCAGAAGTCGTAGTCACTCTCTGTATACTACCTCCTCAACGCATCGCAGACTCAACAGCGGAACTATTTGAATTGATTATTCCCGATAAGTGTCACACTATTGGAATAACTCATATACCAGGATCCAAAGTGGTTCAGCTGGCTTATCCCGATGTTGATCATTCAGTTTGCTCAAACAGTTGGAGATGTAGGTCCCTAAATGTGAGTTAACCAGAGCACTGCACGATCTGCGGTCTACACTTCTTCTTCATCCACGCAGCACCAGAAATCTTGCGTTCCATTTGCTCACTGCAATCAGTCCTAGGTGCTGGCCTACTTTTCCTGAGTAGACAAGGTGACATTTTTAGACTAAGTGAACGCAACATTTAATTTGTTTTATGACACGCGGTAACTTTTAGCCATTTGCGATTGGTTATTTTGATTAAATTCTCCGTAGAAGGCCGTGGGCTGTAGCGAGAGGCATAGATTGTGGATCTTCTCTCGAGGGAGAGGTGAGGTTGTACCATGATTCGAGAGTTCATGGGCTTGTTATGCCGGAGTGTCCCGGCACTCATTTTATGTGTGTACTGAAATTCTCAACCGACACACAGGGTTTCGTCTAGTACATGCTCACTGGACAAAATTATATTTTAATGTTTATGCCTCTCTTATTATGCTCATAACGTATAAACCCAATATTGAAATGTTTGACTTTTTACATAATTCAATTTTACATAATTTTTCATCCAATTTTTACATAATTCTCCCTCTACACCTTCGGCCCGTGCTGTGTCTTGAACCCGGACACTTAAGGGTACTAACAATTCTTTGTGCTCGCGTAAATTATAAAAAAAATTAATATTGCAACTTTTAATTTAAATTAAATAAACTTAAACTTAAATTAATTAAGAATTGCCATTTAGAATAAATGAACTAATGTTTCTTGTTACTTCTTCAGAAACATCATACAAGTCGAATTTTGTTGAAACATAGTCAGAATATTAGGTCCCATCCCAAAAGAACTGCACCGGCTTGCCAGCCAAGAATGAATCAAGCCAATTTTTGATAAAATTGACCGTCAACATTTAAAACAAACAATTTTAAGCTCTCCAAATTGCCGCTCATGCAATGTGCTGCCCGGGGCCTGTCCCGCCTTGCCACTTCTTCGCTACGACCCTGTTTGTAATCTTGTAGAATCACGACATTTATTTTGTTGACGCTTGTCCAGCTAGCATGTACTAGACGAAACACAGCGGGCTTAAGAGTGATATTTTCTAACCCTTTGGGATACCACATTGTTCTTGCGCCTGTTTGATCGTTGAAAGCCGCGAAAGTAGTTGGGATGCTGCATGGTTATAGCACTCCACCATCTGTCTGCATAAATTCTCAAAGAATCATCCAGCGTCTTGTTGTCAGACGAGGCTTTTTTTTCTCAAAGATGGATTGCTGCGATCAGCTCCTTTTGGGAGGAAATTCAATCCGTTGACAATACATAAGTGACAGATGGCAATGACTGGACAAACCTTTCTTTACCAAATTAAATGTCAAGTATCCCCGGTTGCATTTTCTTGCCTGTATTCCTTAGCGCGCATTGATTACTCATCTCATCGTAGAATACGCCGTCGGGGGAAAGGTTTGAATCAAATTCACAACATTACGTAGTTGAATACTTTCGAAGAGAATGTTTCACTTGTCGGTAAGGTCAATGCGTTTTGAGGCCCTCGTAGAAAACGTTCGAATTAAAACTCCACATACAAACTTTGACATTTCTCAAATGCAGATAACTTATTGCGTCCTTTTTCCAAAAATAATTGCCGTCACTTGTCATCAAACAGCTACCATTGGTAAGGTAGTTCGTCCACCGATGATCCACGTGGTGAGTGAAAGTGAATCGATTAAGTGAAGAATCTCAGGAACGGCATATTCTACGAGAAGGGTGGTGGACTCATATCATATGCAACCCCGAATGGATGTGGCAGACAAGACCACACCACATCTTACACAACACACGACGTGACTTTATTGTTCTGTCGTGACATTATTGCAAGAGAAATTTCCTGCAAGACTTACTTCACGTTTTGGTTATATTTTGGTACGTACTGACCACCACTACCCAAATCGTGAAGTTGGATTTCTACTTCCTCGTGACGCCTAGAAAACGAAATGCTGATAGGCATCGACAAGTCATCAAAATGAAACAAATTACTACGTCACTGCTGTTATTTTTTATTCAAAGCGCCAAGATCCATGCAATATTCTGAAATTTAAATTTGATCAAAATCCAGATTTTGAATGTGTTTTATTTGAACTTACTTTTGGAACAACGAAATGTATGACCTGTACATACAATTAAACGGAGAAACACTTCCCCGTTAACTGGTATGTCAATGTGAACTTTTGCGTACTAGTTGATTCACATAACATTAAGGGCGTGAGATGTCAGTGTTCTCTGAGTAAATTGGAGTGTAAAAGTTAATTAATATAAACACGAAGCACAAGCATAACGCTTAGTCGAACGTACATATCTGGGCTTCACTACATTCCTTGTAATTCATAGTCAGCTCATTAATAGTGCTTACAGTGATGGACATCAATGCCATTTTCGATTAATTTAATTAACGTGCGAATTTTTCATACTTAGCTTGTGAAATGCTAACGCTAAATTAATACGAAATTTCATTAGTAGGTGGAAGTGAATCGCAATATTTCCCTAAACATAATGCATTCACATCGCCGACGGCTCAAACAACAACAATTCGCAAATTTTCATTCATAACAACAAGCGTTACTAATGTTAAAATGAGCAGAAACGTCCAGTTTTCCGTTTTTGTTCAGTGAAATAAAAATGTAGTTAGAGCAGTGAACCAATTTAGAATGGAAATAGACATAAGGTCTGAGTGTGTACACAATCAGAAATTACGAATTTGAGAGGCTTTTTGACAGTTATTTAAGAATTTTTGACAAATATTCACGAAATAACTTAAATTCCGTTCTCTGATTGGTCAAAAAAAACGATTTAAAAATGGTTGTCAAAAATTTTAAGGGGCAAGAGCGGTAGAATTTGGGCTTCTCTGTCATACTTCATTTCTGGTACACAATATTCATAATGTCTGTTTTGAAAAGCCTCCTTCTTTCACTGTGTGTACACATTACACAACGCCCGCATAGCCTAGCATTACCTTGTCATACTGCTAAAGCTAAAAAAAATATTTCATCGTGAATTAATTGTGCCAATGCTAATTAACCGATCACTATAGGCCTAAAGTCGACCTTAGAAAGTACCGGCTCTAAATCAAAAAGCCGTCCTTAACTTTTCGTTATTCATAGAATCAAATCACAAATATTTTAAAATCACTCAAAAATTCAAATCGAATCTGAGAATCGCCTAGAGCTTACTTTGAGTTTTCAAATTTTGCTTGGCTCATTTTAAAGTTAAAGTCTTTTTTGGCGCCAATATTTCAATTTGTTTTGACAGATCGACTGTGCTGGACACAGACTGGCTTGTTGCAAATTTGGCATTTCTTCCTAGTTGGACCTCTCTTACACGTAGTCTCCATTCGACATGAACCATGCCCATCTAGTGGAGGCACAAAAATTCGTGTCCAAAACTACTTCGTGTCGGAGAATCTCATCTCTCTGTGGTTGTGATGTTGTCCTGCGGAGACGGTGTGTTAGAGTGAGAATGACATATGGTGTACAGTTGCCTTTCTTTTTTATAGAACCAGTCTTTCCTCTTGTGGAAATTGATGGACTGGAAGTTGGAAGCTGGAATATCAACTCCAACACTCTACTCTAGCATCGCTTCCATTCCATCCTGACAATGAAGTTGCGTTGAATATAAGGGCTCCACGAGACCTTTTCATTTGAAAGTTGGTAACAATATCAAATTTGGAGGAGATGAATGTGGGCAATCATTTTATTCATAACCTTATACATAAACCGACGATGGCTAGCACCTAGCTCTTCTCTTTTCCACAACATATTTGTAACCAAGGGAAATTACGCACTGAGCTTGCTACTGTGTCGCGCCAGAAAACTCTAAATGTTCTCGTCACGTTAACAGAACACACGGTAACAGTAAACTACAGAAAGGCAGCACAGCAACAAACATGAGCATACAGTCTGCACACCTGGGTATGCACGTATGGTCAGTGCGTTGTGCATTTGAAAAACTTTTAGGTAGTTGATATTCATCTATGTACATGTATTAAAATGAATTGGAATTTGTTTAATTTTTTGAAACTTATTAACTTACTTAGCGCTACAGCCCAGGGTGGACCTGGCTTCAACCAACAAGCGTCACCAACCAGCTCAATCTTTAGCTAGCAGCCTCCAGTTTCGCACACATAGTTGGTTAAGGTCCGCCACCTGAATCGCGGTCTTCCTCCACTGCTGCGCGCCGACCCTCTGAGGTTGATTCGATGACTTTACGGGCCGAACATGGGTTTCCATCGGCTCTACATGAGCTAGCCATCCCAATCGCCGGATCTTCATTCTTCTAGCTAAGTCGATGTCGCTAGTCGCTTTCCTTGTATCTCCTCCCCCACTCACTATCTATGCAGACGGGACCGAAAATCACCCGAAGAATATTCCTCCCAAAACAACCAAGAGCACCTTAGTCCGCTTTTGGCAAAGTACATGCCTCTGCGCCATGCAGCAGGACTGGGACGATTAACGTCCCACTTTGGTTGTTCGAGAGAGGTCTTTGCTCATCAATTGCTTTCTTAGCCCAAAGAAGCAGCGATTGGCAAGAGTTATTCTTCGTTTGATCGCTTTTTTTTATAGCGGTTCCTAGGTAAACAAACTCTTTGACTACTTCAAAGTTATACCAGTCTACGTGTCCGAGACGTCGGTGTTGGGAGTCCTTTCTCGTTGACAGCATATACTTTGCCCTCAATTACCGTTAAACTCATTTTCGCGGCCTTCGTCGCAAAGCTGCCATTGGCACCACGCTGAGTTCTTCCGATGTCAATATCGTCGGCATATGCGAGTAGTTGGACGGACCTCTGAAAGAGTTGGAGTTGGCGTGCAAATTTTGAGCAGTTCTTTCAAGGATAACATTAAAGAAGTCGCATGACAGTGCGTCGGCTTCTCTGAATCCTTTTTTGACATTAAATGGTCTCGGTTAAGTCTTTGCCTTGATGGAACAGCGTTCGTTCTCCACCGCCACCCTACACAAACGAACGAGTTTGGTAGGGATGCCAAAACGAGACATTGCTCGTTCTATAAATGCTGCCATACGCGGCTTGAAATAGATGAAAAAGTGATGGGTATCGATCTGTTGTTGACAAACGGCTTTAGGCGTTCACACAACACGGCAGATAGTATCTTCTATGCGATGTTCAGAAGACTGATGCCTCTGCAGTTGGCGCAGTTCCGAATGTCTTGCGTGAAGCAACTGGAAAAATTACCCCTGCTTTCCATCATAATTTTTGCATTTGAAAATACAAGTACACACCCACGTTAGTCGTATTGACACAAGGGTTAAATCAAAAATACGTGACTAGGAACAACTTTAAGAACTTCATCCATACAAGACTTACATAATCGTGCGAATAAGATATTTCGGACAGTTTTTCGAGTGCAATCCTCATTTAATTCAAAAAACCATTAAACGCATATTAACTTTCATTTGATTTTAATCCCGACGTGCTGAACCTTTCAATGTCCACTGTCACAGCTGCCTCAATTAAAATCGCAAGCAATTGAAAACGCAACAGGAAACCAATACTGCGAGAGCCAAAAAAGAGGAAATGTTAAAATGGCGAATATGTTGCCGTACCCCACGAAAGCAATTATTTCTTTCGAATTTTTCACATTCATTGCATGGAAAACTTTTTGGTATTGACCTTCTTTTATGACATGTTCTCTTTTGAAATTGTTAATAACTCCCTTTCAGCCCTCAATTCACGCAGATGGCTTGTTTTTTTTTTTTAAAACAAAGAGGAATTTCAGGGGATGTAGGTATATAGCCAAAGTGAGGAAGTTTGCAGAAATATACATCTGCACACGATAGCTTATGCTCGTACCCACATGTGTGGGGAGTATAGGTTCGCTCTTTTAGTGGATTATTAACTTGATTAACACAACTTAACGATATTTGTGCGACAGTCACTTCATGGATTATACAGCGGTTCGGTTTATTGATTATTTTGAATTTTAAATTAGTCCGAGAGAGAAATTGAACGTTGGACTGCGAGCGATGATTAATCCACGAGAGACGGGCTTGCGTTTTAATTAATTTCTGTGTGGATGGAGATCAATCTTGTATTTACTGTTAATTATGTTATCATTAATTATAAATTTTAAATAAATCATGTGTATCTTTTGAACATATGGCGAGCGATTTTGTCGACAACATTAATTGCCTACCTCTTTAGAATTTGAATTAAAAATTGACTATTTTTTCGTAGCAGGTGGGAGAATCAATCAAAACAGATTAAATCGTCAATCAAAATTGGTTCCTACGAAGCGTGCATAACCGATTAATGAGGGCGCCCAAATGTCCAGAAGAAATTTCAATCTGTCCCACTCTCTCGCTCTCTCTTGTATATTCAATCGTGAATCACATAAAACTGCAAGTATCTGACGAACGAGCAAATGTTCAAGCTCATTTGAATGCGAGTGAAATGAAAGATGAGGCACTTAAGCAGCCTGTGATGAATAAATAGATTTAACTGTTTATCGTTTGTCGAAGTCAAACACAACTGATCACTTAAGAACTTGATGTCAGCTCGTACAATTCAGACGTTGAACAAGAATGGCTGTAAGCCTTTGCTAAGCAAGCATTAACTGTTGGTCGTTTTGAATTCAAAGGTAATTTACCTCGCAAAAGTGCACCCATTATCAGCATTTTGTCAAGCGATTGGAGGGTACCTTGCAAATAGAGGGCTTATTGACAGTAATTTTGAGAAATTCCTTGTCAAAATAAGACAGCGGATTATAGAGCAAAGCAAAGCACGTTTGAAAACGCGATCAATTGTAACCGTGTGCGGTACATGGCCTGCGTATAACATCAATGATTCGGTACACACAACGCCATTCTGAACGTATCTACTTCTTGATCTTACCCCGTTAGACATTCGAATTTATATTTCTTAGCATCTAGTGAGCGCATTTTTTCAGATTGGTTGACCTAATAAATGAACTATATGCAAACTCCTTTACAAGATTTTTTAAATCTCTCTTGACAATCAAACTTTGAGACACTTCTGCGATACTAGGAAGATCTCGTTTCAGTTAGATCTCGTTTTAGTTATATAATTTTTTTATTCTTGCACTTTGGGTGCACATTCGTTAAATCCTTCCGAAGGTCGTCCCGAATTCGATGTAGAACTACCGACGATCCGATTTCCTGGTCCGCATTATCGTTCCAGAATCTTAGCATTTCTCGCTTACTTCGTTCCCAACTTGTATGCGTCTTGCAACTCATAGTCTGTAACACTCTAGGAATTACCCAAATGCCAAAACTTTCCATTATGTGGACAGAAATTGTACTATTACGATCCCCAACCCCAGCGGTGGAGCTGTTTTCGTCGTATTGTTTAATTCCTGATTTATTTGAGCGATATTAACTCACAAAAAAAAAAACTTGTATGCGGTGCGCAAAGAGTCGCTGGTCAGAAGATGACGATGATGATGATGATGATGATGAGGTGCGCAGCTGGAAAAATCATAAATCTAAGGCCTTCAAGCAAAACGATAATTACACTTGCTGAGGTCGCACAAGGTTCAAATTTACCTAAAATACTCTTTAAATAAGAGGGCAGAAATTAAAAGAATTTATAACGATAGCGTTTCTACTTACTTAACTGGTGTTATTCTGACGATTATGATTTTCAGCAATATTGGCAGAATAACAAACTGTGCACCTTTCTCATTTTTTAAAGTCAAAACGTAGCACGATGCAGTGAATGGCATGAAACCATTGCATTGTGTAGATTGAAAAACTTGGCGACGCACCGACGCAGCATTGTAAAAGGCGCATTATGCCTGAACAATAGTGCGTTGGCACTGCTGCCGTCTTTCAATGCACGCAATTCAATTGTCATGCACAAAATACTACGTCGACCTGAGTTAGTAAAACATTATAGAAATGAGAGGAGCATACAACGTCATTATCAGGGATGAAAATGCCGAGACCGGAAATAGAATCTATTGTGACAGGCATAATTCATATTCGGCGATTTCCCCCTGCTTTCCTCATCCTCGTAGACCTGGAAAGTCTTCGTTGTATTCCTCATCTTTACGAGATCCTCTTAACATTTGCCTGGGCTGAACACTCAAAACTCAAAAACATTGAGTAAGATGTTTGTTTATACATCTAAATACTTTGGTGTATGGAAAATGCTTCTTTTATCAGTTTTTTCTTAAACCGATGCCTTCAACTGTAAACCTTTTATTCATAATTAAATGATGGTACACGATCAGAACTTTTTTGGACATTTTGGGGTTCTGCAAAAAAGCGATTGTGATTGAAGATACTCCAATCATTATCCTACGCGTCATTATAAATGCCTGTGTTTATTTTCCTAACTTTTTGTACTAAAAAAGCCTGACTGTTCTTCTGTCTGGATATAAATTTATATGATAAGTGCATTGTATGATTACTTATAAGTAAGTTACATGAAATTCATGGAAAAAATTTGGGTGATGACCGAACGAATTAGATCGCGAATACAAGCTGCGGAGATGGGATTTGTCCGTGCTGTTGTGGGAATTTCACAACTCAACATTGAGGACCTGCTTCTACGAACGAAAAGGGATATGCTTCGATGGCTTGGTCACCTAGCACGCATGTTCCCTTCATCACGACTTGAATGCGATGCTATGAGGTAGGCGACCGCTTGGAAGACTCAAAACGAGTTAGAGTCGATGGCGGAGGATCGAGTTGCCTGGAGATCTCTCGTGCGTGGTAAACCACAAACGAAAACCACCGAAAACCACCGCGACCCATTTAGTGGAGTATGCGGGTCAGAAGATGATGATGAAATATTGAAATATTGTCAAGTAACTTTTATTTAGGAGAGAGCCTTTTTAATTCTCATTTGGCTGACTACTGAAAAGTTAACTACTACAGTGTTGAAGATTGGTAGGCAGTTAGACAGACCGGCTGTGATGGAATAAATTCGGAAAAAAGCCAATTGTACATTAGCTTAGCTATTTGCAGTAAGATTGATATAGCAAAACGTATTTGTTTGTTTAGTGAAACAAGCGAACATTGTTCCTTATGAGACTACCCAAACTAAAGAAAACGAAACAAAACACACGTTTTTGTGGACCGAATTTCCATCCATACACATACATACAATCAGAATCATCCATATTGCCACTGAGACAAACTTGAACGGTCTTGGACACTTTATGTGACATTCAAGTGAATAATAGTGTATGAATTCGTCACAGTAACATCATGACTATGATCATGACTAATGAAAATAATGAAAGCAACATGACATCACGTTCCTTGGTAATCCTGACATTGTGTCGCAGGTTAAGAAGAATATTAAGCCTTTCGAAGCAATAATCTCACTATTAGGTTGGGAGATGTGAGTAAAATGCATGGAAACCTTATTCAAAGATTCGCGAAATGACGAATGGCGAAAGCTTCTTAATGACCGAGCGGCAACAGACACAGGCGGCAACAGTTCCACTGGTGATCTGATAGCTTATCTCACTGGAACCAATCTTTGCAGCAATGTAAGCGAAAGCAAGATTGTTGCGCTTGATATTTCTATGGCCAAGTTTAGCATAAAATACTTGCGGCATTAATGAATCTCTTCTTCTATGGATTAGAAATTAGCTTTCGAATTGTTCGATTTCAAGTTGTTGCCGATTACAGTCTGAACACCAAATTGATTGCGTATCAGACTTTAACTCATCGAAAACAACTAGAATTGGACAAGCAAGGCCCTGTTATGTCTCCGAAACTCTTCCTCAAATTAATATATGATCTCCTGGCTGTTACTTCTTACCAAATGCACTTCTTCGCTGATGACTCTAGCCTCAGCTGTTTCCGTTCCAAGATTCTTGAACCTTCCATTCGCCTGTAGAATTTGAACGTCAGTACAACGTCTCCCTAATATTGGCTTACCTTAAACGCCAAAATTCATTTTCTGCCTTTGATATGGAGTTTTATGTCTTCGCAGTGCCAAGATATGCAGAATGACGTAAATCCATCAAATTCATCAAGTATCTAATCGCCAAAATTTGGCATACGTCAAATGTTCCATACAATTCATATCTATCAAATTAATTCAGTTAACCTTTGTGTTGACGTATCTAACCGCCAAAATTTGGCATACGTCAGTGGAGTTAAAACCTTCAAAACCCAAAGGTGTCACCTGTCACAAGTGCGAACCTTTAAAATTATGCTTGTGTCTCCACGAACACACTCGATTGTAAACTGTTGTTAAATGTCTAAATGTCCTCAAACGATGTAAGAAATATTTCGAAAAAGGTATAGACCGACAACATTTCGACAACATTCGCAAGACATTGCAAACAGTTATTGCAGACTCTCCAATCACTGACAATCCATTACACTCACAGTGCATTACATGTGTTCCACATAACTTTGAGCCTCCTTTCATGCTCTTATGCCCACGGGGTCAGATAATTCCGACTTTGTGTGGATATGCCAAACAATGCACAAATTTTACAAATTTCGTAGAATTTTCTCCCTCTACTGGATTATCCGTTTCATGGGAAATGTCCCCATCAGTCCGGAGTAATGAAAGCACACGTTTTGTCCTAATTTTATGCTCGAATACCTGTTTCAAATATTTACTCTCCTTCAAGACAGTAAAATTCTTTGCAAGCGTATCTGATCTTTCCAATTTTTATTGGTATTCATCATTTACGATACCTACCCTCTAGTGGGGCATCAAAACGTCTTTATAACGTTCCTTTGTAGCGTCAAATGTCATTTGCATAATGTTCCTTGAGTTCAATAATGTATCTGTTAAGCACAGACAATGAACCAGGTCAACAATTCATTATAATGAGGCAAGTATCCACTACACAAAACCTATCAAACAAAGGAAATTGTGATTTATTCCCGTACTTGACACCCTTAACACACACATAACAAGCATCGTTAAACCCTGCGCAGAATATTCTACGAGTACATCCATTAAAATCGACTCAAATTTAATGAAAACAGATAAAAAAAAAATGTTCAGCTACAGTATCCAGATCTAATCGTTTAGCGCTTCGCTTCAAGTATACATCAATGACAGCCGCCCAGTCCTCCCTCTCATTCAATTGGAAGACAAAAACGAGGCTACGTACGATACGTACGATACCATGTACTATTGTGATGCGATGCAACTGGGATTCAATCGACACAAAAGGAAATATGATAGACAGGTGTGTAGGCTGATGAATTAACAACAATGAGGAGGTATCCAGAAGAGGAGGCGATAACGAATGGAATGAATTTCCGCACGATTGAACGATTTCTTTTTGTAGCTTCCTAAGAAGTACAACACAGGAGTATACAAGTGTTTCGTTCCATGTATTGGTGTAATGAGACCGATCGGTCGCCTCCTCAGACCCACAGAAGCTTGGCTGCTGAAAGAATGCAAACGCGCACCATCCACAAGCAATGGAATAGCGCTGCTGGTAGTGATTAAATTGATTGAAGTGTTTTCGTGCCAACGGCCTTTGTCTTTAGGTTACATGGTTTTTTGCTCGATTCAATCTGTGATTTTCATAAATCAACCTTCAGACAATGACCTAACCACTGCCATTAAAGCAATTTATCGGATGGTGGCATTAAGGCTGAGATCTGCTCCACTACCACCGTTCTATTGATATCGCTAGGCTAATTGAGGGTTTGTTTTGTTTTTTTGCAGAAAGTGGAGCGAATATTTCATACAATTTTGACGGCGGTGGGACGAGCTGCGTGAAAACTTGTAATCAAACAATTTCCTGCTAACCGTACACCAGTGCATTTAACGAGTAAAAAGAAACAACTGAGCAAACTACCTGGTGAATGTAGATCGGTGAAAGGAAAGTTTGTGACAGGTGTTTATTTGATTCATTGTCAATTTTTCAGTTTTCACCTTCACTTCAACGAAATGTGCATACAAAGGTATACATGTATGTATAATAGTTTTGTTGTAAGCGCATCTTGTAAGACTTTGCACTCGTAGGTCGCAGTAAAAATGCACCTGAGGTCTACGCTCACGAATGGGCAAATTGTCTGCATGCTTTCGGTTTCGCTGCGCCTGTAGCCTTTCAAATTGAGTTTATGTATGTAAACGTTTTATGACAACCAAAACTGACATGTACTTTCGGTTATCCTTATGATTGTATGCGCCACAGACGAATTATTTTTCGCATTGGGAAGCCATCAGAAATTATTTCTTTCAATTAACAAATTATTTTGCCAAGTGTGGTTTGATTGCTTATGCTAGTATTCGTCGCAGCAAATCATTAGTCAGTCGGCAAGTTTTCTGCTAAATAGTGGAACCTCGAATGGTTGGTATAATAGCTAACTAGTCGTTGTTATTCTATCACACTCTGCCTGCTCAGACTCAGACGGAAAAGTTGTATTTTTTGTAAATTGAACATTGTCTCAGATTTAATCCTGCAATACAAAAGACATTGTGCGAGGAGACTCCAACGTACACAACCACGGAGAAAATATCATCCATGGTCGCACTTCCGCTAGCTGAAGTGCAATGGTCAAAGAAAATACGGAACATAGGTTAAGTAAGGTTGAAGATAGCATCATACAAAAAAACCGTTTTCCATAGAGACAGAAAAACTGGAAATTTGATTTCAACTTTTCCTCAGGCCTGCTATGAACCCATTGGAGGCTAGCTTCAAATTCGCACGTTGAGTTCCTCGGTATAAGTTGCTTAAATGAAAGCAGTCCGTTATAATGCAATTTGAATAAATCTCTGTGCAGGGGAAAGACCAAGGTTAGGTTAGGTGGTGGCGGATCAGCCTCACATAGACCTGTTGGACCACCTGCGCTACCACTAAACAGAGCAAACCTAGTTTTCTTCCATTATTTAAGAAGAAAGTGCCACTGGTTTTTGCGGACGACCCTTGAAGAGTCTGAGCTTGAACAATTTCTGCCTTCCATCGTTGACGGTCCTGGGCACGCTGCTTCCAGTCGTAAAGACCAAGCTGTCTTGCATCCGTGATTACTTGGTATTTATACCGGAGTCTTCCTTTCCTTCTCCAACCAGGAGGCTCGGATTCGAAGACCCTCTTTTGGTCCATTCGCTCGATGTGGCCGAGCCAGTGCAGTCGCCGGATTTTGCTGGTACAGCTCGTAGAGTTCGCGGTTGAGTCTTCTCCTCCATTCACCTTCCTCGCAGTCGGGACACATATATCCTCTTTCGAAGGTACCAAGAACCAGCTCTGCACTTTTGCTTAGCGTCCAGCTTTCGGCTCCAGGACTGGCAAAATGAGAATGATTTTGGACCTTCGAGTCCGGAATTTTGAGCCCAGTTGTTTCGACAAACCGAAGTAGCACCAGTTGCTAAGAGCGATTATACGTCGGATCCCCACTGTGATGTCGTTTGTGGAGTTCATGCTCGCCCCGAGGTAGACAAACTCCTGTACTACCTCGAAACTGTAGCTGTCGATCGTGATATTTTTGTCTAAGGAGATGTGCGACGGAGCGTTTTTTGGTCGGCAGCATATTCTTGGTTTATTGATCTTGAGACCAGGTCGTTGCGCCTGTTCTTCAATGGCCGTAAAAGCCTCTACTACGGCACGTTGGGAACGCGCTACGATGTCGATGTCATCTTGGTCATCTTGGACCGACTTGTAGAAGATAGTGCCTTCTGTGTTTACAGCTGACCGCCGCACTATCTTCTCCTGTACCAGATTGAAGGAATCACACGACTGCGTATCCCCTTGAAGAATGCCGGTGCAGGCTTCAAAGGGCTTCGAAATCCTTGAGCCGAATTGCACGGTGCATCGCGTGTGTGTTAGCGTGGTGCGACACAAAGAATAGCTCGAATAGCTTCTTGCGATGAATGCTGTCATATGCGTCTTTAAAATCGATGAAAAGATGATGATTATCGTGTTGAAACTCGCTGGTCTTTTCCAGGAATTGTATTAGTGTGAATTATTGGTCTATAGTCGATTTGCGCCGATTAGTGCTGTGCAAAACGGCTTTAGACATTCACACAGTACGCTGGACAAGATCTTGTAGGCGACGTTGAGCAGAGATATACCTCTATCGTTGCAAGAGGTAGGACGCCTTTTTTGTGAGTGATTTCGTCTTCCCAAATTCTCCTGAGTCTGCGGCTTGTTGTTCTTCAGCTGTATGGCTGTGCCGATATCTTCAAAGCTAGGATTGAAGAGGACTCATCGATTGGAGTTGGGATTTCTTGAATCCCTATCACTCTCTCCCAGTCAGGCCCAAGTTTTTGCGAAATGTATGAGATGTTGTGATTTTACGATGCCCACATGATTTAGGAATTTGAAGAACGGCTGGCCTAGAGTTTTATAACGAGTTTTGGCTAAAGCCGGGCAGAAACTAAGAAGATGCTCCAGAGCTTCGACCACCGTCGTTTCTTTACAGTTCCTACATCTATCACTGGGAATCTATGAGCATGGTGACCCACAAGGCAGTGGCATGTAATGATCCCTACGAGCATACTGCAATTAACTCTTGGAAGCAAGATGATTAGTTTTGTTATGGAGACGTGGGATTCGGGCCAGAAGATTTTGGTTTTGTGGCTTGAATTAGTAATCATCCATGAATTTTTGCTGTTATTAGGAGTTCATTATCGAGTTCATTAAGGATGAATTTTATGGGAGCTGCGATGCTTAATTTATCGGAGGACATTGTAACTCCACACTTCGCTAGTTCGTCAGCTGTTTCGTTTCCTGGATTCCCATGTGTCCAGGAACCCATTAGAGGGAGACTGCGTTATTACTGCAGAGGTCCTGCAACGCATCGAAGCAGTTGAGTAGAAGTGCTTTGAACTCTCCCTGACTATCTGCACAGATATTAACTCGTATTCGGTTTAAGCAGCATTTCAAGCCATCCGCTGCCTTCTGGGTGGCTTCAGCTCCACCTGAAAGATGCTGCTACTTTCGTCCAGTTTGTAGCAAATTTTGATGTTTTGCGATGCATTGTATACACTAGCACTTTGAGCCGTCTGTGTATACATTAATAGAGCTTCTTTCCAGCCCAACTGCGGGTTCTGACCAGTGTTCCCTTGTTGAGCAAGCTTAAAAATAAATAAAACTGACTGCCGCAAATAGTATTCGACAGCTGCGATTCGTAAATATTTTTTAAAGAAGAGTTCTTGAAATCCGCGCAATCATTTACCCGCATTTTCGGGTATTACACGTGTAGCGAAAACATGGGTATTCGTTCAGTGCTGCCTACAACTTATTCCTTCGTGTCTGTTTCCGGCGACATGTTTAAAGACACGAAGGAGCAAAGTAAACAATAACTAAAAAATAAAAATTTGTATTTGAAAATACATAATCACAATGCCATCAACAAATAAAACTTGATTACTACCCGCTATTCCTGAGAACTCGCTTGCTTCTAAATAATAGGGTACTTGGTTTTACCCGGGTAATACACATCCCATCAATTTGCCAAAAAAACCAAAATCCCTTATTGGTTTTACCCGGGTAATACACATCTCATCAATTACACGGGTAAAATCCGAGGACCTTTATTTTAAGTAATCTATGTGTAACCAACTTTATCAAACGCTAAACTGATTGGCATAGAACGTACAGTCCGAACCGGTGGGGCTTCTTCTCCGCAATGGATCAACAAGCCTCGTCAACCAGCGCGAACAGTGGCTAGCACCCTTCCGTTTCTCACGTGAAGTTCGTTGTTGTCATTTTCTACCTTACACTAGGGCGCAATCTGTTGTGTGGTCCCAAAAGTTTCGAGTCGAAGTCCTAGGGCGGGAGCATACGCTCAACATGGCCCAGCCACCTTAGGCGAGGGATCCGTAGACACATGCCTAGGCTCATATCGCAGTCCAACTCATGCTGTTCGTGGTTGAATCTTCTCCTCCAAAAACCGCCAAGGCAAACATGACCAACAATTGCACTCAGAGCTTTTCTCTCGAAGATACGAAAGACTTATTTATCTGGTTTGGCCATTGTCCATGCCCATCAATCCCCTGTCCATCACTCGTCTTGTATAAAGTCAGCTTGGTTCTATTGGTCAGTTGGCCTTTGAGCCCATATAAACAGCGATTGGCAAGAGTTAATCTGTGTTTCATCGCGGCTCTATTGCTCTTCGTTCTGTTTACTGTGGAGCCGATGTAGACGAAGTCCTTAACTACTTCGAAATTGTAGTTGCCCATTATGACTGTCTGTCCAAGACGTCGATGTTGTGCGTCCTTTCTTAAGGACAGCATATACTTCGTTTTGAACTTCATTCAGCGCTAGAATCATTTTAGCCGCTTCAATCGCAATGCAAACTCCTCCTGGCTCACTGGGTTCACTCAATCACGTCAATGTCACCCGCGTGTGCTAGTTAGGGTAGGTTAGGGAAGGGGACTGCTAGCGAAAACCAGCACGCTTAAACCATATTGGGCCAATGTGATACCCAGAGATTGACCACTCCAGTGATAGTGCCGTTAATTTTATCCCAACGGCAAATGGTGACTAGACCAGATTTGAAAACCAGATAAAAGCGTATTAACTTTGATTTTACTGGGATTCGAACCGGGAACCCCACTAACCAAGGGCAGGCACTTAACCAACTGCGTATGATAACAGTTTCACGGAAGACCAATGGGACCAACAGTGTCGACGCCTGAGGACTAAGTGTCGAAGTCTCATAACCGTTGAGAGTGATGTAGTAGTGGACGCACTTAAACACTGCGCCACGTCTGGCACAAGGGGATCTTTGGTATGCACTTGTTTCTTCAATTTGGTTCATTAATATGATCAGCCATCCGGTCTTCACCTTAGAGGAACCATGAAGAAGAAATGATTTAATGTCAAGCAAGTCATAAAAATGAATTGCTACAATCTGGGTGTCAGCTGCTTGTACAATTTCACAGACTTCGCTCATCTAAATACACATTCATCACATCATCTCCAGACGAATTTTGTTTTAAGATCTTCGAATCATGCATTTCGTCCACGATTATCCGGTGAAAGTGTTGCTTGGCAATTTATTTTATTGTTATCGACTGATCCATCACTGCGTATATGACTTCCACATTGTACAGCAGCACGACTGATCCATCTGTGCACGATATACTCGAGCATTATGCATATAGGGAAGCAAAATGCCGCATCCGCGTTTTGCACGAAAGTCCAACAGAGCGTACTGACAATTTTTTGTATTAATTTTCATGCCCTGGGGCTTATCTGCAATGATTGGCGTTTAATGCACCGGATCATTTGTGGAATGTATGAATGGATCACTGCGCGATCGTCGTACGATCACCTAATACCTGACTAGGTTGTTATGCTGATAATTGGTTAATCGAAATAAATGTTTGCATGGAGAGGCTAACTGTGCTGTTTATTTTCTGATCCACTCATACAACTAAGATACAAGCGCCAACTTACACTGAGGTCACTGACTTTTCGAACGGCACTCGTATATAGAAAGACTCACTTGTGGAAAATTTAATAAATGGACTGATGAAAAAGTCGTTGGCTAGTCACAGATGATTAGCGCCAGTCGTGCTCCAACTACTATCAGCAACTTTTTGTCGTTTCTCGGTTTTTGCAATGTTCAGCTTGGGCCAAAATAGCCGTCTGGTCTCACAAGTGGTTAGAGAGTTCCGCCTGTTATTAACTTCCTCTCTGATCGTGTAGTCCACTTTTTTCTTAACATCCGCAAGATGTGGTTTGATACATAGGACCACCTAGGATGGATCGATTTTGCCCCCTTTTCTGGCAAGGGGGGGGGGGGTTCATAAACTGCCTGCGACCTGAGATCCGGCTGAGAACTTTGAGCTCTTCGTGACAGCGTGCGAACAGCCTGCACTGGATTTCTGTTGCCGAAATTGCGTTGATGGCTGCTTGACCGGTGGTACTTCCAACATTGGAAAATTCACGAACACTGGAAAACACTATGGTTCTGATGGAGTGGTGCAAATTTAACAATTCGAAGAAATGACTGTACCATTTAGCATCTGTGACCCATTCGTGTGTACATGGATGGTCGATTTGTTGATGAGCTCATTTGTTTGGGAATTCTGAAGTCAGGTCATGGGGGGAATAGTCACTTTCCGTATTATCGGCAGAGCTTGGAGGCCAGACAACTCTGACGATCCACTAGCGCTGTTTGCAATAATCGTCTAAATGTAGAGACAAGTGGAAGACAAGGCCCACTGTTGGATTAGTGCAAATTCCATGAAAATTCATTGAATTTTAGGGAAGTCTTCCAAACTACCGTACTGTGAAATATGCCAAGATTAGCCTCACAGGTTCGGTTTGATGCCAAATTCCCTGGAGGTCAGGTACAGGGCATAGGACGTTTTCTTTAAAATTTGATTTATCAAGTTGATTTTCTCGGTAAGGATTATTCTGATGTATTTTTTTCAGTCAAGCTGAGTGGAGTGCCCTCAATGATGGGTTGTCCGAATTACGAAATGACCCTTTCGTTGAAAATAAGTATTAACTCTGCTCTTGTGGCTTTGTAGATTTGTGCATTGTGTCATGTGCACTTGAACCTACACTAGCTTCCATTCCCGGTTTGACAAAAATAACTTACACTGCCCCTCTCATCACTGATAATAATCAATGAGTAATAATTACTGCCTGTCTAGAAAATTCTTCTCGGCATGAAACTGTAGGTCCCTTCGACTCCTGAGAGAATAATAGCACTCACAACACTTGTGGTTGATGTAGAAGCAAGACCACAAGATTTCGCCCATCTAAGTGGGGTTCTCATTGAGTTTTCTACTAGCTCACTGATAGTAGGGAGAAATTTACCGGGAAATTGTAAATACGCTGTCGGTGCTTACGGCCTTACAGCCCAAATATTTGAGCTCTTCCAGGACGTCGTTAATGACTTAAAAGTGTTGAGATAATTCCGCCCTGAGAGTATCCCTTGAAAAATTAAGTTAAATTTACTGGCATCAGAAATAAAGTTTTGTAGATATGCCCAACTTCACAGCTGTTTGGCCCTTAGTCTATCGACGAATTTCAAAGGCTTTTTGACAGATATGAATGATTATATATGCTACATATATGATATTCACGAAATTACGTAAGTGCCGTTCTCTGATTGGAAGGTGGAACACCTCCTATTGTTTGGGTGGAGGATGTGCCACATCTAGCAAGTTCATTGGCTTTGCAATTGCCCGGTATGTCACAGTGTCCCGTCACCCACATGAGGTGTATGTTCAAATGCTAAGCCATCTTGTTAAGAGACATCCTGCAATTAAGGGATATTTTCGAATTAAACATGACATTGTCCAGGGACTTGATTGCAGCCTGACTGTCTCTTTTGGATATTACGTTGTTCTTGAGCCAGGACAACGCCTCCATTATCGCAATGGTTTCTGCCTGGAATACGCTAACCAATATAAAACAAAAAACTATTACAAACAAAATTTATAAAACATTGGGCCTATAAATTAATTCGTGCGGTTTTGTTTTAAAAATTTGAACGTTTATTTAAGAAAAACATATACAAAATTATTATCCAAAGTATTGCCCATTTGAAGCTATGACTTTTTCCCATCTTTCTTATTGCCTCGTATCTGGTCGCATATTCCCAGCGTTTTTCGGCTACTGCTCTCTTCAAACGGATTAATTGTGTTCGGTAGTGTTGTCCATTGATGGTTTCACCGGTTTTAGCAGCTCATAATACAGAACACCCTTCGGATCCCACCAAATATAGAGTATTACCTTCGCGTCATGGATATTCGGCTTTGCCGTTGATTTGGCTGGTTGGCCAAGCCAATATCACCTTTTAAATCGTGTAAACCATTTTTGTCACGTTCGCCCGGCTACCACATGTTCACCATAAACTTCCACCAAAATACGATGACTTTCGGCAGCAGTTTTCTTCATATTAAAGTAATGAAGAAGAGCTCCCCACAAAAACACTTTTTCAGGCACAAAGTTCGACATGTTTGAGTGAAAAAAAAATTATTGTTGTTTACGCTTCAAATTAATGACATATACTGAAATGACGTACAATGACAGTAGCTTTCCAACGCATGTTCCAATGGAATAATACAAGTTACGCGATCATCATGATGTCAATTGGGTAGACGGCATAGTCAAGCTTAAGCGATTTTTGTAAATAAAAAAAATTTATTTGTAAAAAATCATCCTATATACATAATATAAGATAATAAATAAAATAAATAAATCGAATAAAATACTTCCTCCAAAATAAATAAATATAGACATACTCGTATATACTTCAATACAATACATACTTCAAGTGGATATATTTTTATATTTTTTTTTTTTTTTTTTATTTTATTCGATTTATTTATTTTATTTATTATTTTATATTATGTATAACCAAAAAGCTGTGCCTTTGTTACAACGACAGATTTTAGAGACAGAAATTAGTTAATTAAACGGAGAACTTCTTATGTTATTTAAAAATTAAGTTCTAAAGTGAGTCCATCAGCATTCACTATGAAAGTCTAAATTTAATTCCCGGCATAACAACTTCAATGTTCATATCCCCAGACAATACTCATAGACAATTATGTTCTAAGAAATCTTTACACTTCGCCAGTGTGTACAGTTACACAAAACAGCGGTCGATGGACTAATGTGGATGCTTTAAGCATCGCTGCAAGTGCAAGGAGAAAATCAAATTGACCAAAAACAAAACAATTTATAGTAAGATACCCGACACGCTGTGTCAATTATAGTTATCTGGCGTATCAACGCTCGGTCGATGAAAGCGGGCACACGTAAATGCCATCTACAATGCCCGAGCACCGTGTCGCGTAACCATAATTGGATACTCCTCGAGGAGATACAGCTTGAAACGAAACAAACACGCCTATATTTGCAATACTTGACATCCGTTCAGATCTGGTTTCGCTGAAAAAGAAAGTGACTGCACCAGTTTTAGGGTGTTTGGCACAATTGCACTTGCGCCTTGTACACTTTCATCACAAGAGCATTTCCGGGTTGCAAGTGTCCACTTGTTGAGCATCTAATACCACTTTATCCGTGCTTTTAGTTACTCGAATGCACAGACTGCGTAGCCAGATCAATGCATCTTGATTAATTGCCTCCTGGACATTCTGAAAAATGATGTATCTTTTAATTGCGGGAAGTGAAAGGATTTGATTGCTTATACAAACAAAAATTCATTTAGATGAGATTCATTGTGCGAAAGAGCAGATAGGAAACCCATCTACCGGCCATTGTGCCTCGCAAGCAACCGGCGAATAGATTGGGGGGCTCAATAGCTGCTATTAATTTTATACTCAATCTCATCTGTCGGACATGAACGTACCCCTGTGCGATGAAAGTAAGTGAAGGTAAATTCGAATATTACGCAACCAAGTGACCCACTACGTAGGTGCTTATCGGTCGGTATACTCAATATGGTGGGCAACATAATGAGCAAAATGGTGTGAAAAGTTCTCCGAAGCAAGTAATTACATTTCTTTTCTTTAATCCTCTGAAAAATGAAGCAACAAGCTAAACTTTTATGAAGTTATTTATTCAGCACAAATCTGGCTTCTGGTATGCACTCAAACGCAAAGCTCATCCTAATAAATACTTATTATTAATCTTAATCTCTCTCTCTCTCTGTTTATGAGCATTTGAAGTTTCTTGCAGATTTCCCCAGCCATGGACGCTTTTAGCTCGTAATTAATTCACCGTGTATGTGCATGTGCTGCTATTTCAGCCGTAGCTTATGTTGCAGTGCGGAGATTGTCATTGAACTTGTAGGATTCTTGTTTTTTGTTTGTTCGAGAAAGCATTTTTTTTGTAATATGAAGAGTAACGAATCAAATGAGGTGTACAAAGGAATGATGATACGTCAGTGAATCACTGTTCAGAGTATGCGGATGTCAATGTCATCTTCTAAACAGTACGTCGCGACAGGTAGGTAGGGTAGCCACAGTCAGACTACTACCACAGATACTCCAGTGATAGTGCGATTGGACCGGATTTGAAAACCAGATAAAAGTGCATTGACTTTGCTTTCACTGGGATTCGATCCGAGAACTCCACTAACCAAGCTCGGGCACTTAACCAACTGCACCATCCAGTCGTCTTGACAGGCGTACTCCTTGAGAATTGTCAGTGACTCGAAAGAGGTGGGGCTGTGAAAAGTATTTTTGGTCGTATCGGCATGGAATCTAATCCAGGCAGCGAGTTTCAGTTGCGTTGGGGTCGATGCACTAACTCACAACGCTACGACTGCCACTATTTATTATTATGTTTCTTAAGTAAAACTAGTCATCCAGTCACAGGTTGACAGGAATACTCCTTGAGAACAAAAAGCATTTTGAGGGTAATAACTTGAATAATGGCTTCTCTGATTGGGCAATTTGGTTTCGAGTAAACGTTATAAAAATGGTTGGCAAAAAAAGAAAGACAGAATTTGGCTCCCTGTATTACTTCATTTCTGGTTCTAAGATAGAGACCTCAATCTGATCAGGTTAAGCTAACATTAAGGGTCGAGCGCAGGCTAGAGTTGTTTGTGACAGTTAAGGTCTGTCACTCAGCCAGTGCTACCAGCAACCAGAGATGGTTAGCCTAGCCAAAGACTAGAGGCGATTCCTGCGATTTGGTGGGCGATTTCCTGGGCAATTTGGTTTCGAGTAAACGTTATAAAAATGGTTGGCAAAATAAGAAGGACAGAATATGGCTCCCTGTATTACCTCATTTCTGGTTCTAAGATAGAGACCTCAATCTGATCAGGTTAAGCTAACGTTAAGGATCGAGAGCAGGCTAGAATTGTTTGTGCCAGTTAAGGTCTGTCACTCAGCCAGTGCTACCAGCAACCAGAGATGATTAGCCTAACCAAAGACTAGAGGCGATTCCTGCGATAGAGTCTAGCAAGTGTTTCTAGCTTTAGTGAATGCTTTATAGCAGCGATATGCATGGAGGGAAGAGTATAGAACTTGTACTCTTTCGAGTGGGTTCGTCTGGCTTCTCCATTCTCTGGAATGTCACAGTGACCCGAAACACGGATGGATTTTCAAATACTTGCCCATCGCCTTAAGAGATAGGCGGCAATTGCGGGTCTTGGAGTTGAAAATGACTGAATTCCGAGATTTTTTTCGCCGACAGGCTGTCAGAATACATGATGATATCTGTCATATTAGCTGCTGTCTGTCTATCGACTAGGTCTATCGGTGGTAGGTTGAGGATGCTGTATGTTCTGTGCTGCGCAGGGCTGTACTTAGTGCTCCGCTGATTTATGCACATACTATCCTCTGCCCTCAGTCGACCGACTTGAGGTTGATGCTCTAAACGAGCGCAGTCCACCAAATCGTGGCACCATACAACAGTATTTGTCTCACTGCTGATACAAATAGTCAGTGGACCATGCGGGGTTCAGCTTGTAGTCTCCATTTGCAGTAGTAGAAAGCCGTGGATACATTTTTGACACGTTCCTGGGTGTTGAGCTTTCAACTTCGTTTTCGAGTCGAATATCAGCACTTAACCGTCTCCGTTCGACTGCCGGCTCAAACCTGGATCACCCCTGCACCCTCCTGGATCTGGAAAGCTGTAGTTTGGATCATACCAGAAACCGTTGGGTTCCACATAAATATGTTATCCAGATAGCAATATCATCTGCGTAGGCAATACTTGTCCTTTCAAGTCGGTAGCAGGTCGTTCACCACTACGTTCCGCAGGAGAGGGGAGGGTACACCGCCTTGTGGTTTGCTATAAAAGTTAAAGCCCCACAAATTAAAAAAAAAAAATAATTTGTTAATAGTTCTTTCGTTGATGAAGTGAGGGAATCCATTATTCTCCAGACTTTCGAAAATAGTGGATTTTACGGCATAAGCGGCCAATTTCCTAAACAATTCCTAAAAGAACAGTATGGCTGTGCGAAAAACCCGATTGGAGTGGACTTAACAACTTCTTTAGGAATTTTAACCGGTCACTATGCTTCCTGGAAAGTGACGTTGATGCCTCTGCTGATATGATCACAAACATTCCTCTGCTGGGGATGAACATCAAACCCAAGGCAAATGTAAGGAGGCTAGCAGAATGAGAGAGTTGAGTTTTCCGGACATCCAAAGCCAATCCTACTGAGGGAAACCGGAATAAGTTCAAACGGGCCAGAAATGACTGCAATGCAATTATCAGACGTGTGAAATTCTCCTACGAGCAAAGGTTGAGGCAAAAAGTGCTACAATGTTTCAATGGTACTTTTGCTTCTTTTGTAATTTGTAAAAAAATATAAAGAATTGCGCCTCGCCTTCAATTCCCACGCTCACATGCAATGACATCCCAGCTTTCAGCTCTTTAGACAAAGCCAGCCAGCTCAACACTGCCAGATTCAAATATGTCGCCACCTGTACTTGTGAGAGTTGATTTCACCCATGGGACAGATCCACTTCCGCACTCGTTCAGTTGCAAGAGTACTTAAAGATCTCGACGTGAACAAATCCGCTGGCCCGGATGGTATACCCCCTATACTTCTTCTATGCTGATAAAACCACTGCGTAAGCTTTTTCATCTATCCTACTCTTTAGGTCTCTTTCCCAGCAGATGGAAAAAAGCATTTGTCCAGCCCGCCCCTAAATAAGCGAATCTTCGTCACCTAACTCATACCGACCCATAGCACTTATGTCCCTCTTTTTCAAGGTCAGTGACTCGAAAGAGGTGGGGCTGTGAAAAGTATTTTTGGTCGTATCGGCCGGGAATCTAACCCAGGCAGCGAGTTTCAGTTGCGTAGGGGTCGACGCACCAACTCACAACGCCACGGCCGCCACTATTTGTTATTTTATTTCTAAAGTAAAACTAGCATTTCAGCAGATCGCCTTGCTGTTTCTATCTGCTGTTGTCTGCTTTTCTGAAACCTAACACATTGGCTGCCAAGCCATACTTGAGGCTATTTCATGGGGTGCCAACATAACAAATTATTGTATAAATACCAATTTTGTAAACAAAGATGATTAAATATGTTTTCAATACATCCTGGAGGTCCAGGGAAAATGTAGTCCCGGCTAGCAAAAAAATGATAGCCATGACAACCTGGGAAACATCACTGGCTGTGATAAATGGCAGCCAATGTGTTAAAGTACAAAATATAAACATTAGCTATCTCATACACACATATTAATATATAAATTAAAACGTTTGTTCTTTCAGGACATCAAAATGATATCAACACACTTCATGGAACCTATCAATATCTCAAGAGCACTGGACAGGTATGTTTCTTGTTTTATGTCTGCAGTTGTTACATTTGAGTATGGGATTCATTAAAAATCATTCAAACATTGGTCTAAAGCATCTGAGGAAATGTTGCACTGGTAGCCGATTCTTCGCTGGTGATTGTTATTTCATCCTTCCTTATGCTTTCATTCTCTCGCCTTGACGTCGTCTGACATAACTATCAAACAAATTAACGCCCTCTATTTTTTTACCAAGGAGAATTTTCAAAACTCATTTTGAAGACGAACTCTGCTATTAGAGCTATCGCCGATTCATGTATTCATATTTACGTTTGCATTTCATCGAACGTTGAACAGCTTGCCTATGCTACATCTATCGTAGGGATTAATGCCGGCTCTTTTCTTCTTCTTCTTCTTCTACTTCTGACTTTACACTATCCGTAGCAAATTGCTCTACGAATTGAGAACTATCTGAAGTTTTAAAAAGACAAAAGTCCAGTGCATTTACACATGGTAATCCTACTTGCAAACGATTAAGAGTATCCATGAGAGGAACGTATAGAAAATTAAGTTATTTATGTCAAGCGAAACTTGTAGTCCATGCACCAACTGTTTGTGTCACATTTTGGTCGAAATTGTATTGTGTGTCCAGTCCAGTCCTGTCATGTGTGTGTGACCATGTGTGTTGTCAAATAAATGTGTAGTGCTTATTGCAATTTGTGTGCGCAATTCCTGTGCAGGTAAGTATCGCAACGCATAGTAGTTCGGTTGATATGGTAATTCTGTGTATTTGTATGTAAGATCAAAATTAAGAAAGGTTACTAGTTCAACATATCCATCTGAGCTTCAAGCCTACGACCAATTCAAAATCGAACACAAGCTACTCAACTAAGCAACACACACTGACACATGAAATGAACTCTTTCTAAAAACAGATTCATACCCTTGTGCCTGACTTACTGAATAACACAGCCAAGGCTGAAGTGGACATATTGTTCTTTAATCGCGTGCCAAAAGTCGGCAGTCAAAGCCTAATGGAATTGCTGAAACGGCTTGCCAAAATGCACGAATACACATCGCAGCGGGACAGGCCCAAGGAATTGGAAACCATCTTGGTTTCACCAAATAAACAATTCGAAATTGCTGACGAAATCATGGAGCTCAAAGAACCAGCCGCATACTCCAAGCACGTTGCCTACCTCAATTTTACCCAGTTAGACTACCCAAAACCGATCTACATAAACTTGGTCCGTGACCCTGTGGAGAGAATAGTCAGTTGGTTTTACTACATCCGAGCCCCCTGGTACATAGCCGATCGCAAGAAGCACTTCCCCGACATTGCACTCCCGTCTGTTGAGTGGTTAAAGAAAGACTTTGCAAGTTGTGTGCGTGCAAACGACCCCGAGTGTATCTTTGAACAGGATACAAAGAAATTTCTGAGCGACCATCGACGACAAATGTTGTTTTTCTGCGGACAAGAAGATAGTGTTTGCATGTGAGTATGACACTCTGAAAGAAAAAAAAAAACCCATCTTAGTATTCCCTATTGAATTTTTTGATAAACAGGCCATTTAATTCGTACCATGCTATGCAACGGGCAAAGAGAACTGTTGAAAAGGACTATGCTGTTGTCGGGTCATGGGACGATACTAATGTTACGTTGGCCGTTTTCGAAAAGTACATCCCAAGATTTTTTAAACACGCCACCGATGTCTACCATAGTAAGTCATTGGTGTTATTTTTTTCTCCACGACGTCGACACTAAGTGAACTTGAAAATTCAATCAATCTATTTTCCGCAGAAAGTCAAAACACTCTGAGCAAAGTGAATAAGAACTCATCGAGGCCGCCGGTCACTCAGGAAGTCCGTGACTTGCTGCGAAAAAATTTGACAAACGAGATTGAATTCTACCAATTCTGTAAACAAAGATTATACAAGCAGTATATAGCAACGGTTTTAAATAATGAATGAAGAGGAGGAGACGGGTGCTACTGGTGTTACTGTATCAGTCTCAATGACTGCCTCTGTGTTAGAATGCATTTATAATATATTAAATGAATACATATTATTATTATACATTTATTCGCGTTGAAAGCTCTTTATTTCTGCATGAAAGGAAATGGGACAAATTTAAGGGTGTACATATGTATATACATGTCCAAGAAGTTTTATGTGCAAGCGGGTGTTTAGTGCTTCTGAAAGGGCCTGTCTCCACAAAACGGTAGCTTCATTGTTCAAAGTTGTAAATAAAACAATCAATTGAGAAAAACATGCTTCACGTGGTTTTTGTGTCTGTCTGCCGTTAGTTCGTCCGGTACTTACCTCTAACTGTCTTTTATATTCTTCAGGTCTGTTGTATCAATTTGTGTATCACTAGATGACCACCCCGATTACAAAAGTCGGTTTACTACAACGACACAAGGCGTTTTGAGAGAGGAGTCACTTTATACGAACCTTAATGGACTCGAGCTTATGTTCCACATACATTCCAAAGCTGCCTCTCAAAAGCTGACTGTCAATTCAAATTCTGAAATGGGTTATTTTTCATAGTTCCTGCCAGAATTAACAGTTTAAATTGTTTTTTTTTTTTTTTTGTAGAATTACTGAGTGGAATTTTCGTATTTATTGATTTGAGTACTTATAGAGAAATGAAGTATGGTAGAGATACCCAACTTCACAGCTGATTGACCCTTAGTCCATCGACGAATTTGACTGATAATCATGAAAATTTTGACGGTTATTCATGAATTTTTGACAGTTATTAGAAAACAATATAAAAAATGGTTGTCAGAAATCTTAAAGGGCAAGAGAGGAAGAAGTTGGGCATCTCTATCATACTTCATTTCTGGGGACAACTATCAAGAATTTCATATAAGGAAATTAATTCAAAAAAGACGCATTAGACCAAAATGCAACAGCTCCCGTGAAATTCGTTGGTAAATTCATGTTATCCTCCATCAGTTCAACCAGTGGGTTTATTTGATTTATTTGAAATTCAGAATTATTATAAAATACATTTCTAAGCCATTCGAGTTAAAACAAACAGGAAACTCATGTTTTTACTTGCTCTTCCATTTGACGCGTTCTCAAAATCAGATCGTCTTCTTTTGTCAGTTTACCTGGCATTTTAGTTTAGTCAACTGACTTTTAGAATACCGATACCAGAAATGTTATAATGACAGCCAACTTCTACCTCTCTTGCCTCTTAACATTTTTGACAACCATTTGTATACCATTTTCTAAAACCAATCAGAGAACGACATTCACGTTATTTCGTGTGTAACTGTCAAAAATTCATGAAAAACTCTCAAAAAGCCTCTCAAATTCGTCGATGGGGTAAGAGCCAATCAGTTGTGAAGCCGGCCATCTCTATAATACTTCATTTCTGACCGATACACAACAAGTGTCACAAACAAAAAAATACGGTCCATAAGCTCATCGCCAGATGTCGTTTTATGACGTAGGACCACTATAATGAATGTATACACTATATGTACTACCGACATCATAGAGGCGTTTGGAGACAAGTTAAACGACTTTCATAATCAGGGTACATTTGTTCCATGACCCTACTAACCACCATTTTAAAATTAAGATACACCGACATTCCGGGCTTCACTTTATTAAAATTAAAAATCGAATGGTGAAATTGCGTGCTCCATAGGCACGACCTTGTGGGTTGGTTTGTCGAATCTACGTTCGATTCACGACTCTGCAAACTTTCATAATTCACAGCTCTGCCTCTATCGACAGAGGTCAAACAGTATTCATTTCTACAAAAGCTCCTCAAACTTTGCTGGAGCCGTCATTAAACGCACAGTTTTACCCCGACAACTTAAAACAACTGGATGGCGCAGTTGGTTAAGTGCCTGCCCCTGGTGAGTGGGGTCCTCGGTTCGAATCCCAGTGAAAGCAATGTTAATACGCTTTTTTCTAGTTTTCAAATTTGGTCCAGTCACCATTTGTGGTTGGCATCGAATCAACGGCACTATCACTGGAGTATTCTATCGGTGGTAGTAGTCTGACTGTGGGTATCATAATGGACCTCTAAGTGGTCTAAGTGTGTAGCCCCCTTCCCTACCCTACCCTACCTACCCCAACAGCTTAGATTTATTAAGCAACAATTTGTTGTGGTATAGAAGCTAGGCCCGGAAGCAGTTTCCAGTACTTGTCGAACTTCTTTGGAATAAGTTTTTGTGACAATTTATTGCATTGTTACAGTTTTGAATCATATACATTTTTTTATCAGTGATGTGGTCGAATTAATTGCATTTTTACCCACAAGTTGTGTTCAAAATTAGTATTTTTTTATTATTAAGACAATTTTTATTTTGCATTGTTAGATGCTTTTCCGATTTTTAAATTCAAATGCTAATCGGCCTTCTGATATGCTATTTTTATATTTTTCATATTGTATTATATTTTTTTTCAACTTAAAATCGGGTTTTAACGAAAATCTAGCATAAGTCGACAATTATGACCTCAGAGTCCCCGATAAATATTAAAAACATTCTACTCGTATTTTAACACAATTGTCCCATATCGCATAAGTTCGTGTTAAAAATTCATATTTCTTCGTCAACCGCCGTTACTACATATATAGTTACAACATAACATTGGAACCAGTGCAAAGGGTCTTTTATTAAGCGCTTCCTATCTTTAATTTTAAGTAAGTCACGATTTATTTGTACATTTATTCATAACTCCATTTATTGTTACATGCATGGACAGAGTGTAAGGTCATTACATATTCCGATGATGTTGCCATCATGGCTTCTGGGAAATTCCTATCCACGATTAGGGATATAATGCTGTCGGATATTGCCGAACTGAAAATTGGTCTAATGCCTGCGGCCTAAGTGTTAATCCGCAGAAAACAGATTTAGTCGTCTTTACCAGGAAATATATATCCCCCATTATCGGGGGTGTCCCTGTAGAACTAAGCAACAGTGCCAAATTCCTGGGCCTCATTTTAGACGCAAAGCTAATCTGGAAACCCAACATCCAGGAACACGTCAAAAAAAGCCCGTACATTCTATAAAAGCTATAGGCTGCAAATGGGATCTACAGCCGCGAGTGGTTCACTGGTTATTCGTATCGGTAGGTAGATCTATACGGCATCGCGATCTGGTAGAATGCGTTAGACAAAGACACTTAATGCAAACAGCTTGAAAGGCTGCAGCGGATGGCATGCATTTGCATTAGCGGAGCGATGAGAACTACGCTCTCTCAAGTTTTAAATACACTCCTCCCTTAATTGCCGCCTATCTCTTAACGAGATGGCCAAGTATTTCATCCAACTTATGTGGGTGCCGAGACTCAGTGATATCCCAGAGAACTGCGAAGCAGACGAACTCGTTAGAAAGGGTACTACGTCAACACTCTTTCATGCCCATCGCTACAACAAAACATCTACTAAAGCTTGAAACGCTGACTCATACCAAACGTAGATAGTCTTCCGGCACTGATTGCCTCATAACAAAGCAATTATGGCCTACCATCGATCCAAAACGCTCACGCGACCTTATTAGAATGAGTAGACCGAATCTCAGAACTCTCATCACTTATAACCGGGCATTGTGCCATTGGAATTCACGCCTCAAGACTGGGTATCCCCAATAACAACTTCTGCACAAGTTGTAGGGATGAAGAGGCAGGAGAAACTATTTCACACCTTCTATGCAAATGCAATGCCCTCTCATCTCGCAGACTCAGTCACTTGGACGCCCCATATTTCTACGACTTGATAGATCAAAGCAATATTAGCATCAGTCAGCTCGCTTTATTGAGAGCTCCAAATGGTTCGCGGATTAGGATCCATTAAATCTTGTGGTAACACATCGCCCTATTGGCCTAAGTGTGGCTCGCTTAAGATAGTCAGCTACTCTAACCTAACCTGAAAGTGGTGCACTTGTTTCTCAAAACTAGTTGTGGGCTTTCTGAACACCAAATGCGACAATGTTGACGAATAATGAAACCATCCAAGGTCTAGAAAATTTCGACAAAAAAGTGCGTAAATATGTTTCAGCAATTCCGTAGCGGCCATTTATCAGATGCGCACATGACCCCAAAAAAATAATAGCTTTGTAAGTAAAAAAAACTGTATTTTCTATTAAAATTACATTTTGTGTGAGTTATGGGACATCCTTTACATCGAATTTTTTATTCGTTTGAAAGGCCTATCGGTGCCATTTTGTACCGAATATAACATAGTTGGATGGCGCGCATCTGAAATTTCCAACATGCCTTGACAATAGCGCATAAATCAGGCTAACTTTGACGGAATTCATGGGTTTTGTTGGCTTTGAGGGCATCTGTGATCAGTGGCTTAAACCGAAGAAACACGAGAAATTCATTTCGCAGTTCGCACGATAGCCGAGGCAAGTTTACATCAACTTCACGTGAGTTCATTCCACGAATAGCGCTTGCATAATTTTCAATGTGGAGTGAGCTTCAACAGATGGGTTGATTGAAAACTTTCTTCAAAAGAAAAAGTACTAAATTAAATATTGCAATTTGATAAACCGTCTACCAGATTGACAATTCGTTGAATAAATTTGGCTTTCATAATTTAATACATGTGTTTATTTAGAAGTCGCCTTCAAGAGAACGTGCTCTGTAATTAAGTGCAATTTAAGTGTCTATACAATGCTTCCCAACCAGAACATCATACACATTCATTGTGTTCGCACGAAGGTATTTCACACGAAACTCGATTGAGATAGTGTATCAGGCAATAACGTGGTATACATCCTTCCTTAGTTGTAGGTTACACAGGTCACATAGAATTGGCAGGTCAAGACGGTGTGGGATGTATTGTAATTTAAATTGATTATTTCATCGCTTACTTTAAATATTCAATTAATCATCTTCAGCGGAAAGCGATTAAGAAAGTGCGTGCGTTTTTGAAGATTATAATGCAGTCGACATTAAAGCATTCTACCTCTTCCCGTTTTACATTGGTCGTACAAAGTGGAACTTGCTCTCTCTAATAGTTTTGTTAAAATCTTGCTTAAGTCAGCACTGCTAATGTCTGGCAATGTGCACATTTGCACTGATGTTATCCCCCAACTCTTCACATTTTTTATGAGATTTCCTCTTGTTGATGTAGCTTTCCTAAGCACTAGTCTAGTCATCCATTCGTCTTCCATCTCCAAGCACATTTATGACGTATGCAAAGAGCAGCTTAAGCGTGTCTAAAAACAGAGGTTGCTCTGTTGTTTTCAAATAAAGCACATAATTTGGAATGGACTTAGATAACTGGAAAATGCCTTTCCGAAAATATCTCCGAAATCTTTCAACCTCTTCAAACTTTCATTAATCCCAAACTTTTGCCTTAAATTAATATGGAGACATCAGTCTTACGAAATAATTCAAGCTTAGAGCTTCAACAGAACAGAACAACATATCCCATAAAGGCCAAATGAAGTTCGTAGTCATCGGCCTATAGCGCTTGTCGTTTACAGTAATTGCCTGGCTAACGTCGTTCTCAAAGAAAGATGTACCGATGACGCCCAAGATCCACACCAAGCAGTGACTTTTTCTGCATGCATTAGGCACTGTTGGATCTTATGTGTATAGGTGTCGTTGAAAATTCGACAATTTTATTTGTGGACTTACCCATTCATCCATAAATAAGCCACATCTTATGGCGACAGTATAACATTTGATGGAATATTTTGATGAAACAATTTTATCATTTGTTCGTTTTGGTGATTTGGCAGAGCAGATGACAACCAATTTGACAGATGTAGCTTCATCAATATCGCCGCTATCAACTGTCAAATGAAGGGCTTTTATGAACACATTGCCTTGTAACATTATTGCCTGAAATCTTCCCTTATTTCTCACCCTGAGACCAATCTCCCCTTAAGTCTAAGTTAGTACAAATTGCTTCTCGATAAGATTCTATTTAGCACAACGGGCCTTTTTTGGCCTAAGTGTGTCTGCTGCCTTTTCACGCAGCAGTCAGCCACCTCAGCCTAAGATTATATTACATATGGTGCCATTCAAATAAACTGCTTTGAAAATAATATTAAAAAAATATAAAAGCAAAAAAAAATTATAAAAAACTACTTTTAAAAATAATAATAAATAAATATATAGAGCCTTTAGTAGCCTCTGTATAAACCACTAATGTTGTGTTTTTCTACCGACTCCGAAAGGTCAAGTTTGAGAGCTTCTTCTAGACAGTAATACTCTTCGAGCATTTACATTTAAGGACCTGAAAGATGTGGACGCCGTGAACATTTTTCTTGTACCGCAAATCAAACCATAGGTTTAAGTGCGCAGTGGTACTGCACATACTTAATTTTAATAGCTCCTGAAATGTTCCACAAGTCAGTACCTACAAGCCTTTACAGCACAAGTCAATGTGTCATGATCTTCAGAATAACAGTTGTATTTTTAGGAATTACATCAACATACGCTCCGTTTTGCGAATGATAGTGACCGTTGATTGAAGTCTCCTCCAAAGTGAAAAGTGAAATCGTCCGCTCAAGAGGAGTATACGCCTAGAGAGAGGGATGAGGCCTGACTTATACATATTTTTGTTTTTGATGAATAGTCAAGTAAAAGAGATCCACTTTGTAAATGAATACCACCTTTCAAAATGTATTAACTTTTTGTAATCAAGAAACGAACATAATTACATGATCTGTGGATATAGATAAATGTGTTCTCTGCCATTCTGATGTTTCAAACACTTTATTCGGGAAGATCCCCAACTTTTGGGTTTCTACGACACACAATTTATGAAACACAAACCTCGCGTCCGTTGCTAAGGGGTTCCCATCCGACTAAGACACAGACGTTTATGAAAATATTTTGTCCGAGCTCGAGTCAAATGTCCGCGCAAGAGGGGTGTTCGCCTAATAGTAGTCTCCATTGTGGGAGTTTTCTATACGCGAGTGTGAATTGGTTTTGTTGTTTTTTGAAAAAAGAAAAACTGAATACAGCATTTATTTTAAAATTACTGATCTTGAAATGAGTCTCTATATGTCGAAATATGCGATGTTTTTAGAACATTTCCCTCGCGTATGCTTCCCCATAATTGATCGATATTATGATTTTTAAATAAAAATAAATTTCTGAAACTCCAATGAGTTACCAAAGCGTCAAGAAGATTGCGGCCAGAGATATTTATAATTTGAATAAAATGCTTATCCTAGTCATTACATTGAATTTCCCAATGCCACATTATTCACAAATAAACAAAGGATACACAAAAATACCATTTCAAACATTTGGATTGGCATGATCGCTTTCACTGCAACTTTCGCAACTTCCACAAGATGGCATCATCATTTGCAGCTTCGATCAAAATAAAAAAAAGCACACAGCATTGGTGATACGCTTTATTTTAGAAATAATATTTTTAGCTTTATTTTGTCTTTGAAATATGGGAATTTTCATCTACAGTGCATATTTTCAGCAGCTACGGGGACAAATTCTTGGGCCAAGGCCTTTACTAAACACGGAATTTTGCTTTAATAATAAGTCTGCTCAAATTCGCTTAGTCACACACTTCATGCGAGAAAATGTCATTATTTAAAAAAAAAAAAAAACATCTGCTGAAGGAGAATATTGCCACAAATTTCTGCACTTTTCTGCAAGCTTTCATTGACTACGGAAGGCGCTCGTTCTAAGCTAGCTATTCGTTTCTCAGTTGGCTTTTGGACTCAGAGTAAATTTCTCGAAAATCATAGCACCCTTCAAATGTACAGCAATTACAGAAAAAGTACACCTTCAACGCGGATCATTTGAATAATACAAAAAAGGCCGACATAAACATAGTTCTCTTCAATCGAGTCGCCAAAGTTGGTAGTCAGTCTATGATGGAGCTGATGAAACAACTTGGAAAGATCAATAATTATATGGCAACACGTGATAAGGGCAAGCCACATGAAACCGTTCTCATAGGGCCCTTGCAGCAGGAAAAACTTGCCACCGAAATAATCTACTCTCGACCACCGCCTTACATTTATAGTCAACACTTAGCGTACCTCAATTTCACAGAATTGAGTCTGCCAAAACCAATTTATATAAATCTTGTTAGAGATCCAATTGAACGAATCATCAGTTGGCACTATTACGTTCGAGCTCATTGGTATTATGATGACCTTGAAAAAAAACTAGGCGATCGTGCCCCACCGCGACCAGACAAAGAATTTATGGAAATGGATCTGGAAACGTGTGTTAAGACTAATAACATCCACTGTCAATTCTTAGAAGGCGAAGTGATAAACAAAGTTGGAGACCATCGACGCCAAACACTCTTCTTCTGTGGCCAAAACAGAGCCACATGTCTGTAAGTAGCATCACAGTTCGATTAATATTTGTGTGCAGTCATCACAATGTTTGCATTCGTCAAGGCCATTTAATTCGGAAACAGCACTGCAACAAGCTAAACGCACTGTGGAACAGGAGTATGCCGTGGTTGGAACGTGGGAAGACACGAACATAACACTTTCTGTTCTCGAAGCGTACATACCGAGGTTTTTCAAAAACGCCAAAGTCGCCTACTATTGTAAGTTGACTAAACGTTATCACATATGCTTCAAAAGTTAAAAAAATACCTATAAAATATCAATTTGCGTTTTCAGTGGGATACGATAAGCTTTCAAAGGTCAATAAGAATAAAGTAAAAAGGACAATCAGTGAAGAAGTTCGTGACATTTTAAGAAAAAATTTCACAAGGGAAATTGAATTTTATGAGTTCTGCAAGCAAAGGCTGTATCGGCAATATGCTGCTATAAATACACAACTTGATGACGAAGACGATTATATGCTGCTACCAGAGACTTTATGATTTTTGTTTTAATGTATTTTTACAAAATGTACCTCGATGAAATTGCTTACACATTTATATCAAGTGTGGAAGAGCAGAAAATATAATTGCAAAAAATAAAAGAAGATTGGAGAGTAAAAAGGGATAGTGTTCAAATTAAAGGAAAACCGAAGTTATGCACTTAAAATATAACGCCTAGGTACAGTGCTTTAGAAAGCTTGATTTTTAAATTCCATTCGGCCTATCTGTACAGCAATTAATTTGAAAAATAATGCACTGTTAGCTCAAACGGGACGTACCATATTTGCGAACAAATAAAGAAATTACCAACACAAAAATAGACGTGTTTCTTGCAAGCATCACTAACAATAAATCCAAATAAGTTAGCTATCGGCATAAGTAAGCCGGGATAATTATCGCAGCTCCCGAAATAAGCGCGGTTAAAATAATGCTTCCAATCATTATTTTCCAGGTATCATCGTTGCTAAGAAACGTTGCAAAATTCATCCATGAATTCATTTATTTGACAATAATGCAATGAGATTGAAAACGGCTGAGGAAGAATTCTACACATTTAATGTGCTGCCCTTGTCCATATTCCGATTCCTAAGAATTGGAACTTGAACTGTTGGCACAAATCACCGAAATCCTTACTGTATCTCCATTACAATTTGTGCCAAATTATTACCAAATCCTATTTCCTTTGCCTTTTTCTTAAATTTTTTAGCACCTGACTGTCTCAAGTGTCATGACTGATTGTATCATCATGATCATGAAATGTCGTCTGTGCTGCTAGGCTTTTAGCAGTAATTACTAAACACCGATGACCGTTGCTGGGCACTTAGAATTTAAGCATGTATGTGCTTGCAAAAAACGCTCCTAATGGCGAAATCACGAAGTCGCGTTCGCGTTGATAGGCGTCAGTACGCGTTTTATCGAGCTTACGAGAATTTTATGTCAAAGTGTGACTCCCCTACTTTTCCAAATCACAATGAAAGGCACGCGTTCACAAGTGAAATGGTCTAAAATCCATTTTACCAGAAAAAAGTGCAATTATTTCACATAAAATGTCTACCAAGAATGAATTATATACGCACACAAATAGTTGCCTGGCATCAAAAAAAAAAATCACCAGTAAATAAAAGAAAATTGTTTCACAACTGCCAAAAGCCCTATTTTGTAGAAATAGCTATACATAGGAAAGTATGCTCAAGCTTACGAGATTGCGATATGTAAACTATCAACTCGCCACCGCTGCATTGACTTATTTAATGGATTGACCTGTATCCTACTTACAATGTCAGAGCCCTTCTTCGTCAACTGGACATTGTGATATGGGCATAACATTTGACAACCTATTGATCTTAATAAATAAAATAAGAGAAATAAATATAAAATGCATAATCTTTATGTTACCATTCTGCATTGTCATACTGAAAACGTGCTTAATTTCTCACACTTTTATCCTAAGTCAATTTGAGAGGTGTTTGATGTTTTTTTTCCGCCTATGAAACTGATGGTACTAAATAATAAAGTAATCACTCGTCTGCGTGGTATTGTTCTCCCACGAGAGAAGTTGTCCTCTTGAGAGACATAACTAAACCCTAGCCGCACTTTTGATGATTTGTCAGAGATTTCTTATGGCTAGCTCACTTTTTAATCTCAATAAAACACTCTTTACTCAGTTTATTTTTTTTTTGTAAAGTTGCTCTATGTACACTTGATTACTGACTTATTATACTCATATACACACCTCCTGTGATATTTCGTATTTAAAGAACCCAATCCAGTCGTAGCGGCCGTGGCATTCTGGGTTGGAGCGTCGACCCCTACACAGCCCAGGTTCGATTCCGGTTACTAGCAAAAATACTTTTCACGGGTCCTCTTTCGAATCACTGACAATTTTCAAAGAGTATACCTGTCTAGAAAAAGCTTCTCAAATTGGCCGTTCGTAGTTCGCATAAAACTGTAGATCCATTCCACTCGTAAAAGAACAATAGCACGCACAGCACGAGTGTTTGTTGAGAAGCTAGACCCTGGCATTCAACGGGCTGTAGCGCCAGCCGAAGACATGTACACCCTCACATAACTTTGCTTGACTATTGGAGATTGGTTGGAGATTAGTTCTTACGAACTCAGAACTTGGTTGCAGCGATGTTTTTATTTCCCCAATTTGCTTTTGTCACTAAAAATTACCGAGTTTCTTATTTATACACTCAAGCAAGTCTTTTTTTGTTTCATTCATATTAAATATGCAACTTTTCAAATATATTCGGTTTTTAGAATTGGTAATTTCTTAAGACTTTCTTTTATTTTTCTTCTTTCAAATCGTTAACCACCTTCGTTCAAATCCGATACCAGTGTGAAATCTCAGACTCTATACATGATTCCTTTTACATATCAGCCTTAGAGTCCAATCATAATAGACGTAAATATAATTAAGCTCGCTGAGACTGCAACTTTGACAACACCGTGCCTTTAACCAACACTTCGTTAAGTTTCGTTAAATTTAACATTTTTGCTTGCTTTTCGCACACCATTTCATTAGAAGGCTTTAACTTTTAATACGTCAAGCGTTGACATTCCTTTTGTATGAGTCCCAATGCTTTCTATGAAATTGATGCTTGTCACTCTTAACGATCCTGCAAGCACTTATTGCATCTAGCATGCAATCTTCGTCTTTGAACCTTTTTGCTTAACCAAGCCGTTGGCTTGTCCTCGTTGTTACAATTAACGCATCTATAGCTTCGCAACCAAAACTCGCATGACGACTTCGCATGACGTTCCGCAGGATTTGTGAAAATGAAAATAATGACTTCCTGACTGAGTTTTGAATAGATTTGAGTTAACCTGAGACGATTCTGAATACGAATTACTTGAAACTCTTTAATTTGTATATTCCATAGCGAATGTATCACCAGAAGGAATATTGCTAATATTCATTCATGGTGACGGCCGTGGAGTTTGAATTGGTGTTTCCAAATTCTTTTATTCATTACAAGGTGGGGCCATGTGTTATTATTATTATTATAAGTCCAGAATCACGCCACATGCTTTAGGTCTGGCAGGCAGACATAGCATTAAAAAAACGAGTCAGATAACTGTCTAGTTCTACCAAATAGGCCAATAGCATGCTCGGAATCAAAAATGTGTTCCTGTTCATGTGTCCAGTCAGTTTGTTTGGCGGTCTATGCCCTCTGCATGGCCCTGCCATTCAACGTTTACCACCATACACTCAGAGCTTCTTCATTTAGATATTATCAACGCAGACTGGATCAACGTTTGAACGTTCACTCCTTACTCCCTAGCAAACCTCTCAAAAAAACCTCATTTGTTTGTGTGTCGAATTTCTAAGTTCACATACAACTACTGGCTATGTGCCCAATTCCATTTTATTATTCCGAGCCCTAATTAACCATTTTCAGTTTGTGAAGAACACAATGGAAGGTATAGACCCAACAAGGTCATCAATTTAGTCTTATAACACCATGTCACATACTAAATAAATCGACTCGAATAAATAAGCAATCAACCATCATTTCAGATATTTAATGCGCCTATCTTCTAGATAAACGTACTCTTTTATGTTTATCGCGTTCATTTGCATAGGATACCCGTATGTGCTTGTCTTCACATCAACTGATTTGCATGTAGAATGTCTTAAAAATAAATTCGGTAATCATACACAGTAGTTCTCAATAGAAAGTAGAGTATCTGACTCTGATCTAGTTTCCTTTTGTGTGCTTTCCTCTGCTAAGCAATAATCATGACGTGAATATTATATGCACCAATCTTGTATCAACAACAAATCTAGCTTGATGCTCTGAGCCCGTCGCAACTGAATAATACCAAAAAAGCAGAACGTGATCTGCTTTTCTTCAATCGTGTACCAAAAGTCGGAAGTGAACAACTCATTGAACTACTCCGACGTCTGAGTAAAATAAACAATTTCGATGCTGTTCGCGCTTCGTTTTACACGCCAGTTCAATTACGTCTGGACGAAGTTGAACAACACAATATGGCCACTCAAATAGACGACCTGACTGAAGCCTCTTCGTACACTAGGCACGTTAATTACATAAACTTCACCACGTACAATTTGCCCAAGCCGATCTACATCAATTTGGTAAGGGATCCTGTGGAGAGGGTGATTAGTTGGTTCTACTACCGACGGGCGCCCTGGACGGCGGTATTAATGTACAAGCCGAACAATGGATTTCGAAAGCCGGCATGGTATAAGAAAAGCTTTGACCAATGTGTTAAGTCTGGCGATATTGAATGCTCGTACCAACAAGGAAGTGGATTTCGCACAGAAATTGTAGATCACAGAAGACAGACTCTGTATTTCTGCGGACATGACCCAGTCTGCGAGTAAGATTGAAATCCCAGCCATGAAACAGTGGATTAGTTGAGACATGATTTTAACTTTTGTAGGCCATTCAACAGCGAGGCAGCGATGCAATTGGCTAAGAGAAATGTGGAGAGAGAATTTGCTGTGGTTGGATCTTGGGAAGACGTCAATGTTACCCTTGCAGTTTTAGAGCATTATGTACCGCGGTTTTTGAAAGGCGCAACCGCTCTATATTACAGTAATTACTTAATCGTATAATTCTCATTCACAAGCTACATACGATTTATTTAACAGGTAAAGAGGGACTAGGAGACACTTTTAAAAACAAAAACACTTGGAAGGGACATGTTGAGGATGAAACAAAAGACATACTTCGAAAAAACTTCACAAAAGAATATGAATTTTATAGTTTCTGTAAGCAAAGATTGTACAAACAATATTTTGCAATTCAAAACTACCTTCTCGAAACATAATCTCTGTAAAATGAACGAAATACATTTTGTTTTCTTGATATATGACTTTTTTTTAAATTTAATTTCACGTGTATTATGGCTTAGTTAAAGCTTGGAGGATTAAATTAAGTGTAAATAAAGAACAAAGATAGCACAGCTTCTTAAATAAAATAACTTACTTTGATGTTGACATTTAACTAGAAACATCTATCGGAAAGGAGCGTCCGGCTTTAAAAGATTCAGAAGTATCCGTGTAAACACACCGTGTAAGTCGAAATGGAATAACATTAATGCTAAAAAATGGTGAACGTGAGCAGGCTTAAGTCACCTTAACCAATCGAGCGAATGACACAAGATAAGAACCACCACAATCAACTTCGTGAAGTTTCGTTCACTTTGGCTTACTTGAGTGGGAGCGAATTGAACTCATTTTGTGTTGATGGTATTAATACAATAGTTTAAACACCTCAGCGAACCCATTATATTATAGAAAACACAAGTGGCAAGTGAACTTTGCTTAAGTTTCCAAAAACAAATACATCTGAGTAATTCAAAATTTGAGCATGCTTTGGCTCCCTTTTTTCGGGTCAGGTTCACAGATCGTAATATCGTAAGAATATGCACCTAATGTGTAGAAATATTTAACACATCGCACAGTGTTTCGTATAGTACATGCCAACTGGGCAAATTTATATTTTAATGTTTATTGCTTATCATAACTTATTTAAACTTTTGCCTTTTTACATCATTCAATGAATATTGCAACTTTTAATTTGAACTGAATAAACTTAAACTTAAATTAATGAATAATTGCTATTTTGGAATTAGTGTTTCTTATAACTTTTTCTGTTGGATGTCTCTACAAGTTGAATTTTATTTATTATTCAAACATACTCAGTCTTGCTCTCATCTTGCGAGTATTTAACGAATTCTTGACAAAACTCAATTTGAGAAAATTTAAAAAAACATACTTAGTTGTACCGAGTTGTGCGGGCTCGGACAGGTCTTAGAATTCAATTCTTAGAAGTTCACTAATAAAACTACCACATTTGTAAAACTTAGCTCGGGAACGTCTGGATACATTTAGTTAAAAATATACCAAACTTTATACTTCTCCAAAACGGACAGTGTTTCATAGGCTTATTTTACTTTTGTTTCATAGTTACTTTACTTTGAGTCAAAACTGAGTTTTTCGGCACACTATGTCTTTATTATATGAAAAGCAACCTATATGTTAGGTTCTTAAAAGAACTTCAGGGACTTTTAAGGACCCACACACACTAAAGTCAATCACTGGAACTTCCTATATTAGAATAATCATGTGTGATTTGGACCCCTCTTTATGAAATGAGAATTGAAAGAGTTCAAAAACCGTTCACGCGTTTTGTTTACCATGGTCCGATGGGTTAAAAGTATATTTGTCAAGATGTGCCCTTTTAGGTTTAAGAATTCTTAAAAAGAGACGAGGTGTTCAATGTGTGTTATTTGTAAAAGGTATTTCAAATTTCAATATCAAATCGGATGAATTACTCGCTTTAATTTCCAGGTACGTACCATCTCAGATAAACATCTCAGAAATAGAAACGAAATGTTCCATCTTCCCACTTAAAAACAAACATTTATAATGTTTTAGAACTATTTTACATTTGTTAGGAGCAAGAAGGAGTTTTTACTTATAATGTGCGTTCTTTTTATTAGAATGCAAAAACTCTATACATGGGATCCGTGTGGTTTTTATTTCACTGATCCCCTTTTTTAGTAATTAGATAAAAAATAATTCAATTTAATGACAAATTTTATAGATGAAAAATTAGGCAAATTGAAGTGATGTCTATGATGTATTTTGTTCGCCACTGTACATTTCAGTCGCCCAAATCTAAAAAGACAAAAACAGACAGACAATTTTTTTACAGTACTAGAAATTTAGTTTTCCCCCGAATAATGCCGAATTTTCAAAACGAAGTCGATCGTTCACATATAATGAACAAAACCAGAGCCGATTATCATGTTATTTTAGTAATACAAATTTTGCCATTTAAACTGCACTGTGAATCATACAAATTGGTTTCACCTAGAGTACATACCTGTAAATTTAATTCGTTTTCGTGCAAATTCTCTGCTTACCGATAACATTGGACTGATGCTGTGGACGCACATTCCTGTCCACAAAATGAAACAACAAAATAATTCACTAAGCACATTTCACATTTTCACTTTGCATTTTAAAAAATAGACTTTTGATCGGTTTTTTCATGCAAATACCCGTATGCGCTCTGTTTCGACAAAATTAAAAGCAATGACCATATAATTTATTTATAATAATATAATATGAGTGGCTCGTAGAGGGCCAAGGCCTAGATTTTCAATAATCGCTCGTGTTGTGTGTGCTATTGTTCTATCACGAGTGGAAGGTCCTTCTATGCTGACTCCGTACCACCAATTTGAGAAGATTTTTTCGAGATATTTATAATCTCTGAGCATTGTCACTGAAAGAGGTGGAGCTCTAGACAAACTTTTAGTTTTGAAGAAGTGAAGCAAAACTTTAAATTCAAACACCTTTTGAAAAAAAATACAGAGTTAAGTAAACACGAATTAGACACAACTTTGCAACAACTTTGAAATGAGGTTTTCTGATTAGTCGGCATCGACTACGATACAGCCCTTTTGTACTTTAAACGAAATGAATGAAATAATATAATTTAGTTTATTTGCTCCTTATAAACCGGATAATATTGAAACTATTTTTAAGATTTAAAGATGAATCTCAAATCACCAGAGTCTAACAATCAATTTGAATAGCAGTTCTACCAATAGCATATTTCAACGATCAATCAAAGGACTGCCGAAAGTGTTTGATTGAGTCATTTCTTTGGATTAAAGTAAAGTTATATCAAATGCTTGAGTTACAATGTTACCAATATACCCTGTTCGACCACTTCCGAACAAATTAGTGCTATAAATTGTCGAATCTGTTCTAGATTTAAATAAAAACAAGTTCAAGACAAGAAATAACAAGTTACTTTCCTTAATGAACACCAGCATTAATTGTTTTTAATTGCCATCCCGGTGATCATTATGTTCAGTGCATTCTCGACATTCTTTGAATTGTTTTTTACTTAATAATAATTCCTTTACGCTTTTATGGCATATATTTAGTAACTTCTAACGACCGTATGTACACGGGAACGTTCATAAAATATGATTATTTTCTTCTATAAATCACTTAATTGAATTCCCAAGTCTCTGCATTTTACACTTTCTGCTTCACGTTCTTCTTCGTTTGACGCTACAGTCCGGGAGGTCTACCCCAGGCAGCCCCTTCAGCAAGCGTGATCTTTCGCGGGCTGCCTCCAGTAGCGCACACCAAGTCGGTTGAGGTCATTCTCCACTTGTGTGCGCCATCCCGTTGGAGGACGTCCTCTGTTGCGGTGTCCCAATGGCTCGGAATCAAAGGCACTTCGGGCCGGAGCTGTAGTGTCCATCCGCTCTACATAAGGTAGCCATCTCAAGCAGCCCGTACAGTTCGTGGGTGAATCTTCTCCTCCAGACGCCATCAACGCAAACAGGACCAAAGATCGCAAGCAGAGTGTTCTCAAACGACGAAGAGCTTTGTCATCCGCTTTCAATAGCGTCCATGACTCTGCGGCATAGAGCAGGACAGGGATAATCAGAGTGTAATACAAAATCAGCTTGGTGTTTCGAGAGATGGCTCTGTTATTCAATTCCCAAAGAAACAGCGATTGACAAGAATAATTCAGAGTCGTTGCAGAGCCGAGGTAGACAAAGTTCTTGACTACCTCAACGTTTCTGCTGCCCATTATGACGCTCTGTCCGAGACATCGATGCTGTGCGTCCTTCCGCAGTGACAACATGTACTTTGCCTTATTTAACTGTCAGACCCATTTTGCCTGCTCTCGCTTCAATGCCTGCAAACGCCTCATTGACGACTAATGGAATGATGGAGCAGCGAGAGTTTCCATCGTCATCCTGCACAACCTGACTAGTTTGGCTGGAATTTCAAAACAAGGCATGGACCTGCTAATCTCTAGGCACGCTGTCATATGTGGCCTTGATATCGACGAATAGGTGTCGTGTGTCGATCTGCATCTCTTGAGACTTTTCCCGGATCTGCCGTAGTGTGAAGATTTGGTCTATGTTGGACGTTCCCGGCCTGAAACCGTACTGAGCAGGACCTATCAGATTATTGACGAATGGGGTTCACACAAAACGGCAGAGAGGATCTCGTACGCGATGTTGAGGAGACTGATCCCTCGATAGTTGGCGCTGGGGCCTCCTACACTTTACGAGGTTTATTTGACGATTGCTTGTCAAGATCGGGATCCTCCTCTAAACTCTCGCCCCCATATGCTGGCATCACGCACATGCGGTCGATTATGGGGGGTAGGCTTACAGGACTAAGTTTCAGATCAAAAACAATCTCGGCTATCAAAGCTAAGAACTTAAAACTGCTTAATTGTATATTTACACCACACCTAAATTCAACATATCAGATCAAATGTCATCAAATGATGGCATTCAAGCGATACCTTGTTAATCAGCCATTATCCATGGCACCTGTGTCGATGAAACCGGAAAGCTTTCCATCCTTGGTATGTGTAGCAACAGAACACTTAGTTGGAACGATCACATATTTGAGGTCGCCAAAAATGCTGCGAAATGTTCTCAAATGATGCAAGAAACACTTCACCCCTTCTCATTTGGCTCTAATTTATAAGGCGTGCACACGCCCTGCACCTACTAGATAGAATCCAAAAGCGAGCGATAAAACTTATAGGAGACAACAATATTGCAGAGTCATTGGACTCGCTTGAACTTCGACGTACCGTTTCGTCTCCATCCGTATTTTATCGATATTTTAACAAACAATGCTCAAGTGTGCTTGCCAACTGCATTCCTACTCTCTCTCAATTCACCCGCAATTCCCATCGCGCCAGGAATGCTCATCAGTTTACCCTTAAGCCTACTTTCGGACACACAGTTAAATTCAGAGACTCGTTCATCAGCCGCATGACACGAATATGGAATGCTCTTCCCAGCCTAATATTTGCCCCCGAGTACAATCCGCAGATATTTAAAACCAATGTGCACACGTACCTCCTCTTCCTGTCTCCCTCTATACCTTCGGCCCGTGCTGTGTCTTGAACTCTTGCAAATTATAAAAAAAGCATTTTGTCATATATTTTTCAACATTTCTACATGTTGGATTTCAGTGAAATGTTGAATTTCGTCCCTGCAATTCCAAGTTTGTCGAGTCGAACAAACCTCTTTACAAATTCCGCACGCCGATTAGTGAGTTTTCAGCCCGCTGAGAAAAACAAAAAAAGCTGTCAACTAAACAATCAATCATTTCAAGTCAAAATTGGAATTAGGATGAACCGAAAAATTGAAAAAAGTCTGAATTAGCAATTAAATTTAACTTAAGCTAGCTAAAAGGTTCAACCTCTTCTGATTTCTAAACAGAAAGAACTGACAGTACTCAATTCTGAGACTAGCTGTTATTTGAACTGTTGAAGTTTCAGTGAGAACGCGAAACTGGAATTCGAATTTTTTCCCGACATGTTGAATTTAGGTGCGGTGTAAGATAAACAAAATAACAACAAAACAAAACATATTTTCCTACACGCTTAGGTTTTTTCTATTAACACGCACTGACCAAAACTTTGAATGCGATCAATTCGTGGTAGAGCAATATTCTTGTATCCATTGTATTCACATTCCATTAAATTTTCACTTCAACGCTGATCGGGCTTTTTTCGGGTAAATTTTGCTGCGTTAGAAAATCAATCAAGTGAGTGTTCTTTTGCAATTCCCAAACAGATTTTTAATTTAAACGTCGATGATTTGAACAACACAAAACATGCGCAGATCGATACAATCGTTTTTAACCGCGTCCCAAAAACAGGAAGCATACAATTGGTGACATTGATGAAAAGCCTGGGAAAAATCCATGGTTACGAGGTCAATGTTATTGGTCAATCAGCAATACAAGTTAGCCTCAGTGACGACATGGAGGAGGAGTTAGTGGATAATATTGCAAATCTCCAAGAACCACTCGTTTTCGTTTCGCACGTTAACTACATGAATTTCACAAAATATCAACAGCCTCGACCAATTTATATCAACATGGTGCGAGATCCAGTTGAAAGGTTAATCAGTTGGTTTTACTATGTCCGTGCGCCGTGGATATTTATACCAAATCGTAAACGAGCCAAAAAGGAAATGCCCCATCCCAGTTGGGTTAACTTGGACTTTGATCAATGCGTCAAAGAGCATCACAAGACGTGCACATACATTGAAGGGTCCGGTTTGGAAAAGGTCGGCGATCACAGACGGCAAACGTTGTTTTTCTGCGGCAACAATAAAAACCAATGCATGTAAGTGGGCAGCAATTTATATTAGTAAATGAATGACAGAGAGAAAATCAATTTCAAATTAATTTCAAGGCCTTTCAATGCGAAAATACCTTTGCAATTGGCGAAGAGAAACGTCGAAAGAGAGTATGCAGTCATTGGCACGTGGGAGGACACAAACGTTACGTTGGCCGTGTTTGAAAAGTATATACCAAAGTTTTTCAAGGGCGCATCGCAATTATACTACAGTAAGCAAACTGATTTGTTTCTATTATTAGACAGTTGGAGAGATATTATGAGAAATGAAGTATGATAGAGACGCCCAACTTCTACCTCTCTTGCCCCATAAAGTGTTTGAGAACCATTTTTTATATTGTTTTCTAAAGCGAAATTGACCAATCAGAGAACGGCATTTGCGTTATTTTGTGAATAACCGTTAAAAATTCATGAATAACTGTCAAAAAGCCTCTGAAATTCGTCGATGGGCTAGGGGTCAATCAGCTGTGATGTTGGATATCTCTATCATACTTCATTTCTGGATATTATATTTCGTATAATCATGTAAATGCGAAGGATTATATTCTCTTCCAAGACGAAATACTTTTTTAGTGCTTTTGAAATGTGTGTGTTTTCAAACTGACAGTTTCTGGCTTGAGATCCAGGAACATCTGAAATGAGTGACTTGAACGCTGAATTCCAAAAAAAAAATACAAAAACATGCTTGCAATGGAAGCTATGAATGTATGGTTAACGTCAACCTTTCTATGCTCGCGCCAAAAAAAAATACACGTATTCCCGCGTACGGTCTCTGGGACAGAAACTAAAAAGCTCTTCTACTTCGAATATTTTTATGAAATTTTTAGCAGCGTGAAAATTACGAAATTAAACAAATTTATATTTGCTATTGTATTTGTTGATTGTAGCAACAAAAGGCATGCACCTCTTCAAGGTTGAAGAAACCAAACATGCCTCAACGGTCATTGTTCGGTTGTGTCAAATAAATGACATAATTTTTACCAAGCGAAAGAGAATGAGACAAAATTAATTTGACGGTCTCGCAGACCAATTCGCGATTATAGGACGGTTAACTGTCAACAATATAATTGTCAATCCACAATTTCAGTTTGAATTTGCCAATGCATTCAAATATACTGCCACTACAAAGTGTTTAAACCATTTAAAGTTAGCTTTTGAGCCACTCCTTGTTTGCACATGCAGCTCGTTGTCCGGAATTGAATTCGATTTAATTTTATTTTACCAAGTTAAAGTTATTGCTCTCCGAAATCAAAATTCAGACCTACATATTTGAACAAAAATGCCTTGAAAAGACTTAGCGTGAAAACAAAAGCATGTCCTTGGCCCTTAGTACAGTTCAATAATTCAATAAAATAAATGACAAACATTTGTCTGTGCAAGCACTGGAGAGGTTCCAAAACAAAAATTCACAAAAGAATATGGTTTAAGTGTATTTATTAAATTTTTAGTGGGTCTTCATGAGGATATACAAAACAATAATCCAATAAAGCCGCACATCAGTGAAGAGATCAAGGACATCGTCCGGAAGAACTTCACGCGAGAGATTGAATTCTATCAATTTTGCAAACAACGGCTGTACAAACAATATTTGGCAACACAACTTGACACAATCCTCACGATGGACAAAACACTAATCAAAGACGATACAAGAAATAAATTAAACAATTAACAATCTACAAAATCAAATCAAGTTTTGTCTTTTAATTATCCTGAACACGTTCGTGTAAATGTACTCAATTTTGCCTATGTTCATTCTATCGCTTGCAAGTAGTGTCAGTAGTCATGATGTGGTTTTTGGAATGGGCTCCCAGCTCTCAGTGCTCTCATTACTCTCTCTAGTTATTTTTCTTGGTATTTCCTAGCTTGTAACCCTGCGGGCATCTGATCTGAACAACACGAAAAATGCCCAAATAGATGCCGTGTTCTTTAATCGGGCCGCAAAGGTGGGCTCCGAATCCCTGATGGAACTGCTCGCTCATCTGGCAAAACTGAATGATCTGTACGTGAGGCGAAACATAGTAAGGAAATACACTCAACGCGTTCGAACTCCAGATCAGCAAAAAGAAGTCGCCAGCACTCTGATTGACCTCGGTCCCGGGTCAGTGTACATCGAGCATGTAAACTTCATAAACTTCACCAAATTTGATCTACCAAAACCGATTTACATAAATTTGGTTCGCGATCCAGTGGAACGTGTTATTAGTTGGTTTTTCTATGAACGCAGCGCATATAAAAATGCTGTGGAGTTTTCCAAGTTTCCCGATAAGGAAATGAAACCAGAATCGTGGTACAAAAAGGACTTTAACACATGCGTCCGGAGTGGTGATCCTGAATGTCAGTACACACCATACGCGGTAGTGGACACTGCCGGTGATTATAGACGACAGTCATTGTTTTTCTGCGGACACAAACCCGATTGCCTGTAAAATGCCATATCAGATGTATTTCTTAACGGACTTATGACAGTCAAATTAATGTTTCAGGCCGTTTAACTCGCCGACAGCTATTCAAATCGCTAAAAGAAATGTGGAAAAGGAGTTTGCTGTTGTAGGTTCGTGGGAAGATACAAATATTACATTGGCCGTACTTGAACAATATGTTCCCAGATACTTTACTGGGGCCCGATTTCTTTATGACTGTACGATGAAATCGATCAGAACATTGAACAATTTTAAAGACTCTTCTTTTCAGTGCATAAGGATGTGATAACAAACCGAAACAAGAACAAGCGAAAGCCAAAGATTTACGACGACGTAAAGGAGATGATCAGGAGTAACTTCACACACGAATATGATTTCTACAGATTCTGTAAACAAAGATTGTATAAGCAATATATTGCAATAAAGCTTCTGAACAATTAATAATGATTAAATTCGCCTGAAATATGTTCCTGCATAACGCGTCTGGCAGTTGTGACAATTTTTAAGACACTCGCTCTATATATAATACCATTTAAGTGAAGGTAGGTAGGTAGAAGTGGGTGATTGCTGCGCAGAAAGACAGCAAGCGTACTTAGGCCAAGCATAGGCCAGTTGTGTTACCAAGCGGATCAGAGGGTACCTATTCCGCAAACCAATTGGCGCTTTGAATAAAGCGTAGAAGAAGGCTAATTCTAAAGTTGCTCAGTTCAGACAGATTGTCAAAGAAGTGTCTGAGTCTGAGTCTACGGAATTAGAGAGCACTGCAGCTGCAAAGCAAGTGTTCAATGGTTTCTTCCTCTTACTCGTCCTCGTCGCTTCTACAAAAATCATTATAGGGACGGCTCAGTCCAAAGGTGTGAGTTCCGATGGCACAAAGCCCTTTTAAAACGCCAATGAGAGATCAGAGATTTGGCCTGATTTGGACTGCTTAATATAAGCTATCGTTTGGGGTCGATCATAGGGCAAAGATGTTTGGTAATGAGGCATCCTGTGCCTGATGTCCATCCGCGGTTTGATTGAACAAGCGTTACTAGCTTTAGCAGATGTTTTATAGTAGCGATAGTCATGGAGGGTGGGTCTCAGGGTGGGTCTCCACATGGAAAGAGTACAGAATTTGTAGCCTTTCTAGCGAGTTCGTCCGCTTCGCATGGAATGTCACAGTGTCCCGTCTTCCATGAGATGGATGTTGGAATACTTGGCCATGTCGTTAGGAGATAGGCGGCAATTTGGGGAAGTCTTAGAGTTGAAGGTGACAGAGTTCAGAAACTTCATCGCTGCCTGACTATCAGATGACAATATCTGTGGTTGATATTACATTGTTTCTTACCCCTGCCAGAGCTTCCTTAATCACTATAGTTTCCACCTGAAAGACGTTATAGTGATTTGGTAGACGTAGGGAGAGCTGGATGTTCAGATCCTTGGAATAGACACCAGCATTTATCTTCGCCCATCTCAGCGCAGTGAATGCTTAAAGAGTATAATTGTCTAGAAAATCTTCTCAAACTTGGCTGTTCGGGGTCGGCATACAAATGCAGCTCTACACTCTGTAGCCACCCATATTCTTATTATTATTTTAGGCTAAATTTTAGAAACCATTGAACACTCGCTTTGCACCTACAGTGCTCCTCATCCTGTAGACTCAGACTTCTGAGCGCCCACTTCTTTGACAATCTGGCTGAACCTAAGAACATTAGCATCAGCCTTCTTTTACGCTTTGTTAAAAGCACTATTTGGTTTGCTGAATGGGTACCATTAGATTCGCGTGGTAAAACAATGGGCCAATGCTTGGCCTAAGTGTGTCTACTGTCCTTCTGCGCAGCATTCAGCCACATCTACCTAACCTAACCTATGCTCATCTTCCCAGGTTGAGCAATAAGATTTGAAGATCTCAATCGGATCCTCAAGATTAAAATCGTGAAAATATAACCCAATTAAGGAACAACTGAATAACTGAAAGAACTATCTTCAATCCATCAGAATTATATGAATCGTGTTTGACTTACAGGGCCCTAAGTCTTCTTCTACTAGAATCCGCGGTGGACCTGGGCCTTAAACAACAAGCTTCTCCAGGTGACCAAGTTGGTTGAGGTCCTTTTTTTTTACTTTTGACTTGCATCATCAGCTTCCTGGGCGTCGTCTATGTTCCGTTGTCCCTCTGCCCACTATGTACATTTTCTTTGTGTTAAATCTGGTAAAATGCCCCCTTCAAAGTCCTAGAGGGTATATGGTTGCCCTTGGATGTGCTTAACTTTCATCGAGACTCTATTTATACATACCTTGGCCAGACGTCGTGTGAAAAGTAGTCAATCACGAGTTATTTCATTTCAATAAATCATTTCAAATTTGGATTAATTGGATCACGAAACCCAAAATTTTAAAAGTGTTTACCAAATTTGCCACTTTATTTTAGGTTTAAAATATTGGGGGCAAGACTGGGAGTGTAAAGGAGATGTGAGATTGCGGGAAATGGAACATTCACTATATTCGCTGCAAGTAAACATCCCACAATGTCTTCAAAAAGGCTAACTAGAAAATATGTGTGTACTCAGATAAAAGCATCCAATTGCCAATTAAAATAAAATGAAAAAAATTAAAAGGTCTATCAAATTCATGAATTTTTCTGGGCTACACAACACTTCTTCCCCGGTAGAAATAAGAGGAAATACGAAGAGTGGACGAGAAGTGGCTTACCAGTCTTACGTCGGAAGAAATTTAAACCAGAGTTAATGACGCTACATATAGGATCATACTGTTGGGGGATTCTGAATTGTGTTATACTACGGCTTGTTAACGACTTCCTGGAATAGGTATGTCGTCAACTACTATTGCCCACAAAAGTGGAAGCCCCTTGTTAAGGAAAACCTGCGTTATAATGAGACAGTTGCAGTCATGTTGATAGATGAAACAACATTGCTTCGACGTCGACTAAATTGATCGGAAAATCATTCCTAATCTAGTCTGGGCTATAAACTTATGTTCGTAAAGGTCTATGTATTACGCTGCTCTTGGGATTTAATAGAGCTTCATACAGTACAAGTCATTCTCTGCGTAGTGCGAAGTTTCGATTTTTATATAATACTTAGAGCGGGGAGAGCAACGTAATCTCACGTAATCGATGTTCTCTCTCTCTCTCATCTAATGCTCAAACATTTGGTGTTTTTTGACATTTCCCCACATTACTTCCCATTTGAATTGGAAGGGAAAGTTTAAAGAAAACTAACAATGTTTAAAAAACAGCAGATCATTGTGACATATTTACGCGTCAAAGAAGATATCGCAACCAGCACGTAATATAAGCACCAACGCTGCATTACCAAACGGCCATTATGGCTGAAACACAACACTGCGTTGCGCCAGCCGACTTCATGTTACGGAGAGAATGTGATCAGAGGATGGAGATATGGATATCCAACTTCTACCTTCCTTTCCCCTTGATTTCACCTGACAGCGTTTTTGTACGGTGTTGCTATGCGGTGTAGAGACGGGAACTTTGTACGGGTATGTGTCAAATGCAAGGGAATTCCACTACACTCTTATTCTTTGCGGCCGACATGAACAAGGGGTAAAAATGGCCGAAGTTGGATATCTCTATTCTCGATTTTCCCTGAATATGATACTGCATTAATCAGGCCATCCTCTCTCTCAAATACCAGTTGAAAAATATTGCAACAGCTGTTTTCATCAGAAATGAAGTATGATAGAGATACCCAACTTCTACCTATATTACCCCTTAACATTTTTGACAACCATTCTTTATATTGTTTTCTAAGCCATATCAGAGAACGGCATTTAAGTTATTTTGTGAATGACAGTCAAAAGTACATGAATAATTAGTCACCTGATTCCATTAATCATATGTCAGTTGACACAAAAATTCTCAATTTGGGGGAAGACTCTCAATTTGGAAGAAAATCCTTCAACTTCGCTCTCACAGCGCACTTCTCTGTCAAATATTTCTCGACATGTTCAATAATGACGTGCGATGGATAACGTCTTATTACTCATCACTCATTTTTCACTAACGCAGGTCGACGCAGTATTTTGTGCATGGCCATTGAGTTGAATTGTGAATTGTGTGCGTTGAAAGACAGCGCCAGCGCAAACGCACTATTGTGTTGCAGCCATTACTGCGACAGACACTTTATAGCTTTTCTCTCTTGATTTATTTTACTTAAGAAACGGCATTGGCGTCCCACTGTTGCAATTCGTCTTTTGGCATGGTCGACCCAGGGTCCTGCAATCAATGTCGTACCTAGGGTGAATTTTGAAAACCGCTTCTCATTAAAATTTAAGTCAAAGGGTGATCAGAAACTATTGTACGACAACTAATACAAAAAGCTCCTAGGAATTGCCACCAGACCTATTCGAGTGGCAGATTGTGGTTCCCTCAAACAATCCTCGAATCAAAGTTAAAATGTCCTTAGCACCAAAACCATGGACACACATGTGTATTCGTACGAGCAGTTTCATTTAATTTGCTCATTCTCTAAACATCTTTTATTTTCATGATCTTGCATTCTTTTAGCTGCGCACTTCTTCACATCACTGCTTCATAACGCTCGATTTTATTGCATAAATTTATCCGCCTGATATCATTTATAATTCTAGCTTTATTCTCTGAGCACTAAAAAACTGAATACAACAAAAAAAGCCGATAGGAATATTGTATTTTTTAATCGGGCAGCAAAAGTTGGCAGTGAATCAATGATGGAACTCTTGAAGCACTTGGCAAAATTTAATAACTTTCAACTGGCGAAGGACGATCCCCTGGCTGGGCCTAATCCTCGTATATTGAAACCAGAAGGTGAACGACAAAAAGCGGAAGTAATCACAGATTTAGACGAAGAGTCGTTGTATATTGAGCACGTCAATTACATAAATTTTACCAAATACGACCTTCCCAATCCGATTTACATGAATTTAGTTCGAGATCCCGTAGAACGTGTGATAAGTTGGTTTTTCTATATCCGAGGAGCACATAAAAATGCAATACTCTTCCGAAAACATCCTGATTCTCCAGTGCGAAGTCCGGCGTGGTTTAAGAAAGATTTCAATAAGTGCGTACGAACAGGCGATCCAGAGTGTCGTTACGAACAATACGCTATAGCAGATTTCACCGGAGACTACAAACGACAATCGCTGTTCTTCTGTGGCAATCTAGCTGATTGCTTGTAAGATATAATACATAGAAAATATCTTCCTTTGGAAATTAAACAGGACATTCGAATTTTACAGACCCTTTAATTCTCCATCAGCCATGCAGATTGCCAAGAGTAATGTCGAAAGACACTATGCTGTCGTGGGAAGCTGGGAGGATACTAATGTCACTCTGACGGTATTCGAAAAATATCTCCCTCGGTACTTCCAAGGCGCTCGCCTTTTGTTTGAAAGTAAGACTGTTGTATGTATGTTGGCGTTTAACTGATGTAATTTAAATTCTCCTAGTACATCGCGACCAGATTACAAATCAGAATAAAAACAAGCGGAAACCGAAAATTTATGACGACGTCAAGGATATGCTGAGAAAAAATTTCACAAATGAATACGATTTTTATCACTTTTGCAAGCAAAGGCTCTACAAGCAGTACATCGCTTTGAGCCTTTGATATGTTTGAATCTTGAAAGTCATTGCCTTGAGAGAAATATACAATTTACCCCTTTTGATATTCTGCATGTAGTTTTTTATTGTGTCATAGACAGTAGGTGATCCTGTTTATCAATCAGATTCGAAATTCTGAGCTGACCTTGAGTAAGAAAGGAGAGAACCAATAATAATAAATTTAACGTGACAGACAGCTTAATTCTACTGAATTTTAGCAACAATCGAATTCAACAAGCAAATGTTTTGTGTGTACATGGAAATTTCATTCCACAGACAAATTATTCATTGAACAACGATATGATGCATTTTTTTGATGATCTCTACAACCCTGCACTAAAATTTATAGAAGCAAGTGGTGTCACATTAGCAGTTGAGAAGGATAAGTTCTGTTTCACTTAGAATAATATAATTTGTGTTGTGGTACAGAGTGTTGAGGGCCAGGACCTAGCTTCTCAGCAACCACTCGTCTGTGCGTGCTATTCTCCCCTCCCCCTCCCTATTCCCCCTGTGCGTGCTATTATGCCGGTTTATTTTTTGAAACAGTTATATCTACTCTTTGAACAGTGAAAGAGGTGGGGCCGAGAAAAGAACCTGGGCTGCATAGGCTCAAGTGCGTAGGAGTCGATGCACCAACCGACAACGCCACGGCTACCACTTCTTAATAATTTCTTACTTCTCTTAGAATATGATACTTACCAATGAAATGTATCACATCTTCCTTTTCTGTAAGGTTGCACAAGTTGCAGAAATTCGCAAGCCAGTACTGTGTGGGACGTAAACGGCAAATAGTGGAAATATGTTCCGACGTGTTGATGTTAAAGAACTATTTCAGAGATTATGTCACAGCTTGCTTTTAAATTGCTCTATGAGTCGGTGATCTCGCACCATCGATGAAATCTTGCCGGATTTTCTCATCCACCTTCGAGAAAAAATGATAGAGCATCTTCTTTAGAACCTGTCCATTTCTGTTAAGCCAATGGTAGCTGGTCCAACAGTATTTTGCAAGGTCTTGGAATTCTCTTTGCGACAGCATTTCCTCTCAATTATGCAATGCGCAAACACTTTTGGCAGTTTTCCATGGCGCATTTGCAAAACATTGAAGAGGTTTATTTGTTTTGATTTATTTATTACTACCGGACCCTGTGCCTACTTCGCTAGACAGATCACGTTAATATCAGAATGAAAAATAATAATTTTACTTCGCTAGACAGATCACGTTAATATCAGAATGAAAAATAATAATTTTACCGACTCTTTTTCCTATATTTGTTTTATATCTTCTTCTTATTATCTAATGCTATGTTTTTACTTAAATTGTAGATGAGTCCTTTTGGGGATATATTTTTGGTTTTGCGCGGAGTTGTGGTTTAAATAAACGGAGTTAATAGCTTAACTACACGTGAACACACATAATTGTCTGTGGGAGAAGCATGAATATTTAAAGTCAATTCCAATGATTGCCCTTGCTCTCATAGCAAACGCACGACGTATTGGAAATTACAATCTTTTGAAGTCAAACAAACCCATACCCGCTTCGCTGAGTACATTTCTATGGGCATGTTCCTTCTAAAAACAATTTAAGAAGCGTAAAATTCCTTCGATTCGTCAGGCTTGAGAAGTGCTGAGACTGAAGAGATCAGAATAATAGGTCTGTTCGAATTGCTGTGAAATTCACCGAAAAACTGTCAAAAGCCGTTCCATTTGCTGATTTTTTCGTAAATTTTACCAGAAGAGAGTGCTCAACCTTCGAATTTCTGCTACAGGAATTTCTGTGGGCAGAAAATTGAAGACTTGTCAAATTTAAAAAAAAAAAGAAAAACGTTCCAGTAAAAGCTCGTTAATTCAGAATGTTTGGGAGGAAGATCGGTCCGAAATAGTTTGTATGCACTATTGATCAATGTGTGCAAGATGGAAAATTTGTTTTACTAAAACAAAAGACTCTTAAATGTGAATTGCAGGGATTCCCGCAATGCAATTTTTTGACGGCTTTTTCCTACTTCAAATGTGCATTTCCGACTTCTTATCTCACTCTCTTCATCCAACTTCTACATATTTGAGATCAATCAATGCGTTATTCATTTTTCCTAGGTTAATTTAATTTTTACATAAAAAAAATTGAAAAACGACTCTCATTTATTCCGAAAAATCCCTTTAATTCGGGAAATATTTTCTTTTTATACGAGTTTTCCGAATTAAAGGATTAAGGAGCTTTCACTATATTTCATATTTTATTAGGACTATAACTTAATTCGTGCGTCTGATCATCCGTCTGATCCTACCAAATACAGAGCATTACCTTCACGCCATGGATATTCGGCATTGCCGTTGATTTGGCTGGCTTCCAAGCCAAAATCACCAAATCGCGCAAATCACTTTTGGCACGTTCGCTCAGCTAGCGCATGTTCACCATTAAGTTCCACCAAAATACGATGACTTTTGGCAGCAGTTTTCTTCATATTAAAGTAATGAAGAAGAACCCCCCGCAAAAACATTTTCAGGCACAAAGTTCGACATATTTGAGTGATGTCGTGAGTTTGCGCTTTAAATGAATGGCATAAACTGAAATGACTTTCAACGACAGTAGCTTTCCAACGCATGTTCCAATGGAATAATACGAGTTACGCCATCTCTTAGCAAACCGCACGAATTAAGTTACAGACCCAATAGTTTAGCCGTTTATTCATTTTTTTACGTTTCTGCACATTTTCTTTCTCAAAGAGAGATTCTTACCCCCACTCCTGACAATTTACTCAACTACGGAGTTCTGTTTCTCGTTTTTTAAATATTTTACGGTCAAACGATATTTTACATATATATACAAGAAAACTTGACATTCTGTGTGATAGGTGTTCTCGAAAACTTCTTCTTTCGGCATTTTTGGGTATATGGTGCCAATACGGAGGCTTATACATTTTTTTTTTATAGATATCCAGATGATGATGTGTTGTTCCTCCAGCAACAGGTGATGATCAGCAAGCAGTTCAAAAAAACTTAAATCGCTTTTTTGAAAACTTGTGACATATTCATACATTTACCCAGAAATGAAGTATGATAGAGATGCCCAACTTCTACCTCTCCTGCCTCTTAACATTTTTGACAAACATTTTTTCTATCGTTTTCAAAATTCAAAAATTCATGAGCAACTGTCAAAAAGTCTGAAATGCGTCGATGGACTAGGAGCCAATCATCTGTGAAGTTGGCCATCTCTATAATACTTCCTTTCTGCATGTACCGACGCAAAAAACCCGGCTAATGTGTGGAAAAAATCCTCAATGTCAAAGACATACGTTAACCGATTGCACCCAAACTTCACACAAACCATATATAGACCAATACTGAAATCTGTAAATGCGTGTGCGGAGTGAATAGTCGACAAACATTTGGGGCTCAATTTTTATACATACAGCTAGATTAATTAAATTCTTCAGGTCTACGTTCAGCTTGAAGTTTTTGATGGATGAAGATGGTAGAGGTAGCCCAAATTCGATTAGGCGTATTTCTATGTAGACGAAAGCATCTCTTTACCGTAACACCTTTTCTACAGTTTCGAAGTTGAAGTATCCCAAGCCCGCATCATGATCGATTCTACAATTGCTACAACCACTTTTGTACTTTACGCTTTCTGTAATTAATTTGTTGCCAAAACATCTATTCCATGTTTGTTGCAAGTCTGCAATTAATGCAAAAACTAAAACATTGAGATTTCAAAAGCGTTCCTCTGTGCAAGGTGCATACCTCCATACAACCAGTTTTTCATCATAAGGTAAACTTATCATATCTGTAAAGTTTTCGTTTAGGATGTACGTTTTGCTTCGAAAACTATAAGTTACTGCAGAACCTGTAAAACTTTTTCAAGGATTATTACAATATCGTCTCGTCGTAAGAAGCTCAGGTTACAGCAACAATTTCCTGCTAAATATATTTCCATTCACGCACGCAATTTCCCTTGCTTCAAACTACGAGTATGTGGGGCACTACTAATTTCGGTTGCCTCGTGTGTTTGCAGGTAAATAACTTTCACTATGTAGAGGAGTGGGACTGCTCCATAATTATTGCGAGTGCAGCTTGGGAGTTTAAAAATTCGTTTAATCCTAAAGCAGATGAATATTTCGAAATTACCATACTTGGGTGATGTTTTTTTCTGATGAGGTTTATACACTATTCTGTACTTCAATAATTAAGTACTGCATAGATTCAGTAAAAGTGGATACAAAAAGTGGATGTAACGTCTATGAAATGCCAATCTTTTTTGGAAATATTTTCACTCAGAAGGTTCTTTGAAAACCCAATTGCAAATATGTATCACAAGAAATATCTTAGGGCCGTTTACTGATACTCATCTCGGGGATATAAGCGAAACTTGACGAGTAAAATGGACTTACCGATTTCCACGACTCGAAAACGTGATCGTACAGACGGCTAAGTATAGCTCGAACTAAGTTGAAGAAATAGTGGATCATCATGTATTATACTGAGAGTATACTTCGTTTTAATATGAAATTAGTTTAGTAGGAAAATATCTATCCGAATAAGATATTGGGTGTATAAATAATTTCGAGCGGTTTGCTAAGAGATGGCGTAACTTGTATTATTCCATTGGACCATGCGTTGGAAGGCTACTGTCGTTGTAAGTCATTTCAGTTTATGCCATTCATTTGAAGCGCAAACAACAATATTTTTTTTTCACTCCAATATGTCGAACTTTGTGCCTTGTGAGGAGTTCTTCTTCATTACTTTAATATGAAGAAAACTGTTGCCGAAAGTCATCGTATTTTGGTGGAACTTAATGTTGAACATGCTGTTGAACCGGGTGAAACCAGGTTAAGTTATAGACCCAAAACTATACCAAAAAAAAAATAAATAGAAATGGAAATGGATGCCCGATGCTTGTATGTTTTGCTTATAATCCTAGCTCTCGACTTGTTTAAGAAAAAATTTAGGGTCAGTGGATCACTTAGGAACTCCCTTTCGTGTCAATAAATGTAAAAACAGTTTGTACACAAAACAACATTTCTTTAATAACAAGTGAAATTTGTTTTGAAAATAGACAGAAGTGTCTTTACAAAACAAGAAAGTAATCATAAATTGTAACACCAACTGGTTACCAACACGTTCGTTCAGATTTTCCCTTGTTATGTCAACTCTATGAATCAAGTAGTCTTCGACGTGGAGAGAGAATGAAAGCATTGAGGGAAACAAATATTCCTGGTAAGATTTAAATACGTCCATTTGTACAAGAACTTTTCTTATAAAATGTTTACATTCAAATAAAAACAAGCATCTACCAGCAATGTCTCGAACCAGGTAAAATATGACTGAGTTACGTATCGTACATGAAGAAATTTGAAAATAACATTCTTTCACTTGTAATGCAGATGCAATCGCTGAATATGAGAGATCTCAACAACACCCGTAAGGCGAAACTGGACCTCGTTTTCTTCAATCGTGTGCCAAAAGTTGGAAGTCAAACATTCATGGAGCTAATGCGTCGACTATCCGAACGCAACAACTTCAACTTCCATAGAGATGCTGTACAAAAAGTAGAAACAATTCGACTGGCTGATGAGCAGCAACAAGAACTGGCGGAAGTTATAAGTGAATTGCCAGAACCATCGGTCTTCATCAAGCACGTTTGCTACACAAACTTTACAAAATTTGGCCTACCTCCACCGATTTATATCAACGTCGTTCGTGACCCCGTTGAGAGAGTCATCAGTTGGTTCTATTATGTTCGAGCACCATGGTATTTTGTTGAGAGAAAAGCCGCATTTCCTGATCTGCCCTTGCCACATCCGTCGTGGCTGAAGAAGGACTTTGAGACGTGTGTGCTGTCTGGTGATCAAGAGTGCACGTATACACAAGGAGTCACAGTCGAGGGAATTGGCGATCACAGGCGACAAAGCCTTTTCTTTTGTGGTCATGATTACGAGTGCACGTAAGTGTTACACTTTCTCTTTGAATCGTTCGCTTCCTGAATAAACAATTTAATAATGACAATGTGTACGAATGTATTTCACAGTCCATTTAACACAGTTGGTGCACTTGAGAGGGCTAAATATGCGGTCGAAAGCCAGTATTCCGTTGTCGGTGTTTTAGAGGACATGAACACAACACTTTCCGTGTTTGAAAAATACATTCCAAGATTTTTCGAAGGCGTTCGGGATATTTATGAGAGTAAGGATCCACTATTCTGCACACAATTACTCATTATTTAACGCATTTTGACTTCTTTCTTCATCAGGCAGTGCAGAATACCTCACGAAAATTAACAAAAACAACTTTAAGCCTCCAGTCAGTGAGCGAGTCAAGGATATTGTGAGGAAAAATTTCACAAACGAAATTGAATTCTATCAATTCTGTCGACAGAGACTACACAAGCAGTTCTTAGCGGCTCACCTACCGCAGAAAATAATCGCAACTCCATGATAATTCATCGAAAGGCTGAATGTTATACATACACCTCATCTTGATACATACACACACATTTATTCACACATGGATCCAGCAATTACCTGACATGTATTTCTGAGCTAACAATTAACGAAGAAGAGGTTGCAATGTTTGAATGTTTAGCGGCAACCTTCGTGTAAAATATTTGATAGAATGCAAGAAAAGAAAAGTTGCATGAAATTGTGATCCCTAAATTATTTTTTCTCTAACATAAACATGTATATTGATATTATTTAATTTTGTAGGTTAGTCGTTGATTCTCTTGATATTTTCAGATAATAAATGTTAAGTATTGTCGTAAGTTGGTTTTCTAAGAAGTTTGTTCGTATTGTTCGATATGATATGATAAAATAAATAAAAGCTATTACTTGAGTTTGTATCTCTGAAACGCAACCCAGAACTATCCCCAGGCTTGGGTGTATGTTAATCTCAGTAATTGAATCCAATTAAGCTCATTTCCGGATGTATTCCAGTGTTGCTTGGAAAGTGTAACATAACTACACTCCAGTGTGGTGTTACCCGTTCCGTGGTCTAACTTCGAATTGTGAGTAATATATCGTTAAAAATTAGGTAGTAGGTCAAAGCAATTGTGTAGTGGTCCTAAAATTAGGTAAGTAAGTCAAGTGCTTGACCTGTGGGAACCCCTTAAAACTTTAAAGTGAGCACAACAAGCACAAATCACCTAATAGAGATAACTTCCTCGTGTCTTGTCCCTGAACTTGTATTGAGAGCGTGTTGTTCCTACAGTGTCTGTGAGTATATGGCAGGGGTTCCGAAAGGCTGAAAGTCTTCCCATCCGACATAATGAAGTGAACTGGAGCATTTATTTGATTTTGAGCGTTATTTCAAAGCTTTATGATGCGCCACAAAAAGGAGGAGCAGCTTAACACAGCAGCTTGTGTTCAGAAGGTACATTCATCGTCATCATCATCATCTTCTGACCCGCATGCTCCATTGAAAGAGTTGCCGGGTAAACAATCCTTTGCCGAAGAAGCAGCTCTTAAATGTTGAGTTCCTCGCACACTGAAGTGTTTCTCACCCTATTCCGACGAGTGATTCCCACAACAGCACGGAGAAATCTCATTTCAGCAGCTTGTACTCGCGATCTTTCGTTCATTACCCAAACTTCAAGTTCATAGTGGTGGTCATGGAGTGGTGTCAATACCACATAGTTGGTATTGACACCAAGCTCGGCCTTCCAGATTACAGATTACCAAGCTGATTCAAAATTGGCCCAGCTTGACCAATCCTACAGGAAAGCTCACCATCCTTCCATCGCTGGTGAAAAAGACCCCGAGATACTTAAACTTTTTGCAGGACATTAATTTAACTGGAAATATGTTGGAATGTATTGACCATTGATATGTTACATTCGAATTTAAATATTTTTCCGTAGAAATATTAACAAATAGTTAAAGCAAAAGGGATATAAAATGACACTATTATCAAATTCAATTTATAAATACCTGGACCTGTTCCTCAACCAACAAGCCTCTCGAACTAATGTGATCTCTGGCTAGCTGCATCCAGTGCCGCATGTCAAGATGGTTGAGGTCCTTCCCCAACTGGGCGCGCCACCTTAATTGAAATAGATTTTCAATATATATAACGGTGACGACAATTAGATTCGATTGTTCGTGATATGTTATTAATCGGCACCGTTCCGATCTTACCAAAAAAGTCCAAAAACCAAAAAAAAAACAGAATTTAACTGCACAGTGCCGGTTACTCATTTATATAATCAGTTAATAAAGGGTGGTTAAATTTTAAGGGCCGATGTTGATTTTGATTAAAACACAAATTATTTAGGAAATTATTGTCATTTCTTTTTATTATTACAATATTGGTATGGTTCATTTATGTATGGAACAAAATATCGGTCAAATGGACGCCGCGGTCTCGGCGGCACACCTCCATCCGATGGTCCTAATTTTCGATGACGCTGAAGCATAATTGAGGTTCTATGCCGTTAATGTGCCGAATTATCTCATCCTTTAACTCTTGAATTGTTGCTGGCTTATCGACGTACACCTTTTCTTTCAAATAACCCCGAAGAAAAAAATCCAACCAATCCAGTGTCAAATCACATGATCTTGGCGGCCAATTGACATCGCCACCACGTGAGATAACACGGCCATTGAATTTGTCGCCATTGTTCCGTTAGCTGTGTGGCAAGTGGCACCGTCCTGTTGAAACTACATATCGTCCACATTCATATCTTTCAATTCGGGCCATAAAAAGTTCGTTATAATTTCACAATAGCGAACACCATTCACAATAACTGCCTGACCGGCCTCATTTTGGAAAAAAACGGCCCGATGATGCCGCCAGCCCATAAACCGCACCAAACAGTCACTCTTTGTGGGTGCATTGGTTTTTCGACAATGACTCTTGGATTATCATTCGCCCAAATGCGGCAATTCTGCTTATTGACGAATCCACTGAGGTGAAAATGTGCCTCATCACTGAAGATGATTTTCTTCGAAAATTTATCATTCACTGTTGCCATTTGAACGAAATAACTTTAACGCGTTGTTCGATTGTGTATCTTTCCATGGTTCAGATTGAAATTGAAAAAAACTTGACGTTTAGGTGTGGTTCACAATCAACATCGGCCCCTAAAATTTAACCACCTTATAGATCAGAGATGCCTAACTCCAATAAAGGAAGTACTCAAGGATGACATGGGTTCAAAGTGCCTAGAACTTTGATTTAATTGAGAGGTCGGTAGGTCAACGAAGAGGTCTTTTGGCCCTTCATCCTTTCTTACTGCTGAGGAAGAAAGTCGAATATTGGAAATGATATTAAATAACCACTCTAGAGGATGGAAGAGATTCAGGCGGGTGTAAAGGATTTCCTTGATTCATCTAGCAGAAAGGTTACATTTATTGGTAATAAACCAGCTAGCACACGGTATAAGGCCATTCTAAAAAGACATCCCGAGATTGTTGTAAGGACTCCGTAGACACTAACAGACGCCAGCGCCAGAGTACTGGCTTACAATCTTTCAGAGCTCTGCTCTGATTTAAAATCGTTTTAATTTGTCTTCCTCCGAAAGCAACTCGCTGACGCCTCCGCCTTTAAACTCCTGAAAAACGGACGGAAAATAAGCTGTGCTGGAATGGAGAAGGGAACATTTAGACTTAATAATGAACGGTTTCCGAGCTAGTTAATGCTAACGCTATCGATTTTTCAAAGTGTTGAGCTAAAAGCCAAGAATTTGATGAGCATGTCGTTGGAGACGGGGAACGCTTCGATTATGAAAAATTTGTCGCAATTGTTGATCCCGCAAAACTAGAACAGCGCGAAAATCCAGTGTCAGCATTGAGAGAATTCGTTTCCGATGATTTTTTAATTTTTCTCAAAATCTATGTAGCTCATCAAACAAGGTCTGCCTTATGAGCACACTAGGAACGACCAAATTAAAATTGAAATATTTGATGAATATGAGCCTGAGACTGCTATAATAACTAATGACACTGCAGATAATTCACTGCACATATTCAATTTGCCAGCCGTTTCCCTTGATAGCAGTCTTTCGGTATCGTATCGAACCCAACGGAATTATCGTCTTAAAGGTTCAATATAAATTTCTTATACACTTCCTTTCGTGAATTGCTTTGATTTTAAAATTCTTCCCAGGAAAGCTAACGTAAATATTCTTGACGAACATAACTCATGGAATGTTTCCAGATCGTGGGCAAGTTCGGAATTTTTTTGACACTATTAGTAGCAAAATTTATTTGGAGGTAAACAACTGTTCAAAAGACAGCACTTGTGAAAGTATGCGTGAAATATAGTTTCCAAATAAAGGTGTTCCGCTGGAAAGTTGAATATGTCTATTAGGTGATTTGGACAACAAGCTGTGGCCAGGGTTCAATATGGGTCCCTTCTTCTACTCTTTCTATGTGAGTGGCATTGTTCAAATCCCAGCGCGCCGAGCAATTTTCATAATTCAGGGACATCTCTCTCGAGTCACGCCCTGACAGTGCTCAACTGTGTAACTTCTGAAGCTCCACATATTATTCATGCATCAATACAATCCGTCTGCAGCTCCAATACAAAATTTGCACAATATGTGGTTTGCAGCTAAGGTCAACATATTGCTGCGCCATAAATAGTTATTGTGGCGCAAAATAGTCGAAAGGCGGATATGATTTTTACAAAATTAATAGACGCCCCCAGCTTTCAGAAATATTAGGTCTCGCGTTAGAGCCTCTTGGAGCTTTTTGTGGAGTCCAATAAACATTAAAACACACCCTCTGCAAAGGCGTGTATTATTAAGACCTTACCTTAAGAAAATTAATATCTCAGAGCTCCGTAAATGGATTCATTATTTTTGTTTTAAGAGAAAGATTTATATTTCTTCTAAAAATACAGTCGTAGTTGCATTCTTTCCAACCAATATGAGCCAACAAATTATAACTTTTGTAAAATTGCCAAAGTCAAAACCATGTTTTTAAAAAAGGATTAAGCCAAACAAGTATGTACAAATTTGTCTCCCGGATCAGGCGTATAACATTATTTATAGAATATTTAGCTGAATACTGTAGCTTTCTAATGTGATAAAACGATTTTTGTTGCCAGGATTTTTTAAGAAAAGAAAACAAGACAAACAATCACACATAAACTAATTAATTTATTAAAAAAAAAACAAGGAAAATTGAGTATCTCTACGAACGAAGTTGTCGACCGTTCGTTTTTCCGTTAGCCGTTCGAGTGGCGTCGTTTTAATTTTTGACAACGCTCTTTGGGGTGTGTTCGGGCTGTCCTGCGGGATGTTTGCATTCAGTTGACACTAATAACCACTTGTTGGAGCTTTGTGGAATTAAGTCTTTGCTCAAGGGAAAAAATAATACGATATTAATTTTTACTTCACTCAGTCTAACTCAACTAAAAAAAAAAAGCCTACTAACTACAAAGCCATCTCCTTTATGAATACCTCGGCGAAACTATTTAGTGCTATCATTTTTAATAGGCTGGTGAGAAACAACAAGATTTTAAATGAATTCCAGGCGGGGTTGCAAAAGACTTATTCAACATTGGATCATTGCGGAGATTTTTAAGCAAAATCGTAAAAAGCTATATGTCTTCTTTGTTGACTTTCGTGCAGCTTTTGATTCCATAGCGCGTGAAGCTCTCTTTTACAAGTTGTACAATTAAGGTCAAGCAAAGTAGTAAACGTACTGAAAGCGATGTATAACAACAACGTGGCGTATGTATGGAACGGAGAGTTTGTAACGGAATAATTTGGGACGCACATGGGAGTCAAGCAAGGATGCATCTTAAGCACCTTATTTTTAATTTTATTTATAATCGAGATAGTAGAGGAAGTAGGAGGAGGAATCTAGCTTGGTGGTGTGAGGATATCAGCGCTAAAGTTTGCGGACGATATAGTGTTTTTATCGGAGACAATAGAAGGGTTGCAGCTTGCGATGAACCATCTTGAAACCTACTGCAACAACAACAACTTTTCGGTGAATTTATCGAAATCAAAGGTGAAATGAAATGGCTGCGGAAGATATTCTCGCATGGGGAGTGAAAACGTGGAAATACTAAAGAAGTATAAATATTTAGGTATGCTAATTACATCTAACCTAAATATGAAAAAGCACTTCGTATGTCGACTAGCAGCAGCTAAAAGAGCTATTTCATCAGTTTGGGGACGATGCATCGACAATAAGTATATCGATCACACGTCGAAAATTAAACTATTTCGTGCAACTTCGGCCTCTATTTTGCTGCACGAGTCCCAAATTTGGGGTTATTGTTTTTTCGAGGAAGTCGAGAAATTCCTTAGATACTTTTTGAAGCGAATCTTTCGACTTCCAAGATGTACCCCAAACTATATGCTGCATTTAGAAACTGGTGTAATGCAGATTACATTACGGAAATAGTGGAGATGGAAGAAAGTAGATTGTACTGAAGCATATAATATCAAAAGTGGGACGAGTTGGCGGCAAATTGTGGCGCAAATCTAAATATTTCAGCTGAAATGGAACTTTCAATGATAAAATATATGTTCACCAATGTTTTGATTAAAACAGGCAATGTCATATACGACAGATTCTTAACTGATGCTCTCTCATCACAACATAGGCTGGTGTATAGTAAGCTGAATTACAACCTCATTTAAAGCGCTTCTAAAGGGTTAAATTTTAAGGGCCGATGTTGAATGTGAACCACACCTTAACGTCAAGATTTTTCTGCATTTCATTTGACATTTCTCAATTTCAGACTAATTCAATTTGAACCATGGAAAGATACACAATCGAGCAACGCGTTAAAGTTATTCAGGCTTATTATGAAAATGGGCGTTCAAATCAAAATGCATATCGTGCACTTCGTGATTTTTTCGGTCAATTTATTCGTCCAAATGTGCGTACAATCGGAAAAATCGTGCAAAAATTTTAGCAAACCGGGTCTGTAGGAGAAACACCAGTGCATGCTCATACAGCTCGTACTGCAGAAAATATTGCTGCTGTTCGCGATAGTGTGGCTGAAGAGCCGTCCACCTCAACTCGTCGTCGTGCCCTACAATTGCACCTCTCACGCTCGTCGTTGATGAACATTATGCATAAAGACTTGCTCAAGAACCAAAGCCTCTTGACCATTTCAAGCGTCGTCAATGGTCAGAATGGTGGCAAGAAATGGCAACAGTGGATCATCAATTTTCCAAGAAAATCATCTTCAGTGATGAGGCACATTTTCACCTCAGTGGATTCGTCAATAAGCAGAATTGCCGCATTTGGGCGAATGACAATCCAAGAGTCATTGTCGAAAAACCAATGCACCCACAAAGAGTGACTGTTTGGTGCGGTTTATGGGCTGGCGGCATCATCGGGCCGTATTTTTTCCAAAATGAGGCCGGTCAGGCAGTTACTGTGAATGGTGTTCGCTATTGTAAAATTGTAACGAACTTTTTATGGCCCGAATTGGAAGATATGAATGTGGACGATATGTGATTTCAACAGGACGGTGCCACGCCACACAGCTAACGGAACAATGGCGACAAATTCAATGGCCGTGTTATCTCACGTGGTGGCGATGTCAATTGGCCCCCAAGATCATGTGATTTGACACTGGATTGGTTGGATTTTTTTTCTTCGGGGTTATTTGAAAGAAAAGGTGTACGTCGATGAGCCAGCAACAATTCAAGAGCTAAAGGATGAGATAATTCGGCACATTAACGGCATAGAACCTCAATTATGCTTCAGCCGCATCGAAAATTTGCACCATCGGCCATTTGGCCGATATTTTGTTCCATACATAATTGAACCATACCAATATTATCAAAATAAAAAGAAATGACAATAATTTCCTAAATAATTTGTGTTTTATTCAAAATTCCGGAACAATAGCAGATAAAATTTAATACAAAAAATCAATTTTCGAATTTTCCAATTTGCCGAACTTTTCCGGATGGTTTTCCTAAAATTGTCTTTCCACACCTTCTCCTAGCAATTATATACTTCTGTCGTCCGGACACCTATATCTATTTCGGACAATTTTAAAATGTTACCCCTACAGTCCGAACAAAGCATTAAAATGCGCACATATTTTGATTATTTTCTATGTAAATTCATGCATATACAAATATGTAGGTATGTTCATACAATTATGGGAATTCCCCTACTAGTTGTCGGTTGCAACTGGCTCTGGCGCCTAGACAATCTGCCGTTGCGATTTACAAGGTTACGCATATGTGTCTGTTTCACTCTTTCATGGAGAGTGGAACAGACGCAAAGAAAACGTGTCGGCTGTCCACTTAATTTTATTTTATGTCAGGACATTTCGCTAATTCGGACACAACCGAGACTGTACTATATAGACTTGAATGAGTGATTTTATATAATCATTTATTTGCTACGATCACATCACAATTGGTATGTATGGATGTATAAGGAAAAGTATGGATACCGACCATTTCCCATGTCTTTCTTGACCTGCGAGTCCATGCTTTACTCTCATCCTTTTAGTTATCCCTCGGTTATTTGAATCAATTGAAAAATACATAAAACCATCGTCAATTTTCGAAATAATGTTGCTTTGAACCCCGACAACGCTTGCCAATTGTAAAATAACCACAAACGTATTTTCTTTCATATTTTCAAATCCAAAAATAACAAGAATGCAAACCGAATTTGAAAATGTATTCGTGATTTATTAATTAAACATGGAAATTAAATTTCCCAACTACACGTTAAAATGTGTAACCTCCTGTTAATTCTAATTCAATAACATTGTACGAGAACGTAACAAAAAGAGTAATTTATTGGCAAAATTAATTAATAAAACGAAACCAAAGAAAAAGTTCTTGATAATAATAAATACATTAAGTCAAGAAGTCCAATTGTACAACAATAACTAAGTAATCTATTTTTTCTTTCTGCCCTTTTTGACTGCTGCTGTTGTTTCCTTAACTGCTGCTGGTTGATCCTTCTCCTCGGTGCCCGATTCGTTTCCATTAGTTTCGACATCAGTTTTTGACTTGTCTTCGGCTACAGTTGCGGATACCTTCTTTTCTGCTGCGTTTGCAGTTTTGGCTTTTTTAGGCTCTGGATTGACTTCAGTCGTTTTGGTATCATCAGCCACCAAAAAAATACTGTGCTGTCCTCCGCCATATGCTTGAAGGATTTTCTTACCCTGCGTCTGTTTACTGACAATAAGTGTTGGTTCAAGGGCGTCATCTTCGTCACCAGTACCAAGCTGTAAACTGGAACCCATGCCCCAGGCGTACAGTTGTCCATCTTTTGTAATTGCAAATGATTGAGCTTCGCCTCTCGAAATGCTTACAATTTCTTTGCCACTTAACGTTTCAATTAGTTTCAGTTCGGTAACATCTTCTTGAACAGACCCCAAGCCCAAGCGGCCGTAGTCCTTACGGCCAATTGCATAACATGATCCATCGTTTTTAAGCACTAATGTGTGATGCTGTCCTCCTGCGATGCATTTCACGTCCTCAAATTTCGTATTAATTGGGTTTATAATGACCGATGATTCTTTAGGGTAGCCCAATTGTTTGTAGTTATTCAGCCCGAACGCCCAAATAATTGGACTGCCATGTTCTTTAAGGAAAGTGCAATATGTTGTAGCCCATATTGCCTCAATAAGTTTTCCGCGTTTTATGGTGACCATCCCAGGGCGTAGAAGTTCGGTTTTACCACGTCGACTTTCACCCGATGCCGATCGTAATGAAACACGACCGAGTTGTCCCTGTTCAGCACAGCCCATGGTATAAACTTTTCCAGAACGCGTAAGAACGACTAAATGATCTGCGCCTGATGCTATATCACATGACGGTATACCCGGCAAAACTTCAACCGGCAGTCGTTTATTACCTTCAAGTGTTAGTCCCATGTTTCCATGTGAGTCTCGGAATGATCCCCAGGCGTACACACTTCCGTCTTCCAGTAAGCAAGCGGAATGCGAGTCTCCTGCTGATATCTTTAGACACTTCCCAGGTAAATCAACCTTTTTGGGTATAAACTCTGATCCTTCTTCTGAGCTGTCACGACCCAATGCGCCTTCATCGTTGCAGCCAAAGGAATAAACCTCACCATCTTTGTTCAAACAAAGATTATGCATTCCGCCGGCGCGAACGTCCACAATATCCGATAGGGTTGTGACTAAAGCCGGGCGCTTGCGTTCCATATCGGAATCACCGTCTCCCAACCCAAGCTGTCCCATGTCGCCTTGCCCGCATGCAAGCACTTTGCCGGTTTTTGAGTTTATCGATGGAAGTGGCAAATTAAACACAACGCGTTGGATCTTTTTCAAAGGGCCCTCTTCATTGTTGTTTGTGACGGTGGAAGCCTTTCGTCTGACAGCTGATTTGACTTCTCTCGGCATTATGAGACTGCGCAAGATTAATATATTTGATAAAATTGTAGGTTATGTTGATTCCAAAGTACTTACTCGGTATTTTATAACGAAAATTATTAAAAACTATATTTTAAACCGGCTTTAGTCAGTTGTGTTCACAATCTGAACTAGTATTTGAATGAATAATTACAAATTTCGTCTGGTTATGTTTGAGGACTGTAGTCAACGCGGGAAAACTAAAGCACATTAATTCAATGGCAGATGTTTATGCCAAACGTCACGTCAACTATGACATTCGGTTGCGCTTGTGGACCTTTTTCTGTTTGAAAAAATATCCCATTATCTGAAAATCGACATTAAGGGGATGATTACATCTGTGCGTGATGTTAGGAGATGGTACAGTAGCAACTAATTGAAGCGGAATCGCATACATTTTAAGAGTTTGTTTTAAAATGCTGATTCATCCGGTTCATCTGGTTTTACCAATATTGGAGTGGAATGGAAGGAATTACGCAAAGAAACCGGTATACGAATTTCAGTGTATTATGGCAATTATATATAATAAATGAAAAAATTCTTTGGCGCGAATTTTCTGCTTCGATTCCACTCATGATTCAGACATTAAAATTCCCAGTACTTCCCCTTTTCGTCACAGCACATGACGCCATCTTTTACTTAAAATACGCAGCTGGGTGAGATTGAAAGAAAAATATTCACTCTGACGGGAATTCATTGAATTATGTTGAATTTTGAGCAAATTGCAAATTCCTGACATCGGAAATCGAGAATTATTTTGAAAGAAATCACATATTCATAAAACTCCTTCAGATAATTAAAAAATTAGTGTAATAACTGGCTTACAGGTAAGGAAAATTGATTTCTTCAACCACAAGAAAATAATTTTTAATGGCTGCCAAACATTGGCAGCATCTGCAGCGCCGTCGGTGATGAATTTCTAAAGCGCTACAGTATTTTAGTGAAGTGTGGAGCCCCCTGTCTTTCAATAACACTATTTAATTATTTGTTTACGTCCTGTTTTGGTATGTTTGTGTTTTATTCCAAATTAAAATTGTTTAAAAACGAATGCACTTTACTTTGAAAAATCGAAATGCCCACGAGGGCTCTTGTGGTTGTAGTGTGCTGATTATGGGAATCGGTGCACGTTGGTTGTTAACCCCGTAAATCTGTGGAATGGTAAATGTATGTGACATCCATGCATTTCTCATGAAATTGTACAATTTTTATCCTCATCAAGGTATATTGGGTGTCTCAATATGAATAATATATAATGGGTGTTCATTTGACATCGAAACTCCTTGAGCCGACGTAAGACAAATCGATATAATCATACGTATTGTCGAGTGTGCACGTGAAGTCCTTGTAAATTGCATAGTCTGTTGTTGTTGGGTGCATGATGCTGTTTCATTCCAATCAATCCTAAAATTATTGCTACTACTGCTTTTATGAGATGATATTGCTCTTTTTTGTTGTTCTGTTTTGTAGATGTATGTTGTCATTCTACTTTCATGTCTTGGACCTGTGGACCTGGGAATCAGGTCCGGTCGTGCACGCTAAATTGGGTGAGTTCCTTCTCCAGTTGTGTGTGCCATCGGTATCGTGAGCGTCCTCTATTGCGTTGTCCCACTGGTTCGAGTCGAAGACTCTTTGTAGTGGAGCTGTGTGCTGCAGCCGTCACAGGCGTTGAATCCGTAGATGCCAAGCTAGATTCATGCCGCTATACAGCCCGTTTTCATGTATCTTTTACAAATCTGAGTTAACCTTTCGGTTTTTGTAGTTGCCGAATGAGACACTAGCATTGCTAATAAATAACTTCTGCACTACTGTGCAGCCAGAATGAAAAAATTTAAGCTGAAAAAATTAAAGAGATCAAAGAAAGCGATTCAAAAAGGAGTGCCTGATATCGATCCCTTTTTGACTCAACATTTATCGATATTATTACGATGGATGATGGGATTTGCCATCCTTTCTGAAGTAGAAATCTCAATCATGGCACTTTCTAATTATTGATTAGAATATCCAATTTTTCGTAACGTATAGTTGAATACTTCACATCAATGCACGTGTTCAGCGATCTGATCCTAGTCACGACCTCAAGTAGGTTTGACTTGGCCCAAGGGGTTATTCACAGCATACCGCATATATTAAAATTATTTTTTATAAATCTTGTACAAAACATTTAAGAAAGGATGTTGCTTATTTCTTACATATTTTCAGGATCTAATAATGTCACAACTATCGGATATGAACATTAAACTCGAAGGGAATGTGTTGCAGACTTACTTGGACTCATTTAATAAGGAAATTGAGGAGGGCAATCAAAGTCTGAATGCAAGCCTTGTTGATGGTGGTGGTATTATGAACATAAGGAACAAAGATGAAAACGAAGAAGAAACTGGAACATATTTCGTTGATCAGGCTGGAAATTATTACTATCAATCCACCAAAGATTCCGATCCAATACCAACAGATCCCCCGCAAAATATCCGTGAAATGCTAGGCGACAGCGATTGCGAAGAATTGACAGAAATTACAAAAGTTTCCAGCGGTGGACGCGGAAGAAACGCTAATTCTGTATTTATTTTAGGTGATGAGAAGGATGAGGAGATTGAAGACGGTGATGATGATGCTGATGAAAACGAGGATGATAATGAAATGAAAGAAGATTCTGAGGTCGATGAGAAAGCGGTATACGAGTTTGATGATAACGATGAAGTCAGTTCAAGAAAATCGAGCATTCGTGTGGCAACTAAAGCTGTGCGTTTAAAAACTAAAGCAAATCCTACGCACTTAACAGCACAGCAGTGTGTTCACTGCGAGTATGTGACGACCAAGCGGTATTTGCTGGCTCGGCATATGAAATGTCATTCTGATGAACGCCCTCACAAATGTTCTGTCTGCGAAAGAGGTTTCAAAACGAATGTCTCACTGCAAAACCATGCCAATACCCACACTGGCAACAAACCTCATCTGTGCCGGTTCTGTACAAGTTCTTTCACTACTTCTGGAGAATTGGTGCGACATGTTCGATATAAACATACCCACGAAAAGCCACATAAATGCTTTGAGTGTGACTACGCAAGTGTGGAACTAAGCAAACTAAAACGTCACATTCGATGTCACACAGGAGAGCGGCCATACCAGTGTCCACATTGTACATATGCATCCCCCGATACATTTAAACTTAAACGCCATATGCGAACACATACTGGAGAGAAGCCCTATGAATGCGATATATGTCATTCAAAATTCACTCAGTCAAATTCGTTGAAGGCGCACAAACTCATCCACAGTGTGGGAGACAAGCCCGTGTTTCAATGTCATCTCTGTCCAACCACATGTGGGCGAAAAACCGATTTGAGAATCCATATTCAGAAATTACATACGTCTGAGCGGCCCATCTCCTGCAAAAGATGTGGCAAGATGTTCCCAGATCGTTACTCGTATAAAGTGCATTCGAAAACCCATGAAGGTGAGAAGTGCTTTAAATGTGAACTATGCCCATATGCCTCCATATCGCAGCGACATTTAGACTCGCATTTGCTAATTCACACCGATCAGAAGCCATTTGATTGCAAGTACTGTGAACAATCGTTTAGACAAAAACAGCTCCTGAGGCGTCACGTAAATTTGTACCACAACAAGGATTACGTGCCACCAACGCCACAGGAAAAGACTCACACGTGTCCTGACTGCAAACGGGCTTTTAGTCGTAAAGGAAACCTTATGCGTCATATGGCGTCGCATGATCCAGATTCGAAAACGGATATGGAAAGAATCAAACTAAAGCTTGGACGAATGACTAAGCTAGATAACAATATGGATGAAGAAACTGTGGAAATTTTGAGTGGAATCGATGAGGACGAAGAAGGAGAGGAAGAATACGAAATGGGAGAGGACGAAGACGGTGATGATCATGAACAGGCTATGATCGATGAAGAAGACGACGACAACGAAGATGACTTAGAATCATTTGTCAGTGGTTCCAACACTGAGAATATTACCACACTTAGAATAAAGAAAGAAGATGATAAAGATATGGTCGCTGTGGAGGGAATAGACGGTCAGCAGTACATGGTGGTCGAAGTTATTCAATGCGATGATGACTTACAACTCGATTCCGAAAAAACAATCAAAAATGAATTGAACGATGAGTTTATAATTTCAGGTAAGCTGCTAATGAGTGATTGATTCTGTAACGTTAACACAGCCTCGAGAAGCTAGTTCCGAGAGCAGTGAGTCCGAGACGTTTCCTTTTTGATTTACTGGCTTCGATCCAGAACGTATATTTATCTTTTAGCACTCATTTCGTGCAGTTTTGTATCTGGCACGTCTTGGATAATTCACATCTATGTTAATAAGAGTTTAAAGGACATATTTTTTTTTTAATCTTGCTAAGCTATTGCCGGCATAGTTTCCAATCGTCACGATGTAATACAAGCTTTAAATGTCGGACGTCGATAGGGCCAGAAGATATAATCGATTGAAGTTATATAATTTTGTTTCTTTTCAGAGCTCCATGAAAGCGGCGTCAATATAATCAAAACGTCTAAAGGCCAACCGGATGAAATGGAGGACTGTTTTGGATTTGGCGTAAGAAGCATTTTTTTTAATTATATTTCCAGAAGTTAATATTTATTTATTTATTTCTTATAGGAATCAGATGAAATGGAAATTTCGTTAGGCGTGAGTAGGAACAGGGATACGAAAAGCGGAATTCAAATGCTCGAAATTTTACAGTAGGGCTGGAGTCAATGTACATACATATTCTAATTTCTCAGGATATAGAACTTTTCAATTTAAATTTAGCTTTACTTTAAATCGATTAATATACTTACATATACATATATGAGTTAAATAGCTATTATAAATGCATAAATAAAATTCGTTTAAATAAATGTTTCTTTATCATTTCAGTACTCGTCAATATTTGATCAAGTAGTACAATATTTTTGAGTACAGTCCAGCACGGACATAAGAAACGTATGTGAACGACATGGTGTTTTTTTTTCTGTTTGAGTGCGCTTTGTAGGAACATAGAAACTTTAAATTCGAAGCTTAAATTGCAATAAAATTCAACAAACACTAAAAGAGAGAAATGGTAACGTTCATGTTCTCTGCTCAATTTCCTCTAGAATGTCCCTCAAGGATTCACCTTGAGTATCGTACTTGGGTAGTTATGTGGGACGTTCCATATTTGTAACCCATTTGCGAATGAGCTCTAATAGGGACCAGTTAAACTGAAATACACCGCTTAGCTTCGTCCCAGAAATGAAGTATTATAGAGGTGACCAACTTCACAGTTGATTGGCTCCTAGTCCATCGACGAATTTCAGTGAGTTTTTGACAGTTATTCACGAGGTAACGTAAATGCCGTTCTCAATTTGACTTCAGAAAACGATATAAAAAATGGTTGTCAAAAATTTTAAGGGGCGAGGCAGGTAGAAGTTTGGCTTCTCTATCATGCTTCATTTCTGGCGGGTCCCTTAATTATGTCAATTTGACATGTACTTCTTCGCTTATGCGGATCAAGTTAAATGCGTTTATTTCGTCAGCCATAATACATTACGGCGGAGTTCATAAACGTCACATTGTGGCAGCCCTGCAAGATTTGCGTTCATAAATGCAAATAAACTGCAGTGACTGTGCATGAGAGCAGTCGGCAAATGCGTTCATAAAAGCAATGTGACAGTCAAACTGCGATCAAATTGGCAGTGTTTTTGTTTTGTTGCAGGATTGCAGGGAAACCGAACGGTTCCTAAGAGCATCATACGGAAATTCTCTTTGGAATATGTTTTGACTTCCAATTCTTTTTAGTCAAAAGCATGGGGCTTTTGCTGCGTATTTTGCTACGGTTTCATTAGTTGGTCAGTTTATTATATTTATCAAATATTAAACCTAGTATCTTCTGAGACATGATGTAGGCTTTCATTTTATCAATACAAATCACAACCAAAAACTTTTGGTGTCGTCCACTGATGTTGCATTTATGAATACTTTTTTGACAGCGCTGACCTGCTGCAGACTTGCGTCAGTTCATAAATGTATTGGGAGAACATTTTGTGCACTGCCGAGGCAACAATGTTGCAATTATGAACTCAACCAACATTCGTATAAGCGCCAATGAACCGCAGCAATAGGTCGTCTAAGACCACACAATGTCATTCGAGAAGTCAGTGGCTACGCAAGACGATCATAATCATCTTGGTATACTCAAGCCAATATCATCAGAGGATATATCTCAGAAATCACAACAGGAAATAGTTAAACGCAACGCATGTTCTTTTTTGACTCCATGCTTATTGTGGTCTTTGTGTAGAGGCTTTGTGCAAAAGAGTTGTGGGAAACCATCATGAATTCCGTATTGAGACACCAAGGCTACCGCTCAACCAATTTAGGGCTAAAAATCGGTCTATAAGATTTGACGGGCAAACGACCATACTGATGATCAACTAACCGATCTCTCTTCGGAGCAACATTGCAAAATAGAATTCCACAACCCAGAGGTAGTCAGACATCAATAGGCCAGAAAACGTCGTGTAGAATTTGCAGAATAAAGGATAAAACACAAAGAAAAGCCAAAGTTGCTTGCACTGAAGGTATTATTTCAATTATTTTATTGAGTTTCATCAATTTTCATTTAAAATGTTTGAAGGTCTAGCCAGACCAATTCCATTGATTCTAGGGGTTGTTGTAGACTTTTCTTGGATTTTGCATTAAGCATATGTACGCTGTCAAAATCAGACAAATTTGGTGAAGCCAGCCACACAATCAATACAAAAAACTGGTTTCGAAAATGGAAAAGGTTTGGCTGGACTTACTCATTGATAAAAGGGTTAAAGGACACAGCAAAGCGGGTACATTCAGCTAGTCAGTCTGTGTTCAAATCTGGCTGATGGTACTATTTTCTTTTTTATAGACAATACCACTTTTTTGTTTGGATAAATATTTCATTTTATGTTTTCCGAAGTATTCTATTTCTAATGAATAAATAAAGGAATAAAGTGAAAATTTAAAAGCTATAGGAAAGTTTTTCAAAAAAAAAAAAGCACATACAATTCAGAAAAATGCATGAAATCTTTATTTGAATCGATGGTACGGTCCATATAATTTAATGTTTGAAGATTATTTCATGCAAATGTTGACCTTGACTGCGCCTAAAATGGTCGATCCGCATAGTCCAATTTTGGCATACTCTTTCCAACATTTCGGCCGGTATCTCACGAATAAATGCTTCAATGTTGTCTTCCAATGCGTCAATTGAAGCGGGCTTGTCTGTATAGACATGAGATTCAACATAGCCCCACAAAAAATAGTCTAAGGGCGTTAAATCGCACGATCTAGACGGCCAATTGACCGGCCCCGAACGTGAAATAAAATGTTCACCGAACTCGCCTCTCAATAAGTCCATTGTTGCGCGTGCTGTGTGGCACCGTCTTGTTGAAACCACATGTCATGCAAGTCAAGCTCTTGCATTTTGGGATATCATATCACGGTAGCGCTCACCATTCGCAGTTACGTTACGATTCGCATCATTTTTGAAGAAGTATGAAGCCACCAGCCCCTAAACCGAACTGTGACTGTGGATGCATTGGTAGCTCTTGCCATGCTTCTGGCTGATATTCACTCCAAAATCGACAATTCTGCTTACTTACGTACCCATTGAGCCAAAAATGAGCTTCGTCGCTGAACACACAATAAAATGGAAGAAGCGCGCGATGAACTTTCTTAACAGAGCACGCATTTTGATAATAAAATTCAATAATTTGCAAGCGATGTTCGTTTGTAAGACGATTCATGGTTAAATTATAAACCAAACTGAAGATGTTTGACAGTGAAACAAAACACGAAACGTGCGTCAGCTGTTTAAACCAGTGTTGCCAAAAAGATAATAGCTAAAAAATCACGCTTTATATGCCGAACATATATAATTTATACGCCGCGGTGCACCTTTTTTTATTTATTTATATATATATATATATATTCTTTTTTATTTTAATTTTATTATATTTTTATTATTTTTTATATATATCCCGCGTCATTTAAAAAAAAGCCAGCGGCGGCGGAGACTGGATTCTGTGTAACCACCAGTAAAATGTTCGTTCTTTGCAGACTCTCTCCTGTTTTGAGCAGAGATCGCTCTACTGAACCGGAGGAGATCCTCGTGACTGCGAGCGACGTCCCGTTTATATTGAAGTCGCCTATCCACTGTTCGGCGTTCGACATGGAAGATTACAGGACATTCGTATGGATCCTGTATTAGGCCAATTTTGTCGAGGTAGAGGAACGCCACGGGAGGAATAAAGCCGGTAAGGCGCACTCTCTCATGATACATTACGTTGGGGTAGTAAGCCCCAAAGATCAGACCGTTAGAAGAAGTCATAGCTCGTGCAATATGCCTTCTATTCAGCTTAATAATAAAATTAACAAGTTTGCGTCGTTGTACATTACCTCGTTGGGATAGTACTTCTTGTACTCAGACTCGGGTGTACGATACAACCGGAGACATGTCCGAAGACACTGTCTCTCGTGAAACCTCATCTTTTCCATCTGGGAAGGACTCACGTTGAACCACAATGGACAACCGTATGCCATAATTGGCCGGATGAGGGCCATGTAGCAGATTACCATCACCCTGGAATCAAGTTGGCTGCTGTAAAACAAGCCCCTTGCCATAGCAAAGGCCTTTTTAGCTTTCGTCAGAGCAATATCTATGTTTCAGAATCCTAATCACTACACTAAGTGTCAGAAAGATGAGAGTATTTCCCTTGACATTGTGCCTCATAATTAGCAAATGAATTAATATTATGAAATAAATTTCAAAAAACCATAAAAGTCATGTGTTCTCTCGTGTCATTAACGTGGACTGGGGACGTGGTGAGACACCTAGCGATTGCGGTGATTGTCCCTCTTTTCATGGTATCCCCCTTCTCGAGATTGCTCCATCTACAGGGCCATATCACATTAAGTCAGTCTACGCTAAGGTGTCGGAAGCGCGTTCTTGGGCTATGCTCGATCGCACGATGGGGGATGAACAGTGCGGCCTTCGTCCTGGCAGAAGTACAACCGACCAGCTTTTCACTCTAAGAATGGCTCTTGAAAAAGCTTGGGAGTATGCCAAACCGATCTACAGCTGTTTTGGAAAAGGCCTTCGATCGAGTTCCTTGAGGTATACTCTGGAGTGTTCCACAGGTGTATGGGATTGATGGTATTCTTTTGAGAGCCATTCTCTTCATACACAGACTGCAGCAACTGTGCTCGGGTTAACGCAATCCGATAGTGAAGCTGTGGAATGAAGTAGAACTTCGCATCAAACAAATTTATACAATAATATATTAATATGCCAATAATTAGGGAGCACAGGCTGCAAGGGCATTCGGCTCGCTAAACAAAAGTATCATAATTTGTGATTGCATTTTGTGTACAAATTTGTCCCTGGAGTATGGTGTGCTAGCTATTATAACAAAATATTAAGCCTGGTAACAACTTTGGGGACAGAATTTATATTTTTATGACAGGGATTCTTGAGTGATTCAAGGACGTTGTCAGTAAGCAGTCTTTTTGCTTGATTTGAAGAGCGGAAGCAGTTTCCCAAGAGATGGTCAATGTTGAGACTGGTGTTATATTTGTGGCAGGAAGGGGCAAGTTAATTTTTTAATAAGTGTTGGTGTGTGGCTGCAGTGTGACCCAGGCGGAGTCTGACAAAACTGGTAATTGCGTATTTGGTGGTAATTATTCTTCTTTGAGTCTTTGTAGTGATGGTGGTAGAGGTACCAGTTGTGGAGAGCAATAGTTTGTAATTTCGCTGAAATGAAACGAAGTAAGTCTTTTTTGCTCTAAACTTCAACGAGGTATGTGGGAGCTACACAAGTCAATTTAGTAGCAGAGTCTGCCGCATCATTGCCGCGTATGCCAGCGTGTCCTGGTGCCCACAATAGTTTCAATTTTGAAATGTTTTGAATGAGAAAATCACGGATCAGGCAGATGACTAATGAACTGTTGCTTATCTTATTAACTGCCCGCTGTCAGAGCATATCACAAACTTCCCACTAGCTTTCGCTGTAATTCTCAATTCTGACAGTATTGCATGTCCGGTAACACACCTTGGCTTAGAATGCTGCTATTACTTAATGTGACCGCAAAAACAGTGTTTTCATTGGACTTATAACCATCTGTATAAATTAAATTCCATCCTTTTGATCTAAGTTGGCTTCTTTTAAAAAGGTGGAGCGTTGTTTATGTTGGCCTTCTGAAGTTTGGTGAGTTGGAGAAGCGTGGTCAAAAAATTAAAATCAAAAAATCCATCTGAAATGTGGAAGGACGTTGTCAAGACCTCGTCAGACTTAGTTGAAAGTCATTCAAAGCGAGTACTTGAAAATAAGGGTTTTCCAACAAAATGCTGACTTTCATCATCATCATCACCATCCTCTGACCCGCATGATCACTAGAGATTTCCATGCAACTCGATCCCCCACCATCGACTCTAATTCATCAGGAGTTATGTCCAAAGGTACCCAGACAAGTTTTTGGACATAGTCCAACCACATCGTCCTGGGTAGCCCAAGCGGTCGCCTACCTGATGGAATCGCATTCATCGTCCGCGTCGGCAGTCGTGTTGGAATGGATATTCGTCGTGACCAACCTATCTAAGCATATCCCTTTCCATTTGAAGAAGCAGCTGCTCAACGGTGAGTTTCTTGCGAAATGCCGCGTTTCTATTCCGTCGAATAATTCCTACAACAACACGGAGAAATCTCATCTCAGCAGCTTGTATTCGCGATCTTATTCTTTCGGTCTTTACTCAAATTTCATGACCATAGTTGAGAGTTGGAACAACTCAACTTCAACTGCGTTGAAAACTTTAAACTTCGCTTTGACACCAAGCTCGGCATTCCTGATTACAGATCTTCCAAGCTGGTTCAAAATTGACCCAACTTGCATCCTCCTTCCGTCTTTAGTGAAAAAGGCGTCTACTAACCTGTAGAGTGCATTGAACAGGTGTTCTGGAGATGACCAAAACCTTCGATTTGTCCACGTTGACCTTCATTCCAGCATCAGCACATACGGCCACAAACCTATCGAGTGCTCCCTGGAATTCCGCCTGGGAAGATGTGAGGATAACTTAGTCATCTGCAAAAAGAAGATGATTTACCCTCAACTCTCCCAATGTGAAACATTCCTCGCTCCGACTGCGCTGCAAAATCCAGCCCATATATACAATGAAAAGGAGAGGTGACAAGACGCATCCTTGGTGATGTTTTGTTGATTTATCACCGTTAACCCGAACACAGCTGCTACAGTTGGTATATAGAGACTGAATGGCTCTCAGAAGAGGACCAACAATCCCACACTCCTGCAGAACACTCTAGAGTAAAACTTGAGGGACTCGGCCTTTTCAAAATCTACAAAACAAGTTGATAGGTTGGCATACTTCCAAGCTTTCTCAAGTAACATTCTTAGAGTGAGAAGCTGGTCTTTTGTACTTCTACAGGGACGAATGCCGCACTGTTTATCTCCCTGGTTTCGACCATAGCAGGGCTCAATCATAGCAGACATACACTGCACAATTCTCCAAGCTCTGTAAAGAAGTGACTTCCTAGGAACAGCTTTCATTTCCCTTGCTTGAGCTAGGCATTCCCAAAGCAAATGTTTGATAGATTATGTTTTTTCCTCATCTCTGCAGCTTCTACAGAAATCGATGTGTAGTCAAAGTTGTGATGTTGATCTCTTTTTGCTAAGCGTCGACCACATGGCCCTTGCTGTTGCTCCGATCTCCAGATTGAGCCATGCCCTGGCTTTATTCAGAGATTCGTCCGCCAGTTTTCTTCTGGTAAGTACTCATCCCTCTACGTTCATCCAAATACATCACTTTTTCCTTAAACCTACTCTGACAGTTAAACTACCCCCAGTTAAATTTAGAGATTCGGTTTTCACCCGCACTACACGAATATGGAATACTCTTCCGAGTCCAATATTTCCCACAAACTGCAATCCGTAGATGTTTAAGACCAATATGCACAAGCACCTCCTCTCCCTCTCTCCGTCGTCTATACCTTTGGCCTGTGTTGCGTCTTGACCCTTGAGGGCGAGCAAAAACAATCTCTTTTCGTTTCATTGTGCCAGTGCCAGTTTATCTGGTACCCAGCATATAGTCATCATACTTACCGAGGCTATTTCACTGACGTTCTGTCTGCCCAAACTGAAATATTATAGAGATGCCCAACTTCACAGCTGATTGAGCCCTAGTCCATCGACGAATTTCAGAGACTTTTTGACAGTTATTCATGAATTTTTTGACAGTTATTCACGAAATAACGTAAATGAAGTTCTCTGATTGGACAATTTGGCTTTAGAAAACGATATAAAAAATGGTTGTCAAAAACTTTAAGGGACAAGAGAGGTAAAAGTTTGGCATCTCTATCATACTTCATTTCTGCGCTTGACTGTCGATTTGTCAATATCATTTGATGGAAATCAATTTGATTCCTTCAGCTCGTGTGCTGCTTTGTGTAAAGCAGCCACTCTAGCTTGAAAGACAGCACAGTCGTGCCAAGGATTTTCCGAATAAAAATCCCTGCGCCAGTACCCGCCTGTGCACAGAGAGAATTTCTGCTACCAGTTGTTCCTGCCACTGTTTCCCTTTTGGGAAGCGTGTAAGGGAAATCCTTCTTCGGGGCTAATGTTGGTGGCAAGTAGTCCGTTCGGTTGTTATCCTGTGCCACTGTTCATCAGTTGAGTATGGAATCGTGGCCGTATAGTTTTTCCTTCCAGAGTCCAGCTTCGCTGAGCCTCAGAGCCGATGAGGCTGCACTGTTGATTGAGGGAACGAATAGCTTCGAGTGTTGCCATAGACCCACTGCGATTTTTTGTAAACCTCTTCAGATGATAATTCTTCTACAGACCCTCGCACCAGACCAGAGTATGTTAGGATAGGTCTTACAATCGTGGTATCTAGCCCGTATATCAAACGTGGCTTGAGGCTCCTGGTTGCACGTATAAAACAGCACATATGCCTTCTCCACACTGTCCTCAGTGTTAACAACAACAGCATAAGTTAATACTAATAAAATCACTCGAAAAAAACATTTTGTAAACGTTCCTTTGTATCACAGAAGAATATATCGCGTGCATTGGGTACCTATATCAAGTGTAGTAATCAAATGTTACAATTCGTTAAATTGGTATCACTTCGTGACTTAATACTTTTACATTCCATAAAGTGCGCAATCCAAGCAATCAAAAGATATTTCATTAAAGTAAATACAGACATCACAACGCATACATATTTCACACGCAACGAGGAAGTCTAAGCGGCATATGTCTCAGATGTACACACCTTCGCTCGGAGCATTTCTCATAACGAAAGCTTCCATTCATTCAACACGATTATGAGTTTAACTCAAAAGTGACTATGTAGTCGAATGCATTAACAAGACTGCGTTAATTTCATTGCTTTTCCTAAGTGAGACACAATCCAGCTCGCTGTCCAGTCTTGACCCAGGGCAACGGTCTATACATTAGCTGGTATTTGAATGCTTGTAGATTCATTTTGAATTCATCCGTTGGATCGCACACATCAGTAATAAATTCGTCAGTGAGTTAACCTAAGATACGTTCAAATTCTCAAACGAATTTTCTGCAGCAGCTCACCTCTTGACGGATTTTATGCCCAGCAGTAGTTATCAGTCAGTGCAACGAGTTAGACAATTCCCCTCAGGTAGGTAATGTGACTCAAAAGACTTTGTGTGATTACAAAAAAAAAATTGGTAATTTGACTTTATAATTAAAACTGCTGTGTTGAGGAGCAATCGAAGCAACTGAAGAATGTTAGTGCATTTGTGCGGATAATAATCGTTACGTAAATACTTTTTTTTGAACACAGTGAGTGTGCATAGGGTTTCGTAAACAAAGTGAACATTATTTTTGCAAAGTGATGCTGTGAAATCCACTTGTCTGGAAATGTTAAAAGAGGTTTTGCCAAGTGTGTGTTTGAAATTGAAGACTGTATTGCTGACCCTTGAAATTCAACAGTAATTGCTTACTCAAATGTGGATTGTAAACAAGTTCTTGTGAGGCGAACAGATTTTGCTTTCTATTTGCTCAAAATGTGTTTAGCAGTGGATGTAACACCAATGGATTCATGCATCCAAAAACGACTGAGAAACAGCAAATTTGCATGTAAAAAATGATGTAAATAATGTCGATCAGTCGCTGATCCGGTAATATACATATCATTTAAGAGTTACGAAAATTCAATTTTGAATATGTTAATCAATTGAGTGAACAGTAATCTTAAGGTCTTTATGAAGCAAAAATTGCACGCCGCACGAGTGTTCAGTTCACGCTTGGTTGGCAATGAATACCGTGTCTAGGGCATTGTTTGAATTGGTCTGCACAGTGTGACGAACATTTAAGTTCCCAACTGCACTGTAATATACTCGCCCATTCATTTGGCAATTCACATTGTCCCAGACAAAGCATTGTGTAAAAAACAAAAGCGAAAAGAAAATGACCGCCACTGACCTTATCCAAGAATTGCCGCGAAATGGATAGGTAAACGCTTTGTCCACCTCTGTTTCTCAAACAACATGAACCCCATGCATGTGTACATATTTCAAAACCTTTACGATTGTATCTCTATACACACGAATGAATATGATGAACTGAGAAGGTTAACACAAAATTGTGTAGGTATTCAAACAAATGCGTCTAATTAGTTCAAGACCATTGAGGGTTGTGCAAATCTTCAATCGGTTGATGTTGGCTGAAATCTTTAAGACCCATCGCATGTCGCGAAAAAGAGGAATTTCCCAATTCGGTCCATCATATGGTAGATCGGCTTTTGAATGAGGCCGAGACGAAAGTATAATTTTTCGTCAATCGGGCGAGGCTGTTGCAACTCGCCCAGTGAACTGCTCTCAGATGTGTATCTGCTAAGATAACTTCGAGGAAACATCAGTCTATACATACTACGCGCGTGAGTAAATTGATATGGCTAGTGCAATTTGTGCATGCCTATTCAGCGAATACTATGAGCAGAGCTGCAAAGGTAACGGCAAGGCCGAAGAGAGCAGAAAAGCAAAAGATGTGAACTACGACTAGCAAGAAAGAAAAAGCAAAATCAAAGAGGAAAAAAAACTAAATTACAAGAAGAAAGTTATGCAAGATAGCTGTTATGCTCGTCAGACATAACTCAATTGGACCAAACGGGTTTTTCTCTCTCCCACCAGAGGCTCTCTATGAATTTTGTGAATCAAATTAAGCATTTGGGAAAAAAGGAAAACAAACCAGGTATGGTTGTGTGGCTTTGCTTTATTTGAATATCTACCAGAGTCTTGCAGAAAGAAACTATGCTGTATGCACACCTACTATAGGGTTTTGTGCCGTAGAGCGTTCAACCTTGATGCCACAAAGTAGATTTCTTGCTTTTGTCTGGGGCATTTTTGGTTTCATCAAATATTTTGAAACCATCGCTGTTGAGTGTGTTGTGATACATAGTGATAAATGCTGTTTGTCATTGATTCCATTATCATAGTCAGCTCAGGGTCATGGATATTTATTTAGTTTTTTTTTTTTTTCTATTTTTGTAAATAAGAGTAACCACTGTCTAACCAAACTGGATGTAACGTACATAAGTTGACGCATGTTTATTTGAATTGACGTCAAGACGTCAAGATGAAAGGTTGTCTCATGCCGTAGTGTGTTGTTCTCGGCTGTTATTGCAAAATGTCCAAAATCGAAATCAATTCGGAAATTAAAAAAGAGAATAGTGAACGTTGTGCTGGTACTAATGCGATGGGCTCTTTCTCAACCTGGTGAGATCTTGTGGAAGATTGTGCCCGAACGTTATCTAGACAGGTTTGGCCAAGATGCAACAAATTAGTGTATTTGAACTCCAAAGAGAAATCAGCACTAGAATTCCGACCGGTCCAAGGTTATTTGTAAAGTTATAAACACTTCTCGTGACTTTGAGCTTGGAGCTCCAGATCGAAGATGGAATTTCTGTGTTATTTCAGTGAGCTCCGGAGAGTTACAATAACATGACATTTATTAGGCGATCGATGACGGCTGTAACGTTGTGGGTTGGCGCATCGGACCCTACGCACTTCGGTCTAGGTTTGTGTAGGCTCGATTGCTAGTACGAGCAAAGTCATTTTCACGGCCCACCTCTTTCGAGTCGCTGACCATGCAAAGAGTATAACTGTCTAGAAAATGCTTCTCGAATTGTCCGTTCGGAGTTGGCACAGAACTGTAGGGCCCTTCCACTCGTGAGAGAACAACAGCACGCACAACACGAGTGGTTGCTGAGAAGCTAGGGCCTGGCACTCTTCGGGGAAATACAGAGAAAAAGCCTAAATGAGACATTCCAAGGGACTAAGAAAATGTGTAAGTGTCCCGATTTGAGAGGACCTCTAGAGTTGGCCAAATATCATTCTGTCCCAATTATACATACAAAGATCACAAATAAAACGTTTGTGAAGTGTGAACTTTCCATTATAAATTTTGAAATTATTCCATGAAATATATTAGAAACACTTCTTAAATGAATGAGTGCTTTGTGGCAACTCGAGTCCTACCGAAGGCTAGTCTTCCTTTTACCTTCGGGCGAAGCAGAATATGACCATTTCTTATACAATTTTTACTGAACGAGCCCCAAATTTGATTTTGAGCTGCCATTTTTGATCTATAACTTAATTAAATTTTCAAAATTTGAACGTTTATTTAAGAAAAACATATACAATAGTATTATTCAAAGTATGGCCCATCTGAATCTACGACCTTTTCCCATCTTTCTGGCAATTTGTGGATCCCATCCCAAAAGAACGGCGCCGGCTTGGCCGCCAAGAATGAATCAAGCCAATTTTTGATATTCGGCTCTGATGTGAACCGTATTTCAGTGAGGGCGTTCTGCATCGACCGGAAGAAATGGTAGTCAGAAGGTCCAAGGTCTGGGCTATAAGGCGGGTGGGGTAAAACTTCCCATCCACTGTTTTCCAAATAGTTCTTAACCGGAATAGCAAAGTGGGCCGATCATTGTCATGATGGAAAATTATTGCCTCGTGTCTGGTCGCATATTCCGGGCGTTTTTCGGCTACTGCTCCCTTCAAATGGATTAATTGTGTTCGGTAGCGTCCGGTTCACCCGGTTTTTGCAGCATGATACTTCCGTAAACAATTCAACCGGAATACACGGAGTGACCATCAGGATACTTACGAATATAACTATGAATATAACGATGCTCTCTTCAGCAATACCACACGGATGTGGAATGCTTTCCCAACTCTATTCTCATTTTGATGTTCAGAGACTTAAACCTTCTAGCCTTCTCTGAGTCTTGCGAGCGTCTGGAGCGTGGAAGTCGGAGATGAAGTCATAATGCAGCTAAAATTTGTCGAGCTGTTCTATCATATGGACTAAACCATTGCGTAAGGCTTACCTTATCTACAGGTGGCTTTCCGAGTGGATGGAAAACAACATTTATCCAGCCAACCTCTGGGAAAGGCGAATCGCCATTCCACGGCTGTGGAAATGTTGTTTATCGGCTATAAGAACTTTTTGAAGCACGAAAGATTCTTAATGGCACTCAGAACGACTTTCATAGCAAAGATCTGCATATCTGTGATCTGATGGTAAATCTCACCCAGCAAGTTAATCACTTTATTTCGTAAGGTTATTGCTAATGGTGTTACCAAGCTCTCTTATCGAAAATGCTTGCAGCAAACTTTGATTATAGTCTTCCTTATTGAATCAGATACTACCAGCCGAACCGTTCGACACAAGTAGAGCTAGAGGATTTCATGTCCGAAATATGCGACCCAAGGAGGGTCCGAGTCCGAGCATGATGCCTTCCATAGCTGACGGTCGTGGGAACGCTGCTTCCGATTACTTGCTCGTTATACCGGAAATTCGATCTACCTCTTCTTCTCGAACCAGGAGGCTCAGATTCGAAGACCATCGCGTTGGTGTCCATTAGCACGATGATGCCGGTGCAGTCGACAAACTATATCCAAATCCTAGTACAGCTCATAGAGTTAGCGGTTGTGTCTTCTCCTCCATTCGCCTTCCTCGCAGACGGGACCATATATCCGACATAGAATTTTGCTTTAGAAGGCACCAAAAATCAGCTTACGGCTCCGTTGAGCAAAATAAGAATTTTGTAGAGCACGACCTTGGTCCTTCGAGTTAGGAGTTTTAAGCCCAGTTGTTTTGACAAGCCGAAGTAGCATCGGCTGCCAAGGGCGATTCTGTGTCGGACCTCCACTAAGATGTCATTGGTGGAGTTCACGTTTGCCCCGATGTAGACAAACTCCTTCACTAGCCCAAAATTGAAGCTATCTATTGTGATGTGTTGCCCTACGTGTTGTGCGGTGTACGTATTCGCGTATTTCGTCTTATCGTCTTAAGACCAGCTCGTTTGTCCTGTTCCTCAATCGCTGTGAAAGCTTCCAGTACTGCATGCTGGGAACTCGCTACGATGTCCTTGTCATCTATCCCAACAGCTGCTCGCCGCACAATCTTCTCAAGTACCAAATTGAAGAAATACCCCGACAGCGCACCTCCTTGCTGAAATCCGGTGCAGTTTTTTAACGGCTCGGAATTCCTTAAGTCGAACTGCAAGGTGCAACGCGACACAACCGGATCAGTTTTCCCGGGATCTCAAGTTCGGTCATCGCATGGAATATATCCATGCCATGAATGCGGCTTCAAAATCGATGAAAAGGTGGTACTTATCGATTAGAATCTCGCTGGTCTTCTCCAGGAATTGCCTTAGTGTAAAGATTTGGTCTATAGTCGATTTGCTGGAGCGGAAGCCGCACTGGAACGTATCGATCTAGACGTTCACACTGTTGCTGGACAGGACCCTGTAGGCGACGTTGAGCAGGGATATACTAAGTTGTTGCAAGAGGTTGGATTTTTTTTTTGTGGATGGTGAAAATAACAAATCTGATGGCAGAGCTGTTCGTAGCGACGATCTGGTGGTTAGCATACAATAGTTCATCAGTAGACGCCTGGAATATCAGCTCCACGTGTCCCAGGTCAGAAAAATTAATAAGAATAAATGCTGGTGTGCTTCAGGGCTCCGGTTGGTCTCTGTCCTTTTTTCTTCTAATCATTAAATGTCTTCTGCATGATACTTCTGCTCTTCTTAACTGTTTTGCTGAAATAGATTCTGCTATGTACGAGTTTTATGATTCGAACCACTTCGAATGCTTAACTTTTGCTGTAACGTAAGGCTGACTCATTAAATTCATATCTTGACTGGAGTGCTTATTCCCCACAGAGACGGCATAGAATCTGATGTTTACAAAATACAAATCCGTTTATTACTGTTCAAACTAAACTACTACCCTCTTGACGTTGTGTCTGGGTGGCCGCTGTATAGAAGAAACTGTATAGCCTTTCTGTATGATCGTCTCTAATTATCTTCTGTGGAATGAACAAATACCTCACATCTCTAAAGGCACCGTTTGGACTTTATTGGAATTTGCAAGCTGATCCGGCTAATGCAACTCTATTTATTTTGGAAAGTTTTCCGAAGACAGCCTTGAAATTGCTGCAAACAGAGACAATCTCGTCTTGAACGTTAACTCATTGCTGCGAGACTGTAAACATTTCTCGGTACAGTCGGCTGTCGATAATTCGAAACTCGGTAATTCGAAATTCTCGATAATTCGAGCTGATAGTAAGGTCGGTGGAAAACCTTGATAAATTGAAGAAAACCCATGTATTTTGCCACTCTCGGTAATTCGAAGTGGTTGCTAAGTCGGGCAGCCAGCAAACATGCGTAATTCGAAATCTGTAGCTAGTTTCCTCTCAGTAATTCGAATTTTTTGTCGTTCTTGTTTCTGGTTCTCTGTTGCTTACCCAGCTGTTTTTTACAATGCTTTGATCCCGTTAGATTGTGACGCGAGCGACGTAAAAAACGTAAGTAAAAAATGCAAATTCAAAGGATGGATGGAGCCTTTTTCCTAACTTTGGTGAAACTGTGACTTTCGATGAACTTGTACATTTGTATGAGACTTGTACATTTTGATGAGGCAACTACATGTCTGCGGAGCTCTGTGTGATGTAAAAATGTTGGCAGCTTCCAAATTAAGCAACAACAATGAAGACGACGATGAAGACGAATCAGAAGCAGAACCAATTCCGCCTGTTACAAGGGAGGCAGATTCATTGCTGTGCACATTGTTTCAACATTTACCAGGAACCGAAGTGGCTGACGAGGTATTCTCGGCACTGGCTGTTATAGACAATGCTCTTGACCAAGCACGCTGAAGGTTTTTGTTATCGTCTTTCACTCCAACTCGATAGTTTTTCTTAAATTCGTATGTTTTGTGAGGTCCCTTGAGTTTCGAATTATAGTGAGTCGGCTGTATTTTTATATACAGCAATCTGTTTCATTCCCCAGCTTAACCTTTGTGTGGATACGACATACCTGGGTGTGTATTTGCATTTTCAAATTCAGACATCATGGAAACAGCAATCCTTACAAACTGGGCGGATTTCTCCAAAAATGGGTAAATAGATAATAAATTACCATAAACTTCCACCAAAATGCGATGACTTTCGGCAGCAGTTGTCGTCATATTAAAGTTATGAAGAAGAACTCTCCGCAACAACACTTTTTCAGGCACAAAGTTCTACATATTTGAGTGAAAAAAACAATTAATGTTGTTTACGCTTCAAATGAATGACATATACTGAAATGACGTACAATGACAGTAGCTTTCCAACGCATGTTCCAATGGAATAATACAAATTACGTCATCTCTTAGCAAACCGCACGACAATAGTTCATTATACGGAGAACTTCATTATATAGAAGTTCACAATTGGGAAGTTCGACTGTATGTACATTTCTTTAATCAGATATTTGCTACCCCATCCTCTCGCTTTTATTAGGCTCTGTAAATAAATTCAAAAATTAATTTCGATTGTTTTCTTATGGGACTGAATGAAACGATAATCGAATTAAAATTCTAACAATTGCCAATTTATTCGACTCTGGGGTTCATTCGCAATCGCTCATCGCTGATTTGCAAATGGTCGAGTAACAAGAGCAAGCTCAGTACGTAATTTTCCTTGATTACAAATATTTTGTGGAAAAAAGGGAAGAACGTAGCCATCGTAGATTTATCTTACATAATGTTATGAGGCAAAATTGATGTCCACATTGATCGACTCAAAATTCATTCCACGATTTAACATTATTTCCAACTTTCAAAAGAAAATATCTGGAGGACCCCATATGCCACGCCAGTATGAATGAGAAGCGATGCTAGAGTAGAGCGGAGGAATTGAACACCTAGCATCCAGCTTCCAGTCACCGGTCACCACAAGAGGAAAGCTATAAGACTGGTAGCGTAAAACAGTAAGGCAACTGAACATCAAATTTTTTCTGTAATCAGCACAGTCGATCTAACAACCTGTCACTCTACAGTTTGTGGTACCTACTTTCAATTAAACTTAAAAAAAAAAATTAAATATTATTTCATTGTATTTAGTGGTCTAAATGGTTATATTATCTTCATATTCCTGATTCAGATGTCTTAAATACAAGGAATGTGCAACTCAGTGCCACACCCGGGATTGATTAACCATTGTGCCACACTCGCACTGACACAAAGGTTAAACAAGTTCAGCCGTAATTGTAGCATATCTGGAAATGTCCGTACATTTGAATCATCAATTTGAATGAATTTAGAGCCGAATTTCGGAGGGTCTCTGGATTTATTATTCAGTCGTTCTACACAGAAGTGAAATGCCTAACTCAACTCTGTCTTCCTTCCTTTATGATCTTCAGACATTCAAAAGATATTCAAAATCAATCGATTTGTGGACTTAAACTAGTGATGGGACTCGAGTTGCGGTTAACTTTAGTAACTCTAGCTGTGGGAAATACTCGCCGGGATAGGGTGAGAAACACGGCAGTGCGCTTCTTCGAACGGAGAGGGCTATGCTCTGTTGGTTTTGTCACGTGGCACGAATGTCAACTTCATCACGACTTCCCATGTGGGGCGTTGAATGCGATCCCATCTTGTAGGCGACCGCTTGGCAGACGAGGACGAGATGGTTGGACCAAGACCAAAAACTCGCCTGGTCGTCACCTGGGCATAACTCCTGGTGAGTTAAAGTCTATGGCGGATGATCGAGTTGCCTAGACATCTCTCGTGAGTGGTTTACCCCCGCGACCCCCTTTAGTGGAGCATGCGGGTTAGAAAATGATGATGATGATGATTCTCTCGGCTTATGCAGCCACATTAACATTTGTGCCACCATGAGTGTTGTCCACTATCATACCAGCCTCACGAACTTTTGCAAACATGTGCAGCAGTCCCGGAGGGTTCTTCATTTCGGCCAAAACCCCTTTTCAAAAAACGCACTGTTTGAGCTACACATCACATACTTTGGACATAAGTTTTCAATATTTCCCAGCGTTGTTCAAGCGCAAAGCGGCCCATTTCGTTCCGCAGAGATACGATGCTTTCACACTAGCAACTTTTTGAGCAAGATTCTTGCAATGTGTGTGTGATTTTCTGTGTGCAATCCCTTTTGCCCCACCCCCTTGCCAACAAGTTGGAAAGGTCGCGGGGAAATTCAGCGAGTGTAAAAGCGGCCCTATACACAGGATTAGGCTTGTGTAGTTCACTAACGAACTAGTTCGAAAAACAGATCTTACAAGTGAACTATCTGAACTAAGTTCACAATATCATTTTATTTTACGTCATTTAGTTCATACATGTGTGTACACATTGTGTGTATGCTTGTATTCAAAAGAATAACTAAACCCGATCGAACTGAACGAAACTAAATTGAGTGCTTCGATTTGGGTGTACTTTTCGCACATGAGAATCGGATTTTTGTCTATCGCAGCACAGGCGCATCGAGCATCTTTGCGTTGCATGTGGTGTGAAGTTGATCTGTGAAGTTAATCTATATATAAATACGTGCTGCTTATTTTGCTGTACGCCTATACATCCTTCTACTTACCCGATTGACGTGATACTTACACCATTGGAAAGATTTCAATGTGTTGTTTTTGCCAAACGGATCAGTACAACCTTGGTATTTTCGGGCGAACCTAGTTTGAAAAACTGTATGCGTACGAATTTATGTACATACATACCTATGCGTTATAAGGTTATAACTGGCGCTGTGAATGGATGCACTATTGAGGAGATTAAAGATTTAGATTTAAAATTAAAAAAAAAAAACTTGAGAATAAAACCGCAGCTGTAATAAGAGAACTGGATAAATATCTAAATGAAGAATATCTATTGAGTGTATAACTTAATTCGTTCGGTTTGCTAAGAGATGGCGTAACTTGTATTATTCCATTGTTATTATTCCGTTAGAACATGCGTTTAAAAGCTACTGTCATTTGACGTCATTTCAGTATATGTCATTCATTTGAAGCGTAAACAACAACAAATTTTTTCACTCAAATATGTAGACTTTGTGCTTGAAAAAGGGTTCTTGTGGGGAGTTCTTCTTGATTACTTTGATATGAAGAAAACTGCTGCCGAAAGTCATCGTATTTTGGTGGAAGTTTATGGTGAACATGCACTAGCTAAGCGAACGTGCCAAAAGTGGTGATTTTGGCTTGAGCAACCAGCCAAATCAACGGCAAAGCCGAATATCCATAGCCCGAACGTAATGCTCTGTATTTGGTGGGATCAGAAGGGTGTGCTGTATTATGAGCTGCTAAAACTGGGTAGAACTATCAATGGAAAACGCTACCGAATCCAATTAATCCGTTTGAAAAGAGCAGTAGCCGAGCCCGCAATATCAGCGATCAGACGTAAGGCAATAATTTGCCATCATGACAACGCTCGGTCCCACGTTCCTATTCCGGAGAAAAGAAAAAATGTATACCCTCATGTTTATGATTTCATTTTAAAAAGATTTTGCATTGTCGCTTCTTCTGTCCCTTGTGAGTGTATATTTTCTGCTACTGGGCAAATAATCAATGAAAGGACGTTACTTTAATCTGGAAAAGTTTAAAAATTAGGCTTTCTGCACAATAACATGTAAATCTTCCGAATTCAATTAATTCGACAAAACTACATACATATTTGAAATTAACAAATATTTAATTTGTTTGTATTATATGAATCGTTTTGCTTGGTTTTATTTTATCCTTCAACTTAGAAAACTCGCACAAAACTTAGCAGCTTAGCAGACTTACATTGAACTAAATGAACTAAAAGAACGAACTAGTTCCATAAACAGATTTGAACTAAATTGAACGTTCTCTGGACTGAACTAAAATGCACAAGTCTACACAGGACAAATTTTAGCACACCGACACAAGTGTCGTGTGTATGGGGGCTTTTACTTTGAATTGGGCAAATCAAATGGATTTGTTTGCTGTCGCTCTCTCTTTTAATTACCTATCAACTTATTTGTCCTTGTACATTCAATTCATTCTTCTTCAGATGAACATTTCGGTGCAATTCACTGGACAAATCCTAACTTGTTTTAAGTGATTTAATCAATTCAAACTTCCTAACGATTAACGTATCAAACTATTTTTCAATTTTTGACAGTTAAATCATTAGAGCTGTCACTTTGGATGAAAAATTGTCGTGTGCTAATCTACTACGTTCTTGACGCGTCGTGTAAGTTACGGAATGCTGATGATAAAACGACAGTCGTGTAAAACGACAAACGACTTAGGGAATCTGAGTGAATGTTCAATTACCTCACTAATCGTATGTTTGTACGATATGGTGAGAGATGCGATGATCTCCGACGAGATGTATTGTCGGAGTGTGCTACAAACTGTACAATTTTGTTCTAAAACTTGTTTGTTTCACAAGCAAGTTGTTTGCGCTTCTTACTTGAATGTTTATGTAACACTTGATTGTATTACTAAAACTAATTTCTTTTTTCAGAATAAATTATGGGATCCACACGTGTTGATGCATCCAGTCCAATTGACGCTCAGGGAACTCTTAACTCCGTAGATGGTGAATTCAACGAGTCGCAGCTTTCAGAGACCCTTCTAAAGATAGCAAAAAAGGAACTGCGAGAAGACAAATGCTCCAGAGACCAATGTTTGCAGCAATTCAGAAATTGGATACAAAAAAACGAAGATATTCAGAATATAAAAGACGAAGATCTGTTCCTACTGCGGTTCCTGCGTGTGAAAAAGTTCAGCTTACCGATGGCTCAACAAACCCTGCTAAAGTATCTAAACTTACGTAGAACTTTCCCACACATGGCAACCGATCTGGATTTCCTTGGGCCCAGGATGAATCAAATTATCTCAGCCGGTTACATTTTTACGTCACCGATTCGCGACAAATGCGGACGCCGAGTCGTGATTATCAATGCCAGATATTTTAATCCGAAGATTTACTCAAGCGAAGAGCAAGCCAAGGCTCACTTCATCACATACGAGACCCTAATGGAGGAGCATGAAAATCAAATTCTCGGTCTAACGCATGTTGGGGATTTTTCTGGTGTCACAACAACACACGTGACCAACTGGAATCCTACAGAATTTGCGAGAGTTTTCAAATGGGGTGAGCAATCCTTGCCGTTGCGGCATAAAGAAATTCACATTGTGAATGTACCAGCATCGCTTAAATGGCTCATTGACTTTGTCAAGACCAGAGTCAGTACGAAAATCAAGAATCGTTTGAACTGCTATACCAACGACAAAGACTTGCATAAATACGTTGACATTGAATGCTTGCCATTGGAACTCGGCGGCAGAGTGCCCATGAGCGAAATGATTGAATCCTGGAAATTAGAACTTGCAAAGAAACGGGACGCACTACTGTCGTTGGATAGTATGAAACTCTTGAGTGATCGTGGCATTACCACAAATCGCAGCGGTGATAAATCTGTACAAAACGGCACGAACTTTGTGGCTCATTTTGAATCGATGGCCGGAAGTTTTCGTAAACTAGAAATAGATTAGCATCTCCTTTCCCGAAACGACCACACTAAGGAAAAAGCATTTCAGCCAGTTCACCCAATTAAATTAAGATATATTTTTTCCATTTTCATTTTTTACTTGTTTTCACGAATACGTTTTTTTTTTGTAGAAAATAAAATACTACTAGATTACACACTCTGCATTGATAGCATACATTTTATTTGACCATAACCTACAACGGCATAAGATGGTAAGCAATATAAATACATGCATACATGTGTACATTGTGCATCGCTCAGAGGACATGCAATAGTGTGTCGAATCGTTGCCACTTAGAGATACGGTTGAAAAGCGCCTCACCATCGTAATGAGATATGGACAGGTTTCTCATGCCGAACACTTGGTAGGAGCTGTGCAGTTTCTTTCTCCGCACGAATTCATGTATCACTGATAGGGCACTTGTGCATTGGATGTCAGTCGGTGGGACGGTAGTGTAATTGCCTGCAATTTGTATTTGAATATTACTTATTTGTGCGATGATTACGTGAGTGAGTGGAGGCAGGAAAAACATAAAATATAAAACATCGGAGTAATAAAAAGTGTTTATGCAACTTACCAATAAAACCAATTACCAAAGAGGTTTGCTGTGGCAGAAAATTTAGTCCGCTCTCATAATTCCATCCCCGCACTTCGTACGCTTGTCCATTCCCACTAATGAGGAAGTTGTACGGGATCTCATTGTTTGCCTCAGCTTGAGCTTTCTATTTGAGAAATACGCCATAAGTTACATGAATTTTCCTCGGGCTGCAATCGTCGTTACCTGCATATTTCTGAGAATGTCTGTGCAAGTTTCAAGATCTGTGCAGCTTTCCCCTCCGGTTTGTACCATAATAATATGCAATCCTTTGGTGTCATTGACTTTCCTTCCCAACGGCACAGCAATTCTGCTCCAGACATCGCGGTTTACGAGATCCAACGAGAAGCTTACTACCGGCAGACGGCCTGTGAATTTGATAGAGAACGATTAATAATATTATTCAGTGCACCTTAGCCCACAGTATTTGGTTACCTTCCGTTGTCAGGAGATACGATGCGATTGTCATTCCCCCGATCAGTAGTACTGAGAAGCCCAGCAAGTGAATATCAAAGTGTCTTGGTGGACTCAGTGCCTCTGGCGATTTCGCATCCTTTGATTTTGATTTCTCCAGCAGAGGCGTGCTCTCGTCCGGCTCGATTTTGATGATGATAGAGTCCTCACTCCCACTCCCTCCCCAGGCCCCTGAGTCATTATTTTCTGCCGCTTTGAAATGGAAAAACGTGTTTTTACTGGGGTTAATCAAAGCAAAAGCATTCCTCGAAAATGCAGTTATTGAGGAAATAATGCTGAAGTTGTTTTTTGCAAAATACGACACTAGTCCGTTGACGTGATAATTTGTTATAATCAAAGGCATCGCTGTGCAGCAGACTGGGAGATGGCTCGATAAGTGTGTGAGCTTTTCGTTTAACTCTCCTTATCTACGCTAAAATACCGACTTTAATTCCGATATAAATAGTTCTTATCTGCCTATGCAAATATGTGTATATGCTTTTTTGAATGCTACTCAATTGTACTTAACCTGGCTGAAATTAATAAAAACAAAAATGAAGAGTGCAATTATAAATGTCGATGGCGCGTAGCGTTTATGGTGTTTCAAGTACTGCAAACACCATAAACGCTAAGGTGCATTTGACCAGGAAGTAATTGCCACAGGACGGAGGCTGTTTCTTGATCTATAAATACATAAAGTTTGATTTTTTAGCTATTACCTTTTGGCAACACTGGTTTAAACAGCTGACGCACGTTTTGTGTTTTGTTTCACTGTCAAACATCTTCAGTTTGGTCTATAATTTAACCATGAATCGTCTTACAAACGAACAACGCTTGCAAATTATTGAATTTTATTATCAAAATGCGTGCTCTGTTAAGAAAGTTCATCGCGCGCTTCTTCCATTTTCTTTTTGGCTCACTTAACGCCTTTAGACTATTTTTTGTGGGGCTATGTTAAAGCTCATGTCTATACAGACAAGCCCGCTTCAATTGACGCATTGGAAGACAACATGGAAGCATTTATTCGTGAGATACCGGCCGAAATGTTGGAAAGAGTATGCCAAAATTGGACTAAGCGGATGGACCATTTGAGGCGCAGTCAAGGTCAACATTTGCATACATTTGAAATAATCTTCAAACCTTAAATTATATGGACCGTACTATCGATCCAAATAAAGATTTCATGCATTTTTCTGAATTTTATGTGTTTTTTTTTTTTTTTTGAAAAACTTTCCTATAGCTTTTAAAAAATGTCCCTTTACAATTTGAATATTCAAATACTGCCTTTTGTTTCTTGTGTTGATTGGGATTGAAAGCATTGAATCGATTATTCAAATTGGAATTGTATGGAACTGTGTGGGTAACATTCTTATTATTACATACGATTTTATTTTTCTTTGTACTTTGCAGTGCTTTCTACACTTTTTGAGTACGCGACCCCTTTGTCAGTAAGAACTTGTTTCAGTTATTTAAAAATGTGCATACATTGAACCCCTTCCAAACCCGGTTTAAACAAGATTTTACTTATTAGCTATGGAATTCCCTCTCGCGATGCCAAGAACTGAAAAATCATAAAAATTGTAGCCGTCTTTTCAGTTTGTTTAAAGACGGTGGATTCTTAGTAGTATGTTTACAGCGCACATTAATTCAACATTTCTTCTAGTTTCAATATTTCAGCCCAATGTTCAGGATTTCGGCATTTTACAGCATTTCCAAATGTTGAATTTTAGCGAAATGTTGACTTTCGTCGCTGCATTTGTAAGTTTGTCAAGTCGAACAATTTCACAATGCCGCGTTGGTGCGTCGCCTCGTTGTTCAACCCAAAAAAAGACAATGGGTGGTGTTAACGCTGCAAAATTTGAGAAAGTCGCTATTGTACTAATTTTAAGGTTTTATCATGCATGTGGTGCAGTGTTTAGTTGTATTTTCTTAAAATTAGTGTTGAATTTATTTTCGTGAAAGAAATATGATTCATATAAAATAGTCGGCGGAGTAATTTTATGGTCTCCAGGCTGGTCACGGCGTCAAAAAAGGGTCAAATTGCGACTGGAGTCGCATAGCGGCAACCCTGGTGGTGTGCATAAAAACTGAGAGAACACTTCGAGTGAAAACTCTTGAGTCGAGTGCTTCCGTTCAAGGAAACACTCAATTTGGTGTGAATAAAAAGTGTCCTCAGAGTAGGTTATTTGCCTCAAGTTGACGTTTAAAAACTTGAGTAAGGGTGAGTGGAAAGTATAGGCAATACTGTTTTCAAACATAAACAAACGAAAATCAAATAACTAGTTATAGTGCATTATAACGAAGTTTCGGGGACACAGGGGATAATTTCAAGAGCCTGTATAGATTCCAGATTCATAACATTGAATGGTGGGACCCGTGGTGATGCCATGCCAAGAATTGAGAAGATGGCAATATTCCTTCGATACATTGGTGACCCCATGTTAGAGTTGGTGAGGACAGATACACAAGTGTTGGCAAATGTTGTTTATGGATGCATTTTTCTCCAACACAAGATGTCTGGCGTTGGTACGGTTTTGGCGCGGGTAATATTCTAAATATTTTATGAAATCGTCTTCTTCCATTCCAGATTTCGGTTTTTTTAAGGGGTTTTCACTTTATCCGTCAAAGTATTCCTAAATAGTATTTTTCATACTTTAACTTCTTTCTGTCTGGAAGTCACCTCCTATACACACTCGGCTTCTACAAGTGATCTATCACTACATTACATCTTTATTCACACCAAAACGGAGATAGGACTCAGCTTGCAAGATATGAGTGGAGAGCAGAAATGTAGTATGATAGAGATGCCCAACTTCCACCTCTCGTGCCCCTTAAAATTTTTGACAACCATTTTTTATATCGTTTTCTAAAGCCAAATTGACCAATCTCAGAAAGGCATTTACGTTATTTCGTGAATAACCGTCAAAAATTCATGAATAACTGTCAAAATGTCTATGAAATTCGTCGATGGACTAGGGGTCAATCAGCTGTGAAGTTGGGTATCTCTATCGTCCTCTATCATCAGAGGTTTCATTGAACTTGACGAAATAATATTTTTTTTACCACCAGATGCAGTGTTTCCTCCAAAATGCTGAGGGAACGCACACACTCAATTTGTATTCACACCACCCAATGGTTCCATGACATTCACTGCGTCGTGCTACGATTTGAATCTCACGTAAGCGACGCACTCTATCATCAAAATGTTTTCGACATGCTGAAACGTTTTTAGTGCTTTTTGACATTTCGCTTACTCCACATTTTCATTGGGCGGTAAAGTTTAACGGAAACTAATAATGTTTGGAAAAACAATGATGATTGTGACACAATTTTGCGTCATAGCAGATACCACCACGTAGTCCAGGCACCAATGCTGCATTGTGAAACGTGCATTAATGCCTTTGCAGCCCGCTGACATAAACAAATACCAGCTTTCTGCAAAGCAATCAGTTATTTTAAGTGATCAACACAATATATTGAGTGAACTCAAATTAATCTTTAAACTGATTTCCAATCCCAAAAAAATATCAGCAAGGAATTCAGACAGTAGCTATCATTTAAATGTCCAGTTGGAGCTCAAAATTGAATTTCGAAATTTTTTCCATGAAATGTTCGATTTATGTGCGGTGATAGGCTGACAACACACCGGATCAAACAAAACGTTTTTCGAATGTAACAAAACGTTTTGATATCCTTTTTTGTTTGGTGTGCTTTGAAATATAACAAAATTGAACTTGCTACTGGCTTTCAGTGTTGTTCTACATGTGGTTGGACTCAGACGATGAAGCTGTGCCAAATTTATGTAACGTTTTTGAGGCAAAGGACGCAAACAGCAGAGAGTGATGGATGCATTGACATATTCTAAAAGGAAATGCTGCGGAGGTTATAAGCTAGAGTTATAAGCTTAACGCCTACTTGCTGCCCTCGCTTATTAGGCTTAACACATATTCTTATAATACTGTATACCTGCAAAAACCAAAATGTCAGTCAACGGCAACGAAATATGTTTTTCTGGTTTGCTTTGGCTTTTATGTTTTGTGTTGCGTCATAAAGAACAGTCTTCGAAACAGATTTGTTGCATTCGGTATAAAAGATGTGTGTTTTGTAGTAGGTGACATGTAGGTGACACTGTTCAGAAAGAAGCTACTAAACATCAACAACCATCCTAACTAGGAATTCAGGAACCTGAGAAACACAATCCCCGGACAACACTACCTCAACGCGTTAAATGTGCTAAACGAGCAGAAATTTCCAACGACGTCGAACAACGAGCTGCATGGATTCCAACAGAGCAGCGAAAGCAATCACCATCGAGGCTAAGTCGGCTAACACATCACCACCCAATCCCAAAAGGACCACCATGGACACGGACTTGAACAACCCGATGTAAGCACCTGCCATTGTAGGACATAAAAAAAAACCAATAAACCGACAATAAAAATAAACGTTAAATTAAGCAAAGTACAAGAGTTGGCCCCCTATGGTTGAGGCAACACCCCAAACTTTAGTTTGAAAGTCTAGCTGTAATCTCAATTGTAAAAAGAAATTCCGTTCAAATAAATTTTTAAATCGCTTTTAAATCACGTGTGTTTTATTTTGTTTCCGTTGGTGTGTAGTCTCACTCACTGTGTCGTCTCCACTGGACATGAACCATGCCCTGTTCATAAACATGATGTGGTAAAAACTAGTGGAGGCACAAAAATCCATGTCCAAACCTACATCGTATCGGAGAGTCTTGATTTTTAAAAGTTGGACAAGAGATTTAACGTATTTCCATATGTGCACGATTTTGTTTACATGGAGTGGTAAATATTGAGAGTAAAAGTAGAAGTTTTAGTGAATACTCAGTTGATTGGTGGTTGGTTGTCCGCTTTTTGTTGTTGACGCTCTCTCAGCCAAATTTGAAGTGAAGCTACATGACATATCTTGTCCACGAAAGAAAATATCGCGTATGACTGTTCAGATTGTGGTTGTGATGTCAGGCAGAAATATGCCCAGCGGAGACGGGCCACATGGTGAGTCAAAATTTGTGACTTTTTCATATTCTGAGAAAAACATCATAACTCGTGAATATCGCAGCCACTCCCTAGTCCATCGACAAATTTCAGAGGCTTTTTGACAATTATTCATGAATTTTTTAGAGTTATTCACGAAGTAACGTAAATGCCCTTCTCTGATTGGTCAATTTGACGCTGAAAATCGATATAAAAATTGTTGTCAAACATTTTAAGGGGCAAGAGAGGTAGAAGTTGGGCATCTCTATCATACTTCATTTCCGATCGCAACACAATACCTCTCAAAATTGTGATGTTCTCTTTTCGCTTGCACATCACAAGGAAAAAAAGAAGAGAAAATAGAGACAAATGAAATAATGTCAAGGCAGTAAATATTTTTAGATTACAAAGTAGAAAGAAATCTAAGGAATTTACGAAAAAGGAATTTTCCTTTCGCATTGGAGGAAAAATGTTTCAGCAATTTCTTCCGATTTCCATCAAAATCTCCTTTATCACACGAATGTCAGATGACTGTCAAATGTAAAAAGGTATAGGTAAAATGAAAGGTATTGATATGAGGAGTTCAGGGATTACATACTGAATTATTGATGTTCTTACAAGATTAAAAAAACTGGAAATTCGAACAATTAAAAACGTTTTGAACACTCGTGTGTGCATGCTTCTGACTCAATCAATGACAACATTGGTTAAATAATAGTACCATTGGAAAAACTATCGACAGCTTTCGATAGTGAATACCATCGATTAAATCGATAGTGATTCGAGGATCTCTTTATCATCGAAGAAATTACAGCGGATAAATCGATATCATTAAGCTCTCATATTCATCTGATGGTACAGAGTTTGCATAATTTATAGAAAAAAACTATTAAGATTCAAAAAAAGATGGGTATTAAACTCTTTTTTTTAATATGTCAGTGGAACACTCCGATCTACCGTCGATAAAGATGAAAGAACATCTTATAGACTTAGTTGCTGATGGCATGCTGAGAATGGAATACAATTTAAAAATTATTGACAATTTGTGACAAACTGTGGGCAAATTAGTTTCAACTGTGGCAGCAGTGGCGTTGTGTGTTGTTCCGTCGGCCCCTAGGCACTTGAGCCTACGCAGCACATGCTCGATTCCCCGTACGAACACCGAATACTTTTCACGGCCCGCATCTTTCGATTCACTGAAAATGCTCAACGAGTATAACTGTCTAGAAAAAGCTTCTCAAATTGGCCGTTCGGAGTCGGCATAGAAGGTCCGTCCGCTCTTGAAATAAACAATAGCACGCATAATACGAGTGGCCGCTGAGAAGCTAGGCCCTGGTCCTCTACGAGTAGCGTCACACATACCACAATATTATGCCAAGGTTTTAGTTGGTTTAGTTATTAGGTTTTTCGGCAATAACTTCTGTTTTCCACAGAATTATGTTAAAGCATTTAAGGAAAGTCAATAGAATTGAAGACATAACGGCGAACTGTCCAAGCCAAAAAATCCGTCGACTACAGTGGCTTCGAACGCATGGACTCCAATATTCCAGCGAAGAGCGTCTTCGAATCCAAGTCTGATGGTGTGAGAAGACGATGAAGACTGAACCTCCGGTATTAAGCCCAACTCGCGGACTCTTAGTCAGCGATGGAAGTCTGCTAATGGTTCAGGCCCTCAATGGCCGCAGCCCTGATAAGTTAGTAAATTGTTCATTCTGGAAAAGGGGACTTAGAAAAGCACAAAACCGAAAAGTTGTCTGCCCTGATTTACCTCAGTTTTCAAAATCTAACGTATTTTTCTTGGACGTTTGTGTAGAAAACTGGACTTGGAATTGTTCCAATATCCAACATTGAACACAATAATAAAGAAAAATCGTAGAGGGATAAATATAATACAGTATCTACTAACTCGGTAATCGTAATCCTTGATACACACAGCTCCTGAATTTGTAAATACAAAATAAGGTATTTTTAAGACATCATACATGTGTACAAAAGCGCTACCATTTGTAACGTTTCATAAAAAATCAATGAATCGGTTTAAAAAATAATTGAAATAAACCTCAATACATTGATCATCCCAGTCCTGCTGCATGGCGCGGAGGCTTGAACAATCTCAAAATCGGATGAGGAACTCTTTGGTCTATTCTAGGGAAAAGTTCTGCCTGCGATCTTCGGTGCTGTTTGACGGCATTTGGAGGAGAGTATTAAACAAGTCAAAGTAACCAAAGTTACTAAAGTGGCTTGGCCATGTAGAGTGTATGGACAACTCAGCTCCCACCTGAAGAGTCTTCGACACCGAACCAAAAATCACCCGGGGAAACGATGGCGCATCCAGGTGGAGAAGGGCCTACTTGGAGTGCGAAGTAGCAGGCACAGGTCCACCCCGCCAAAGAAAGGAGAAGGAGAAGAAATTCACATGGATTCACTTGTTAAAAAATCTGTTTGCGGCTAATTTTAAGATAAATTTAAAAAACATGTGAAATGCGTTTCGTTGATTTAACTGTAAGCTGTCAAACTTCCACATGCTTGCAATTGATTATAAAATGAAAAAAATTTAGACTTTGGTCCAACCACAGGGTCAACACATCTATTTATAAATGATTGAATCTTTAAATTGCCGGCATCCACAAGTGTAATGTGTACAATTTTAACCTTGTCCAAGCAAAATATTTACCTTCCATTTTACGCTGCCTTCACAAATAATGTACTCACAAGTAAACGACTTTGCCGGCGTTTATGAGAGATCAGGGGTCAATTAGAATAGAACGACGCAAGTTAATTTCACGTTAGTTAAATCGAGTGCATCTCCACATAATCCAATTTCGAATTCGTTTAATCTCTTCGAAACAACGGGTGAAATTTTCACTGCTGCCTTAAGCCCTATTCACTTTTATCGCGTCGAACTTTTATTTTCACACGCTGACAACAAAGTTATGATCTGCGAAACCGATGAAGGCGATGCTCATTATGTTGTCTTTCAAAAAAAATAATAAATGAGCCAAATATTTAAAAAGAAAAATACGTGCGTAACGCTTTGTCGGGAACACTCAACTGAATGCTAGTGTCGAGTTCTTGAACCGATTTCGATTGGAGCACACTAACATTGCACCGCTTCAACAACTACTTAAGAATGAATAAATGCAGCAGGCGGGCTAAAAAGAATGTCTGCCGGCCGTGGTGATAAGATAAAGTCCGTTCAGATGAGTGTGCGTTGTAATCAGCACTGTGCCTACTGTACTCAGTTGTTTACGCTCTACGCTCTAATGTATATTTCAGTGACCTGATCACAGATTTATGGCTGATCAGTTCGTATACATGAAGAAAGTTATCGGGAATGGTACAGTGTTTCTCGGGGTCCCTAAATATAAACCAAAGAAGAGCACTTATTACTTTACACACACTAAGTCATTTGGCCCGGCGAAGGTAGGTCTGGAAGAAAGTGAAGGATGGAAAATGAATACCTCAATTCTTAATAACATGCATATTGTACATAGGTATATATACCGGTAAAACAATTACCATTTTTATTTAGTGCATTCTTATTTACAGCTTTTCTGAACTCCTTCGCGTGCAAGGAGGTACCTACAATTAAATGGGACCGCCTCTAATAACAGGAGTAGACTGGATGCATATATTATATACAGTGAAAGCTCTCTTAAGTGAACACCCAAGGGACCGGAGATTTTTTTGTCCACGTGAGAGGGGGGGAACAGGAGAACAAAACTTGAATACGCAAATTGTAAAAAGGATACAGAATTATCATTCTTTATTCGTTTAATTAATTCACTCATTTATGTACGCACTCATATATTCTAACTTTAATTTAAAGAAAAATGCATAAATATGACTTTGTTAGAGTTTACAACGTCTTACTAAATACCACTGACACATCGTGAGATCGGAAAACAAATGTCAGCTGCAATGCCTTTCCGTCTCTAGCTAGCATATTTGCACACCTTTTTCTTTTCTTTCATTATTTGGCAGTACATTCCGGGGCTTTAACCAACAAAACTAGCTGCCTCCAGTGTCGAGGTCCCCTTTTCCTCCAGGGTACGCCAGCTTAAACGCGAACGTCCTCTGTTGCGTTGTCCAACATGTTCGGAGTCAAAAACTGTTCGGGGCGGGGATGAGTTTTTCATGTGATATATGGTCCGGCCATCTTTGGCGTTGGATCCGTAAACGTTGGATCATGTCGCTGTACAGCCGTCGTAGAGTTCGTGGTTGAATCTTCTCCTCCAAAAACTGTAAACGCAAACAGGACCAAAGATCGCGCGCATAACTTTTCTCTTGAAGACCCCAAGGTGTTCCTCATCCGCTTTCGAGATTCTCCATGCCCCCGAGACAATGCGTGTATTCACGTGTTTTGTCAACATATTTTCTATTCTTTCGTTCGATCATTTGTTTACCTGTTTGAACTTGCGTCCTGTTAGATTTTCCTTTACTTTGTTTTTTATCATCAACATCTTTAAATAAGTGTCTTTGAATTGCTGCGCATACACGATAGGACAGTCGATCGTGGACCACCATCAAAGGCACATACATTGCATATTTTGTTAATTCAAGCTTTTGCTTCAATATAACATTATTATCACCAACATTTTGAATATCTTTACAATATGTTCAGGGGTTTTAGGGGACTTGCACGTCGCAGCAGGACTGGGATTATTAAGGTCTTATAAAATTTTAAGGGTCGATGTTGATTTTGAATAAAACACAAATTATTTAGGAAATTATTGTCATTTCTTTTTATTGTGATAATATTGGTATGGTTCAATTATGTATGGAACAAAATCTCGGCCAAATGGCCGCCGCGACCTCGGCGGCACACCTCCATCCGATGGTCCAAATTTTCGATGACGCTGAAGCATAATTAGGTTCTATGCCGTTAATGTGCCGAATTATCTCATCCTTTAGCTCTTGAATTGTTGCTTATCGACGTACACCTTTTCTTTCAAATAACCCCAAAGGAAAAAATCCAACGGTGTCAAATCACATCATCTTGGCGGCCAATTGACATCGCCACCACGTGAGATAACACGGCCATTGAATTTGTCGCGCAAAAGAGCAATTGTTTCGTTAGCTGTGTGGCAAGTGGCACCGTCCTGTTGAAACCACATATCGTCCACATTCATATCTTCCAATTCGGGCCATAAAAAGTTCGTTATCATTACACGGTAGCGAACACCATTCACAGTAACTGCCTGACCGGCCTCATTTTGGAAAAAATACGGCCCGATGACGCCGCCAGCCCATAAACCGCACCAAACAGTCACTCTTTGTTGGTGCATTGGTTTTTCGACAATCACTCTTGGATTATCATTCGCCCAAATGCGGCAATTCTGCTTATTGACGAATCCACTGAGGTGAAAATGTGCCTAATCACTGATTTTCTTCGAAAATTGATCATCCACTGTTGCCATTTCTTGCCACCATTCTGACCATTGACGACGCTTGAAATGGTCAAGGGGCTTTAGTTCTTGAGTCAATTGCACCTTGTAAGCGTGTAAATGCAAGTCTTTATAAGTAATGTTCATCAACGACGAGTGTGAGAGGTGCAATTGTTGGGCACGACGACGAGTTGAGGTGGACGGCTCTTCAGCCACACTATCGCGAACAGCAGCAATATTTTCTGCAGTACGAGGTGTACATATGCATGCACTGGTGTTTTCACATCTCCTACAGACCCGTTTTGCTAAAATTTTTGCACGATTTTTCCGATTGTACGCACGTTGCTCGATTGTGTATCTTCCGATGGTTCAAATTGAGTTAGTCTGAAATTGAGAAATGTCAAATGAAATGCAGAAAAACCTTGACGATTAGGCGTGGTTCACATTTAACATCAAATTTAACCACCCTTTATTTACAATGTGTTCAGGAGTTTGTTGTGCGAGTCGCTCCTAACTCGTAACTCGTGCCGTACAGCAGGACTGGAATTATTAAGGTCTTATATAAAGTAAGCTTGGTCCTTCGAGAGATGGCTCTATTTACCCGGGTTGTACCCGAACCGAGTCAAACCGAGTTACATTTATATCAACCGAATGGGCAAAACCGATTAAACGAACTGAGTAAAGAAAAAAAAAAGCAGTATATGATGCCGAACCCAAAGCACCCCGAAACAGAATGGAATTTGACAGCAAAACTCGATTTTCCTCATTCCCTATTGGATATTGGTTAGGGGAACCTGATCTGTAACAATCCACCACCACCTGCAGCATTTCGGTAACGTTTAGCTTATTGTGCTTTTTGTATGTCTCTTATTTTGAGTGATGTGTCAAAACAAGTAGCTAAGTTGCGTTGAATTGCGAGTAGATACAAAATGAGAAGAGAAACACACAGCCGATATTGGCTACCCCGCGCCTTCACAATCATCTAGGATACACATCCAACATCGAAACTAAACGAAACCAACACGAAACAAAATAGAATTCCATTCCATAATACATTGTTTTCAGTTCATCATCAAACCAAGTTCATCAACCCGGGCTTAAACTAGGTCTATTCTAACCCGGGTTAACTCGGTTTGTAAAACTTTCATGTTTTCACACTTCGACTAGCTAATTGAGAAAATTGAGGAATTGAGATTCACTTTACCTATTAGTTTCGATTTCACTTTCAACTACTTTCGTGGAATCCGCCGATCTTATCGCCAGGCATGTGGTTAAGTTGGTTTCACTATCAAACAGCTGTCATTTATTCCTCAATGCAATGAGATCTCTTAAATATGTTCGATTATTCAAATGAAGCTGTAATTGTAATTAATTATTTGAAGAAAAGGAACACTTTGTAATTCAGTCCAATTCGTGTTGGGGTAAGTACCTATCAGGAAAGAAAAAAAAAGTTACTCTCTCTCTGCTTCCACACTATACTTCATCGGCAGCAGCATTTCCAGCATTTACTTACGTTTTATCATCATCATCATCATTTTCTGACCCGCATGCTCCACTAAAGGGGTCGGGGGGTAAACCACGCACGAGAGAGAGCTCCAGGCAACTCGATACTCCGCTATCGACTCTTACTCATTAGGAGTTGGTGCCCAAGCGTCACCAGGCAAGTTTTTGGACTTGGTCCAACCATCTCGCCCTGGGTCTGCCAAGCGGTCGCCTACCTGGCAGAATCGCATTCAACGCCCGCCTCGGAAGTCGTGATGAAAGGGACATTCGTGCCACGTGACCAAACCAACGAAGCATAGCCCTCTCCGTTTTAACAAGCAGCTCCTCAATGTTGAGTTCCTCGCGCATTGCAGTGTTTCTCACCCTATCCCGGCGAGTAAGCAGCACGGAAAAGTCTCATCTCAGCAGCTTGTATTCGCGATCTTATTCTTTCGGTCATTACCCAAATTGCATGACCATAGGTGAGAGTTGGAACAAATACTGAGTTAAAAACCGCTAACTTGGTTTTGACACCATGCTCAGCCTTCCTGAGTACAGATCTACCAAGCTACCTTAAAAATTTACCCAGCTTGACCAATCCTACAGCGAAACTCAGCGTTACTCCTTCCATCACTCGTGAAAAAGACCCCGAGATACTTAAACTTCTCCACCTGCTTCCATAGGACTCCTCTAACCTGTAACCTGAACAGGCGTTCTGGAGATGACCAAAACCTCCGATTTGTCCACGTTGACCTTCATTCCAGCATTAGCACACACGGCCACAAACCTATCGAGTGCTCGCTGGAGTTTCGTCTGGGAAGATGTGAGGATCACTAAGTCATCTGCAAAAGAACCCTCAACTCTCCCAATTTGCAACATTCCTGCGCCGCAACATGGATGTCCATATATACAATGAAAAGGAGAGGCGACAAGATGCACCCTTGGCGAAGTCCAACTCCCAAGATGAAAGGTGTTGATTTAGCACCATTAACCAGACAACAGCTGCTATAGTTTGTGTATGGAGACTCAAGAGAGGACCATCAATCCCATACTCCTGCAGAACACTCTAGAGTCTATCTCGAGAGACTCGGCCTTTTCAAAATCCACAAATCAACTGTAGATGGGCTTGGCATACTCCCAAGAATTCTCAAGTACCATTCTTTGAGTGAAAAGCTGGTCGGTTGTACTTCTACCGGCACGAAAGTAGCACTGTTCATTCCCCATCCTGGGCTAGAACATAGCTCTAGAATGCGCTTCCAACACCTTAGAGTAGACTCTCCCGGGCAGGCTTAAAAGAGATATGCCCCTGTAGATGGAGCAATCTCTTTTGTCGCCCTTTTTGAAAAGTGGGACAATCACCCCAGTTTGCCAATCGCCAGGTGTCTCACCACGTTTCCATGCCACTTTAATGACACGAGAGAGCAATAAAATTCCCTCTTTACCCATTGCCCTAAGCATTTCTTGCCGGATTTCATGCACACCGATGGATTTGCCAACTTTTAGCGATTCAATCGCCAAAATGACTTCCACCGTTGGACTATTCTCCGCCCCACTCATGACTACAGGTCTGCCATCCTCACTGCCCTGTTCAGGATTGAGCAGCTCCGAAAAGTGCTAGCTCCATCTTCGTAAGATGTCCACCTCATTGGAAAGCAACACACCATCTTCTGATGACTCCTTCGATGATGTTGAATCTCCTTCCTCGACTCAGAGGAATGGTTTGCCAGAACAACTTTTTCGCAGATCTGTGGTCGCTTTTCAACTTCTCGCCGAACTCCTTCCAAGACTGCTCTTTAGCTGCTCGCACAGCCAATTTGCAAGTTCTTCGACCCGGTCACGAGAAGCAGAGTCCCCCAAGAGAATCCAGTCTCTGCAGGTCTTCTTCTTTTCTCTGATGGCTTCTAGAACTCCGGGCGTTTTATACCACGCGGTTCTTTTCTCACCAACAGCCGCCACTCCAAGCCTCCATCCCGTGCAGAGGCCATGACAGCTGCTGAAAACACTCGCAATTCTTTCTCTACACGCGATGGAACAGCTGGAAGTCGCAGAAACCTCGCAGAAATTTAGCCACAACTCACTGTTCTGTAGTTTCTCCCACCGTATACTTACGTTTTTGTTTGGAAATAGAAGACAAATCAACAAGATCATATGAACTCCGCAACTATTTTGAAGCGGATGAGAAATATCCATTTCTTCGGGAAAGATCCGATTCGAAAGTTTTCCGCGATGCAGTAGAACTCACCGACCTAGGGAACTTTGCGGATTTGACGATGCCTTTTCAGGTGAACAATTCAAGTGATTTTATTTCACTCGAGTCCCTCGTGTCATTTTGAAAAAATAACGGAATCCTACTCGAGTAGGAATAGTTCACTCAGCTGTAAGTGAAAAGTAAAGTTTAAAAAACTTGTTACGACAAATCATTGGAACTAAAATCGGGTACAAAACGCAGAACACATTATCGTGCTTTTATTCCTGATCCAAAACATTTAAAAACGTTAAAAGCTCACTCCAGTTTCCATAAAATTTTTATTAAATAGTACAAAATAGATTTAGAGGTTTAGAAAGGCTTGTTGAGAGTCATGACAGCGAGAGCTGTTGTTGTTTCCTAGGCACTGGCGTTTTCTAGTACTAGGTTAGAAGAATAGAAGTGCCCCTATCCAATGTCAAGCAGGTCTTCTCCCTCAAAAGCCATCCCATCACATACGCCGATGATGCATGACTTAACTATTCAATTCCAGAACTCAGAGAATCCACGAATCCAAGGAATCATTTAAGTCAAGCACAAAGAAAGGGGAGTAGTCCCGGTCTCTTTATGATTTACAACACCCACCAAGGTGTGGTTGGAAACATCGTTAGGACCTCTTAATAATGCGATTCACTGATGCTTATACTACCTACTTCTGTCAAGTCGTAGAAATATGGGGCGTCCAAGTGACTAAATCTGAAAAGTTAAAGGGCATTGCAATTGCAAAGAAGGTGTAAAATGGTTTCTTCTTCCTCTTCATCCCTACAACTTCTGCAGAAGTCGTTATAGCGGATACCCAGTCTTGAGGCGTGAATTCCAATGGCACAATGCCCGGTTATAACGCCGATGAGAGTTCTGAGATTCAGTCTGCTCAGTCTGATCAGGTCGCGTGAGCATTTTGGATCGATGATAGGCCATTATTGCTTTGCTATGGGCAACCGGTGCAGGAAGATTATCTACGTTTTGTGTGAGTAAGCGTTTTAAGCTTTAGTAGCATGGACGGCATTCCCCGTCCGGAAAGAGTGTTGAGTTGGTTCCTTTTCTAGCGAGTTCGTCTGCTTCGCAATTCTCTGGGATATCACTGTGTCCCGGCACCCAAGTAAGTTGGATGCTGAAATCTTTCACTATATCGTTAAGAGATAGGCGGCAATTAAGTGACGTCTTGGAGTTAAATGTGACTGCAGAGATTTGCTCGCTGCCTGTCTTTCTGAGCAGAAGTCATTATCTATATCTGCTCTTACATTGTTTTTTAGCCATGACAGAGCTTCCTTGATCGCTATAGTCTCTGCCTGAAAGATGCTACAGTGAGCGGGTGGTAGGAATGACAGTTCAAAATGCAGATCCTTAGAGTAGACGCCCACACCCACTCCTTCTCCCACCTGCGATCCATCTGTGAAAATTCGCAGAGGATCGTCCAGCGTCCGCTATTCAGACGTCCAGTAAGATCTGGGGGAATGCTGGTTAAGAAATTTTTCTCGAAGATGAGCTAAAATATTGTCAGGTCGGTGTTTCATGGGAGGGATCCAAATTTATGGTTGAGTGGTGGATGGTAGTGGATGGAAGAGTGTCCGGATCTGAGCTCCTTCCACATAGGCAGCGATTCACCGTGCTGGCCTCGACCTGCCTACCGAAGAGATCTATCGGCGGAGGGTTAAGCAGTGTATTTAAAGCTAGGGAGGGGATAATTTCCAATGCTCCGCTGATGCAAATCCAAGTCATCCGCTGCACCCTTTCGAGCGGTTTGCAGTTGGTGACTTTGTCTAACGCAGTCCACCAAATAGCAACGCCGTATAGTGTTTGAGTCTGACTACTGATACGAAAAATCAGTGAACCACCCGCCGCTGTAGACCCCATTTGCGTCCTAAAGGTTTTTTACAACAATATACAGCAGTTCAGGCTTTTTTGACGCGTACCTGGATGTTGGGTTTTCAGCTTAGCTTCGTGTCCAAAATGAGGCCCAGAAATTTGGCATTGTTGCTTAGTTATAGAGGGACTCTTCTGATATTAAGGGGAACGAAGACAGGAATTTTGTATTTCCTAGTAAGGTGGACAAGATCTGTTTTCTGCGGATTAACACATTTTTCCTAAATTGCAGACTGCATTATATCCCTTATCGTGGATAAGAATTTCCCAGAAACAACATCATCATCGGCATATGCAAAGACCTTGCACCCTGTCCTAACCAATGAAGTTCATTCACTACCACATTCCATAAAAGAGAAGAGAGTACTCCATCCTGTGGAGTTCCTCTATTAACCGCTCTACAGATCGTAGTATCACCAAGCTCGGAGCAGATTTCTCTGTTATTGAGGAGTTGGTCAGTAAAAGTCACTGAGGACTTTTCGATCCCGAGCCGGTCGAGTGCTGACGTAATTGCATGGGATTCGACGTTATTAATGGCTCCCTCAATGTCAACAAATGCAGTAAGGGTAAATTCCTTACACTCGAGGGATTTCTCTACAATGCCAACAAGGAATTGAGGTGCTGTTTCTACACATTTACCCTTGTTGTAGGCACGCTGAAATATCGACATTTTGTCCACCGAGACTCGTTTCGTCTTTCTTATCGATAAGTTGAAGTCGTCTTTGCACTCATTTTTAAAGCCAAATATCGAATACCTTGCCACTCACCTTCTATTTGCACAAATTAATACAATTACTAAGCAGTTATGTACAATAGAATCAAAACCTAAGAACCAACATTATAATTGCTAACCGCTACCAAATATCTAGTAGTACCTACCTAGATGGTATCGGTAGTTGTACAAAATAATTCCCATTTTTCGTACGAATGTGAGACAGTGACGGAATTTGAATTTTTCGCTGAAATCGGTTATTCTCCTCGAGTTTAAATGGACTAACTCGAGTTCAAGCTGAATCTGAAGAAATACGCATCGCGAGACTAGGGATTAAGCGTGATTTACGACAGCAAGTCAGATTTATCAGTGAAGTTTAATAGCGATTTGATTGGTTTCTCTCAGCTCGCTTAGGTTATTGAAGAAGTAGGAGCCTAGAATTGTTTTCCTAGCTGAGGCGAGTGCCGGGCAGCGGCAGAGGAGGTGTTACACACTTACTTCTTCTTTCTCGTCTCGGCAGCTTCTGCAGAAATCGTAAGACAATAGTCTTAGTAAGAATAACAAATAGTATTTCCACTGCGACGCTGATTATGGATTTTTTTAAGGAGATCAAACTACCAAGGACAATACTGGGCTAGATTCGTTGGGTAAATTGGCAAGTATTGCCTGTATTCCTTCTGGCATTGACTTTTAGTTTGCTTTGATTATTGAGTTGTAACTTCAAGGAAGCTAAGGGAGTACCTATTTTACCGAGGGTTCTGTCATGTGGCAGTGTTTTGCAAGTTTGTCACTTTTCCCATAATGTCTCTATGACCTTCCCAGCCCAATATTTTCCCCAGAATACAATCCGCAGATATTTAAAATCAATGTGCACAGGTACCTCCTCTCCCTTTCTCACTCTACACCTTCGGCCCGTGCTGTGTCTTGAACCCGGACACTTATGAGTATGAACAATCCCTTGCACGCGCGCAAATTATAAAAAACCCAACACAAGCGAATTCGAAACTGTTTGGATATCACGTCAAGAGATGTGTCACAGCTTATGACTATTTTTGATCTTTAGTTTATGTGTGTAATGTAATGTAAAGTTTTTTGTTCGGACAGAGTAAACTCGGAGACAGATTGGCTCGAGAGCGATGTATATAATGCAGAATAGAACAAATGATAGTAATAGTTTAGTGTAGAGAAACAGTATAGTGAGTACGCATTTGATCTACACCGGGACACAAATCATGTCTCTCCAACAACTTATGTGTATACAATTACTGTTGGACTTTGTCGGACCCACAATTACATCGTCTTGTCCGCAAATTCTTCGGATCAGTTCAATGAGAAGATGTTAAACATATTTTTTCCCATTTTTATGTGGAGCTTCTAAAATTTTATTGAAATAACAATTTAACGTTGAACAAGATTTTACTAGCTTTCAGTTTTTACTTTAACAATTTCATTGTAAATAAATCTGAAACGAAAATAAAACCAAACCAAAAAAACAAAACAATTAATTTTGCAAACCAATGACTACAGTCTAAGGATGCCAAAGAACGACATTGGCATACGGAATTGAACTGAAGCTACCGCAATACATTTTCATCTTTTTTTTAATCAAAATAAACATAAACCTGCCTTGTCGTCATACAACAAATCGTTTAATTCTATGTGTTCCTTAGCTTACAAATAACAAATATGGAGACAAGAAATATTTTTATCATAACATATTATTTTGAGCTACTTGTATGCTTTATAGATCTGCCATGCACAAAATGCTGCCGATAATAATGTCATTCCGCGATGGACGTACTTGGCTTTAGTGTTTTCTGAATATCCTAAGACTACTGGTGAAGATACATCGGCCAGTGGTAGCTTCGATAATTTCGCGCCATCACTTTCCACCTATTTGTAGAAATGTTATTTTATTTATGATTTTTTTTATTTTTTGCAACTTAATTTGTTGTTTTTTTAGTACCTGGTACTGACAACATGGATCGTAGTTCCATGAAACTGTGTAAAGGCCTGTACAAAACACGGAAACAGCACACATTGGAGCGCTGAAAATCGGTCGGTCCTGCCAGAGAATGCCGGAAATTATTGATGCCAACCCAGACACTACTGCTGTCTTATGTAAGCAATTTCCAACAGTTATCCAGCGACTGGTTTCATCTCCCAATCGTGTAGGCTCGATTATTATGTAATCAACTTTGGCTTCCAAAGCCTTATCCAGTTCAGCCTCAAACGATTCGTGGGCATTTCCGCTATCATAAACCTCTCGGATGATGTGAAATGTTGGCTGGTGGACTGCACTGTAAAATAAATAGAGTAATAAATTATTCACTCTCAGAAGAAATAAAAGTACATTACACTTCAATGAAAGAGGCAAACAGCTTGAAAAAAAGCTTTATGCTTAATGCTGTTTTGTGACATAGGAAAAGAGAATCATTAACTTGCAAAACAGAAAGATAGTCAGCAGCACCGCTTGAGGAGTTCAAGGTTAAGGTCTATACGAATCCAAGTCGGTAAATACATCCAACTGATTGCGTTAATCAAAAACTGAATATATCATTGCATGCGTAACTCATATCGCAATGAAAACTTGCTCACGTAAATGTGTTTATAAAAGCGTCAAATACATTTTTGGAAATATGTAGATCTATATCAATGACAGTTGCACATATTGGGCACTTTCCGAGAATTTATTGTGTGTAATTTACCAACCATGGAGGCATACATCCAAGTACACACTGATGATGGCAGGAATTAAATTTAATGAATGATCAAATAAATAATTGAATTTACTAAACGTACCTGTCATCGGATTTATTAACCATTTTTTATTGCTTGCTTTACATTTGGAACAATCTACCGTCCATTCGTTAATCCCTTCCTTTCAATCACTGTGAATGGATCTTTGCGAAATGTCAGCTGGACTGAGGTAGACTTGAAGATCATTGCCAGGTTGGAATTAACAATTTCTAAATAAATTTGACATCTGTAGTCTCCTGGCCAGAAATTAAGCATTGTTAATTTTTATTATATTCAGTATTCTTTAACTATTACTTAAATTTTGCTCCTCGAAATGAAATTATTTTCCGTAGAGATTTCATAAAAATATAGCATAAGCAAATGACATTTTCAAGCGTTCGGAAATGGTGCATAGGTATATGATATTTTAAAAAAATAATAATGAAGAGCATTCAATTGATATTTATGTACATATAAACCGTTAAAGCGACGGTGTCTTTCATCTAACTCTTAGTTTTTACGGTTGAACTTAATCTCTCCTTCGCCCAACATCTGCTCTGCGAATGCCACGCCATAGCAACGAAAAGAGAGTATTTTTCTTAGAGCTGGATGAATTAAGCGGTGTTGAATTGAAAAACCCCATACGATTCACATGTGTGAATCTGGCTGGTTTTAGAGTAGGCATCGCGGTAGTTTAAAACTCCCTAGCATGGGCACAATGGACTCAGCGCGTTGCGAAAGGAATGCCGTCATGGCACTAAATTACCTACCTACCTACCCAGCAATCTGTGACAAAAGTGTGTGGAAGCTACAGTATGATCGCTAATTTTCCGTGTAGGTTCTCTAGAGAAATTTAATCAACCAAAGCTGCACATTTTATTCTGGTGTTTTAGGTTAGTTTTGCTCCTATACACATGGCTAGGCGAATGATTAATGGAGCTGAGTCGCCTACGCTCGTACGGGATTACCTGAGATTTTCCCGGTTCCGAGTCCTTCTTCGCGAGACCGTCCGATCCGTTGTTCATTTCCATGAATTCCAGTGTGTCCCGGTATCCAGCAGAGGGTCAGCGACTTCACCGTTGACTCTGTTCTCAGCAATCAACTCTCTTTTGAGCCTTAGTCATGTATCCAAGTATGAAAGGATTAAGGATTAAATAAAGAAATCCTTTCTTCGCTGGTTTTGACAATATTTTTTCAATTTATTCCAACTATTCTCCATCGAATTGTAATCATGGTTAATTAATATTCAAAGGTTATGCACACTGAAACAGACACAATATTTGAACATTTTTATCAGCAGTTTAACAGCTTTATTTACTATCTCTCACAGGTATTAGGATACGTTTTAATTTCGACAAAAGGTAATTTAATAATTCTAAGTAAAAATAACACAGAAATAATCTCTCTTAATTACTTGAAAATTATTTTATCCTCCCTCGCCGTTTGTTGACACATCGTCAAGTTTTGAATTCACAGAACTAAAATCTCCAGTATTGCATGATATAGACGGAATATTGAAATTGGAAAATCCCCGATAGTCTGTGACGGTCGGTTTGATTGGTGACGGCAAAAATACACCATTAGGGGGAGAATCACTTTCAAGCAATGATTTTGGCTTCGAGTCAATATCCGCGTTGCCCTCGTTGTCGATTTTATTTACAAGCGGATCGAATTCCTTTAGGTCAAGTTTTGTATCTTCGGCTACACTATTATCACCGCTAATATCGGATAAATCAAAGTCATAGTTTATATTCGTTAGGCCACCCTTGAATTCAGTGGTAGTTGATGTGAGCAAATCCTCAGGCGTTTCTGTGCCGTCCAATGATGCAGCATCAAATGGAGTGTAATTGAAAATAGGTGATGCGAAGAGCATGTCAGTCGAATTGCTGAGAGGTATTGCGGACTCTGTCGTGATAGCTGGGGACAAACGGTCTTTGGTTGTATCCTTCAAGCATAATGTTGACATTGCCATTGATGTATCGTCGTCTTGTGAATTTTTACAAAGGTTCTCTTGTTTGATCGGGTTAATGGGCATTGGAAGTAGTTGATTTTTGAATATGGCTTTTGATTGGTCACTTTCAATTGAGGCCAAGAGGTTTGTCTGAAAACGTCTTGTCGGTTCTGATTCAGTTTTCGAGGTCGTGCTTAGGTCCATGCTGTGATTGTGTGATCGGATTTGGCCAATAAGGAACGATGGAGTTTTTATTGGTAGAATTACGAGCGGTGCACGGTTGAGAGTGGCTTCAACTTTTTGTGTGACCTCGTTCTGTGGGGGGAAAAAAATGCATGAAACAATGTGGCAAGTAGTTATAAGAAGAGAGTTGTGATTACAGTTTATATGCAAAATAGAAGCTGATATTAAAATAAGGTGCCCGCTGAAAGGTAAGTTCTGTGCAAACTGGGTAATTCTGGATGTTTGGCTTAGTTGTCGGTTCAGGAGTTTTGACGAAAATTGTGTCTCTCACCACATTTGAATGGTCCACATCACCACAAGATGTCTGAGTCTTTGTCTATAATAATAGTAATAATGTAGGTGGCGGTACAGCTCGTAGAGGGCCTGGGCATAGCCCGGGAACCAATAATTTTATGCCGACTCCGAACGGCCAAGTTTAAGAAACATTTTCTAGACAGACAGTTTGTCCGTTAAAGAGGTGGAGCTGTGAACATTATTTTGGTCGCACCGCCGATCGACAAAGGCAGTGAGGCTCAAATGCGTAGGTGTCGACGCACAGATCCGCAACACTAGGGTTGCCTATGAAAAATACCACCCATGATGAAAAATACCTTCACAATAAGAATTAGTTCCACGGCAGAGACTTTTGGGACAGGAAAGTGAGTGGGCTGCGATGTCTCCTCTAAGGACTAAAGCTTACTTACGCAGATCATTGCATATAATGAAATTTCAGCATGAAATATCCCATCATCTTTATAGATAGCCATGATGCCATCCATGATCTGGACATGGGGTCTTTAAACTCCAAATTCATCTCTTCACCAAATGGCCGTTCAGTTAAACATGGCCTGTGGTGTGTATAAGGACACTGTATAGCAGGGGCTTGCCAGACACGTCAGGTATTCCATGCTGAAGATTGATGGTTACAGGATCCTCTTATCTCTTGTAAGATGTTACTACAAGGTGATTGGATACCACTGAATGCATACGGACCAGGATTGGCGTACAAAAACCAATACCAAGCTTTAAAATAAACGCTTTGTTGGGTGTCATTACTGAAGACTGTCTGCTGGGAGAGCATGCAATAAAGTAGGAGCCCATCTGAATGGTATCTGCAGAAATTGCAAGTGTGACGAAAAAGTCCCGCGCGACTCTTGTGCGTCTTACATTCAGATGCCGCTAGGGTGCCGAACGTTCACCCATCTGTCCGACTTAAGCCACATTCTTATAGACAACATCTCAACAACGTAATGACAAGCTGTTTTCCCATCAGCAGTATTTTCCGGGCAAGAGATCGATAAGTCTGAGTACATCAGTGCACTGCTGCGTGTTTCCCCCATATGTGGTAGTGTAAAATAGTACTTCATTCCTAATTCAACTTACCGTAAAATCATCCATTTCTTTTGATAGGTTTGCTATCCCATTTAGGATAATTGCATTTTTCTTTTTCAACAACTCCATTCGCTTCATGTTCTCTGAAATTAAATGAAGGCTTTCACAGGCCAGTAAAGCGCTCTCCCACGGTGTACTGTAGGCTTTTTGTCCAGACATTAGAGAAGCGAATTCATTGGCGGGCATGGCTAAACTTTCAGCGTTCAAATTTTCAATAAAAGAAATCGCACAGCACTGCAAAGAAGGGTGATGATAGTGAAACCAGGCGAAGAATTTACTCAAGCTTACTTACGAGGTTTGTGAAATAATAACCACCTTCACCGCTCATTAGCCTGGATGCATTGCTGAAACGTGTGATATAGTTAATGTTACTATGTAGTCGTACTGGATTGGCCTTTAATACGACAAATATTAAGGCAGGTAAAAACTCATCGGCACTGGCGGGACCCCCAACAGCATGCTTTAACAAAGCAAATATGTGCCGGCAACAGCGCACCGTGCATTCCAGTTTTTCTTGGGGAGAATAGTAAGAATCTATTCCGACTAGTTCTAAGATGAATCGGAAAATTATAAATCATTAGCAACATTATAGTTAGGCAGTGTTTGTCTGTCGGAATATCACAATACTGACGTAGTTGTTATCTATTAGAAAATTTAGCCTTTTAGCAGGCTAAATCCTAGTGCGGATGTGTAGTGCGGACGGTTAAACACTGTTAGATGTGTAGTGCGGACGGTTAGCCACTGTCAGACTTGTGATATTCCGAAAGACAAAGCTCTACATGTGGGTATTGGCTCAGTAATTATAAATTATCACAGGCTTCTTATATGTACGTGCATGTGTGACTCAAAAACGGTCAAAATCTTAGTTTAACTTTATAATTTTACGAATCATGTAGTCTCACCAGTTATTGCATTGTACACAAGTTCTCTCGATTCGGCGTTTACTTCATCAATGCTACAGACTAAGTGTTTCGATGTTATCCAGCTCAGTTGGCGTATGCGCTTTTGTACTTTTGCGTCACTCTCCTCGTCGTTTGTAAAGTAAGGTGAAAACAAATATCTACAACAAAGGCAACATTAATGAACATTTGAAGGTGTTTTTATTTTTTTTTCTGAATATTCACTTGTGATTTTGGGTCATAACGACCTTTTCAAAAAAGTCAATGGTTGCCTCGCGATCCTCCTGTGTTGTTATTGCGAAACGTGGGTCAGAATTCACTACATCGGAAAGTTTAGAATATGCATTTTGAACTATTTCCGATAGTTCCTCAATGTTTTTATTGTTAATATTAATATATGTTCGGATCGCATTATCCAGGCGCTGAATATCGCTTTTAAGCTTTCTTTTTGCATCATCGGGGATTGCTAATTGCTTCAGTTGCAAAATGAACTGACTCTCTGTTGGATCAGGCACATATGGCCGTTGCGGTTGTTGTTCTTCCTTGTGTTGCACTGAAAAAAATATTATTACCAACATCAGCACTTCAAAACAACAAAGACACTTTAAGTACATTTCGAAGAAGGAAATGATTTGGGAAAGACCGAGAATTTTTTCTTTGATGTACTCTGCTCATTTTGGTTTATATGGCGTGTTGGTGACAACTGTGTATACCCGAGGCTGGTTTTCGGGGAGAGTCGTTCAGTTTGTGACTTTGGTAGTGTGGGATCGATCCTTGATGTAAGACTTTCTAAAAAGAGATACCAATAAACATTAAAATTGTTATATTCTATAGATTATGCATTGAATCATACGTTTTTTCTTTTTTTCGTTTCGCTCACGGAAGCACTTCGAACACAGTCCATCAAATTGGGCATTTCCATAAAATCCACAGCCCTTACGACACTTCAAGTCTTGTTGCCCAATACGCAATGCTGGTGGTTTCGCTAACGCCATCTCACGATGTAAACTTTACAAATTTCTTGGTCGTTTAAATAAATATTAAGATTTATTAAATAATAGGCTCTTCACTACCATTTCGATTATTTTCCTGTATTTGGACTTGACGTTTGTGTGACACATCCAATCAATAATGACCAATTCACAGTGGTGGTATAAATAAGGAAAGTCAGGGAACCTGTAGCTCAGATTAAGGTAGGTCCAAACTTTGTTTTCGCATAATTGATGGTTTTTTTAACGCTGGGACATCAGGAGAAAAAGCAAATGTGTTATATATGCAAACAACTATTTTTTTTAATTGGCTTAATAAATTAAAAATTAAAATTATAAATTCCATACAGTTGAGTATTTTTACCTTAAATGAAAAATCAAAATAAAATTCGGTGTCTGGGTAAATAACTGTCAGAGAAAAAGCCAAAAATTCATTTTTTATATAAAATTGCTGTACCTTCGGCATAAATTACGATATGTTGATATAAATTTATTGATGAGCGTTCTATAAAATATAGGTGTGGGAAGAAATGACTTTAGAGTCCAGAAACTTGTCATTTAGATAGGCCCATTTCACAATGCTGCGATTTTGCGTCGCCCCTTCAACCTACACAATACAATCAGAGATGGCAGAGAAGACTACAGGAGGTAATCTATTCGATTAATTACGCGTAGTTATTTAAATAAACTACACAGATTTGTTTCATTGACTATCCACATTTGTTACGTGTGGATTTTGCAGTGCTATTAGAATATTTTCACATTTTTCACTCATAAGTATAATTAAACTGACGTTAAATTGACATCTCAACTACTGCAATAACACAATGCATAGCAGACGTAAGAAAGGTATTTATTCCAAAAAAGTGACATTTCTGTCATAATTGAATTTCAGAGATTTTTTGGCACTCATTCATGAATTTTTGACGGTTATTACCGAAATAGCGTCCTGTGATTGGTCATTTTGGCTTCAGAAAACAATATAAAAAATGGTTGTCAAAAATTTTAAGGGGCAAGAGAGGTAGAAGTTGGGCGTCTCTATCATACCTCATTTCTGGTCGTACTATATTTTGACTTTTATAAGAAAAATTAGAGTGGTGGGAGCAACGTAAATTCACGTAACCGGAGCTCTCACTCACCAACATGCTGAAACATTTAGGTGCTTTTTGACATTTCTCTGTCATTTCACTGTTGCTCCACATTTTCATTGGGCGGGAAAGTATAACGGAAGCTAACAATGTTTGAAATTTAAAAAAAAAAAAAAACAGATGATTATGACATATTTACGCGTCAAAGCAGATATCGTAAGCAGCACGTAGTCGAGACACCAATGCTGCATTGTGAAACTGACATTAGCGCGTTAAGGATATCTAAAGCATGTTTTCGCAAATGTAAACTCCTCAATATACTATATTTCTTACAAGTTCCGGCCACTGCAGTGTCATACACTATTACATTAACTCCGTTTACATTATTGCCCACCAAACCGAAACCGCGAGTTTTGGATGAACTTATATTGAATACTCAATAGGTCGCTCCCACTTAGGTGAGGAGGAACTTCTATTAAAACCTCAATAGGCCGTTAGCACCGAACGAAAATGTAACACCTCAAAATTAACGAATCCCCGCAGTTTCGCTCGGTGGGTATATGGTATTATGCTACGTTTCCAGTTAACCGAAACTGCGAAGTCCGGATGAACACTTACTGAAACCTCAATAGGCAGTTACCACTGAGTTTGAAGTGGTTTCGCTTTCAATTTTAAAGTCACTCGCTCTCAATATACACGTACATTCCAAAAGAAATGCCACTCGATCTCAATTTTCAAATGGTCCCCAGAACAGTTGTTAGTTGAAAAATATAATAATGCCAGAACACCAGAAAATAGAAAGGGATATACGAGTAGTGAGAAAATGAGCACCAAACTAAAATTGACGCTATAGACTTGTTCGGTTTGACAACCTATGACGGATGGCCCCATTTTCATACTTGGCGGATTGACCACTCCTAATCTTGGAACCAGTTGCTGCTAATGATAAAGTGGTAAAATAGTATTTGGTATTTAGTGCTGACCAAACCATTCCACGTTCTTAGAAAGGGACCAGAGCGCTACACTAGCAGAGTAGGTGATTTGTGGTTTTTATCATCCTCTTCATTAATGCCGTTCTGCAGAAATCCTTGTATGGAAAGCCTATACTGCGGGCGTGTATGTGCGCAGTGTCCGGTTATAACGCCGATGAGCGTCCTGAGGTCTGTTTAATCCACCTGCCTCTGCTAATCCACCTGACTCTAGCCACATGTGGTTGGTTGTTTTAATTGTGTGTATCTTAAGCAGATGGTAGGCTGTAGTGATCGGTATGTTACAGTACCCCGACTGGATGGCGCTGTTGGTCAAGTGCCTGCCCTTGGATAGTGGGGTCCCCGGTTCGAAACCCAGTGAAAGCAAAGTTAATACGCTTTTACCTGGTTTGAAAACCTGGTCCAGTCACCATTTGCCGTTGGGATAAAATTAACGGCACTGTCACTGGAGCGGTCTGGGTATCACAATGGACTAATATTCACAGGGATTCGATCCGGGGACCCCATTAACCACAATGTAGGACAATCCGGTTTCAGAGGTAACCACAGTACCTCTACAGCTATGGTCAACATCTTAGAGCACATCAGGCAAAACTACGATAAAGGATGTGTTACTCTTCTCTGTCTTCTGTATTTCTCTAAGGCCTTTGACAACATTAATCATGAAATACTTGCCTGGAAGCTAAAAAATCTTTTTTCATTTGGTGACAGTGTAGTGCGTTTGATTAAATGTTTTCTATCTGATAGATTTCAAAGAGTAGTCAACTGTAATGCCTTCTCAGCATTTCTGCAAGTTAAACAGGGCGTTCCGCAAGGATCAACTCTATGGCCCATTCTTTTTTCCATATTTATAAGTGATTTACCATTAGTGTGTAAAAATTCAAATGTTCATTGGTATGCAGACGATGTCCAAATGTATACAACTAGTCACAATAATAATATAGTTGATGTGTGTGTGTGGATGCTAGCAATTATGATTTGGATGGAACAAGTCTTTTGAATCCAAAAAAGTAGCAGGGGATTCCTATCTCCAAAACAAATGAAAATGTGAGCGCCTTGCCATGTGTTTTTATATCGGAAGCTAAACTTGACGTGGTTGAATCAGCCACTAGTCTTGGGTTTGTTATCAATTCTAAATTGTCTGTGTTATAAGACGCATATATGGATGTTTCCGTAAGCTCTGGTTGAGTCATAGTTCTACCCCAACTGATACCAGACGAAACCTTGTTTCTTCTCTTATCTTACCTCTTATTTCCTATGCTGAAGTTGTCTTATGTCATTGTCTGTCACTCTCAGTCGGTCTGTTCTTAGTCTTACTCACACTAAGTAATACGCATACCTAGATCGAGCCTGGCACTCGCTGGCACCCGCCACGCCAAGGGTTTTTCGTTGACCAAACAAAAATTTAAGAGATTCAAAAAACAAATATCTTTGAGTATCTATACTTATAATTTTAAAATACTTAAAATTAGCATTCGCATCAGGAACCACCAATTATTGGCGAAGGGATGCCGGTTTTAAAGAGAAAAAAAGGAAAGGGAATACGGGACTGAAAGCTATTGAGTAGATGCATTTTGTAATGAAGGCTTCCACGACTTGGATTCCAAACATCCAGAAAACATTGATGTTGATCATGTTGAAAGCATTAAATGGGCCCCACTCGTTTGAGTGGGGTTTTCCGAAGTAGAAGGTTCACTTAGTTCCTTAAATGCGCTTCTAAGAGACAACCGGAGCAGATCATAATCAGAAAGTTTTAAAAAACTCTTGGTTACTCGTGCATGCCACTATGTATAACTAAATGCACATTTACGTTCGTTTTCGTATTTTTGAATTAATGCACTTTTGAATTTTTCAGTGTTTTGGTTTGCTTCTTCTACGAAATCCAGACCTTGATAAGCATTTTTATATAACGTTTTTCAGACTGCACTCCCTCGCCGATGCTCCCCCAGCTCAATCTTTTCCTCTTCCATTTCCATCACTTTCGATACATATCCAAATCCGGATTGAGGGCATTTCGAAGCATTTCAGTGCAGAACTAACCAAGGCATCAACGTTTATGTCTAGACGTTCTGTCTGCGCCTTTGACTTTGGTCAGTGAGCCTGTTTTTTAAAGAAATCGATTTTGGTGATGCAGCAGGAATTTGTGAATTCCACAAACGGAAGGGTTTTTGTAGATATCCCTGGTCTTCAGGCTCCAACCCATAGAATCCCTAGCGTGCATTGCGTTGTATCACAAAATTGACAACTCATAAGCCCTAATGAGAGTTAGTGAGACAGCAAGGGACGCATCCCACAGGTGGAATACATCGCACCGGATGATATTGGTCAATTTTTAACTTTTTGTGCGGTTGACATGTTCATTCTTGTTTGTTTGTCTTTACGATATTTTATGAATGAATGAATAAGGTTTCTTTTGCTAGTTTTTAATAGATTCCTAATAATTTCGAAACTTTAGAATTTCGAATTTCTTTGATTATTGCAAGAGTGGATTGTACACGCAACGTACTCATTGGGTCGGCTATTTGCGTTGCGTGAAGAAAATTGTCTATGGACTCTAAACACACGCACGCAGCGGATTCTATGGGCTAGAGCCTTAAGGTTAGATTGAATTGACTGACTGCTGCGCAGAAGGACAGCAGCCATACTTAAGCCAAGCATAGGACATTTGTGTTACCGCTTGGATCTATGTAAGGATACCTATTCCGCAAAGTGATACTTATCGTACTTACAGTACTAATCGTAATTTTAATACCGAAGGCTGATTCTTATGTTGCTCGGTTCAGCCAGATTATCAAAGAAGTGGGCTCCCAGAAGTCTGAATCTACGGGACGAGAGAGCATAGCAAGAGAGCAAGCAGCTGCATAGTAAGTGTTTGAAGGTTTCTTCCTCGTCCTCGTTCATGCAGCTTCTACAAAAATGATTACAGGAAAGGTCTAGTCTAGAGGCGTGAGTTCCGATGGCACAATGCCCTGTTAGAACGCCAATAAGAGATGTTAATTTCTCAATTATCTGATCAATTAATCTGATCAAGCTATGCGATCGTTTGGGAACGATCAAGCTTTAGCAGATGTTTTATAGTAGCGATAGGCGTAGAAGGTGGGTCTCCACCTGGAAAGAGTGCAGAATGTGTGTCCTTTTTAGCGAGCTCATCCACTTTGCAATCCTCTGGAATGTCACAGTGTCCTGGCACCCACATAATATGATTGCTGAAATACTTGGCCATCTCGTTAAGAGATAGGCGGTAATTAAGGTAAGTCATGGAGTTGTAAGTGACTGAGTCCAGAGATTTGATCGCTGCTTGGCACAGACGATATCTGTGCTTGATACTACATTGTTTTCAGCCATGCCAGAGCGTCCTTAATCGCTATAGTTTCCCCTGAAAGACGCTACAGTGATTTGGTAGATATACAGAAAGCTGGATGTTCAGATCCTTGGTGAAGATTCGCAGTGGAGCGTCGTCCAGCGTCTGGTGATCAGACTTCTAGTAAGATCTGGGTGCTATATTGGTTGAGAAATATTTCTCGAAGTGGAGTTTAGGTATAGTGAGGCGGATACTTACTTCAGTCGAATTAAAAAAAATTACATTACAAAGGACTTACCATCTTTCATGAGGGAAGTAGTTTGTCTTTTGATTTAACTGCAGCCCTTCGATACAATAGATCTATGCTGGTCGCGGTGTCGTTGCCTTCACGGCATGGGTTGTATGGGTATAGAGTTATACCTGCATAGGGTCGTTGAATGGTCCAGACCGAAGTTATTTGCAGGACTGATAGCCATACTAGGTGCTGTCCGTCTGCCAATTAATTCTGCCGGTGGCAAGTTAAGGAGTATGTCTAGTGCTTCGGAGGAGGTAGTCGTTAACGCTCCGCTAATGCATACGCACGCCATCCTCTGCACTCTAGCGCGTGATGTGAGATTGATTTTCTTTTCGAGGTCGGTCCACCGAATTAAGACGCCGTACAGCAGTATGAGTCTGAGATAAAAATACCCAGTGAACCATGCGGGACTGTAGTCGCCATTTGCACCCCATTGCCCTTTTCCAGCAGTAGAGACCCTTGGAAGCCTCCTTGACACGTTTCTGGATATTTAACTTCCAGCTTCTTGTCTAATATAAGACCTAAGATTTGATCACTCTCATTTAGCATTAAAGGGGTCTCGCATTGTGTCGAAGGATCAAAGATAGGGATTTTGTATTTCCTAGGAAAGAGGACTAGGTCCGGATTGACGCCTAGGCCACATTCGCCAGTCCATTTCACAAGCTTGGAGAGCACAGATTGTGGATATATATTTTCCAAATCTGCAATGGCAATATAATCTGCATAGGAAATGACCCAGTCCCTTCAAGTTTCACAAGCAGTTCGTTGACTACTATGCTCCACATTCGATTGGAGAGTACAAGCTAACACGCTCTCTGTCACATTACAAATGTGTGCTAACAGCCAGGCGCCAGAAGGTGTGCAAACAGCCAGCCGATAACAGGCGTGCAAACAGCTAGACGCTAGGTCAGCGTTTCAAGATGAGCAAACCGTGGGTCCAGGACACCACCGTGTGAGAGTCGCCGATCATCCACCGTGGGACGGAATTGTGTCAAGGCTATTGCTCATCGACATCGATCAATTAGGATAAGTTAAAGTAAGTTTTAGTTTTCAATTTACACCACCGCTGTTCACAGATTTTCAGATCGTGGTATCACCAAGCTTATCATTCTGTTGTTGAGAAGCTGGGGAATAAAAGTCACTGTGGGCTTTTCGATCCCGAGTCTGTTAAGTGTTGAGGTTACTGCGTGGTGTTCTATGTTGTTTAGGGCTCCCTCAATATCGATAAAAGCAGGAAGCTTTTCCTCGCTGCCAACAATCGAGTGCAGAGCTGTTTTTGTCAGATTTGCCCTTCTTGTAGGCATGCTGAGAGATAGACAGTTTATCAGTGTTTTCGTCGATCAGTTTTTCTATTTTATTTAATAGAAACAATGATAGACTTATGGGTCTTAGATCCTTTGGTTTCACATGCGAGCATTTTCCAGTCTTGGGTATGAAGACCACGATGGCAGTTCTCCAAGCCTTAGGTACATGACGAAGATCTAAACATCCTTGGAAGATGTTTGTAAACCAGGCAGAAATGAGGTCCGCAACCTTTTGGAGTTCTACTGGGAAAATACCACCTGGTCCTGCCATATTGTAGGGTTTGAAGGAGTTGACAGCCCACAAAACAGTATTTTAGTCATCCTAAAGGGGCTGTGATAGGAGTGGATCTGACTGGTTGGAGCTCCAGTGTGTTTCTCCCTATCCCTGCAGCCCGGGATATGGGTGTCAACAAGACGGCCTAGACTCTCCACTCTGGAGGTGGTCCAGGTTCCATCAGCCCTTTGCATCAGGGAGGGCATTTTGTTAAATGATGCCAATATTTCTGCTCATATTTTAAGGTACTGAGAGCTCGTTTATAGGATTCCCAGTCGGCTTCGATTCGGTTTGCCTCGGCTTTGTGAAAAAGTTTCCTTCATCCTTTGAGAAAGAAGTCTTTTCACTAACTTTCCTTTTAGGGCAAGGTCTGACATCCCTGGCCTTAGGTCGTATTGATAATGTTCTCTTAGAGCACGGTTGCAAGGCGGTTGGAGGCCGCCGAAGTTAAGCGGACTTTGACCACTTTGGACCCTGTCAAACTCTATCTTTTTTATATTCCAAGTTCAGTTATGTCAACAAATCATTTTTTAAGTAGGTACATTTATTTTTTTTAACGTGCCAGTGTACAGTTTGAAAAAGAAAAACGAATATAAAAAAAGAATCAAATAAAGTCATACAACTCAAACAAATGTCAAGCATTTTGTGCTTTTGTTTACAAGTTGAAGATAGCTGAGGTTCCTTCAACAGATCCTGCAACATTTGACGAGCCTAATGAACTGCTGAACAAACGAGAATTAAAGACCTTACAACATCAATTTTTCACAATTACATGTATATATACATAAGAACCAATGCTTATAAATTTTGATCTCAAGTTCCTCATGTTTTATGTACTTCACTGAAACTAGTAGAAAAGTTCCCGAAACCTATTCAACATTTATAACGTTTGAAAGATCACAATTTTTGCTGCTAATTTATGTAACGTATTTGAGACCTCTTCTGTAGTAATTTTCGTCTACGCCAAATTGAGTAGTTAAGAGTTTTGCTTATATTTTAATTTTTTCTATATATTGATTAGAGAGTTGATTAGATTTCTGATTTTTGAGATTTCAATAAGAACATGCTCTTACGAATAATTGGACGTATATTTAATGCAAAAGGTTCTCGTGATCTACAACAAAAATGCTAATTGCGTTGGATGGGCATAAACGAGTGTACCTTGAGAGGAACATACAATACATGCTTGTAAAGAACTACATTCTTATGAAAGATCATTATACTATAGCTTGTCTCACTTAATTTCGTAAAATGTATTTATAAATAATTTGTATATGAATACGTACATATATATCTACATCTAAATAAGCTCCATTTCGTACAAAATATAATAAATATCTGTTTCACATTTTTTCCCTACATTCTCATCATCTGCATTGGTTCGTTTTAACATTTATGCATTCCTTTTGTAATTTTAAACCAACAGCTCACTTTTTGTTTTGATTTACATTAATTTTGATTTTGTTTGTTTTTGAAGTGATCATTAATTAAAACCAATTTTCACTGAAAATTATTTACTACACATGAAAATTCAACACATTGCATGATCCTGGAAATCGGATTGATTATATTTTATTTACATATACTTTATTACGCTACATATTCTATTTCGTCGTTTTTGATTCTAGCCTCTCCATTTGAATTACTTCTGTGCATGTCCTATTTTTCCAAGTTGCCACTGCTATAAATGTGTCTCGAGAATTGCTACTTGTTAAAATGATAAAGGGCGTCTGGTTTTTTTGCTTCTAAAAAATCGGGACAAATATTAGCAGAAGAATGCAAAATCTATTGCGAATAGGAATCGCATTTTAATACCAAGTCAAGCGATAGGTACAAACGGCTGACAACAAGGAACACTTGCAAATGTAGTCTCATTGTGATGGTCGTTCTATTACCTTTCGATTAACTGGGGAATCGGGATTTGAACAAAACAGTGTGTTGTTCCACTTACTCACAATTGGATACAAAAAACAGTCGAAATTTCAACCTGCTGACTCAATAGCTAGTGATTAACGATTAATGGCTGGTACGTATATTGACTACCACGAAGTACTTGTACTTGTTGTTAATAAAACTCAGAGTTGCAAAGGGACAGCAATAGCAGGTCGTACAAAAGTGGATGATTTGACAGGAGTGCTTTACTGTCTGGGTATACATTTCGTCCCAAAAGGACCACCACGGACAGAACAACCCGATGTAATGGACGGTGCCATTGTAAAGGGTGAATCTGAACCACACCTAAACGTCAAGTTTTTTTCTGCATTTCATTTGACATTTCTCAATTTCAGACTCAAACTCAATTTGAACCATGGAAAGATACACAATCGAGCAACGCGTTAAAGTTATTCAGGCTTATTATGATCGTTCAAATCAAAATGCATATCGTGCACTTCGTGAACTAACGAAACAGTGGCTCTTTTGCGCGACAAATTCAATGGCCGTGTTATCCCACGTGGAGGCGATGTCAATTGGCCGCCAAGATCATGTGATTTGACACCGTTGGATTTGGTGGTGGAAGGTGGAAGGTGTACGTCGATAAGCCAGCAACAATTCAAGAGCTAAAGGATGAGATAATTCGGCACATTAACGGCAAGAACCTCAATTATGCTTCAGCGTCATCGAAAATTTGGACCATCGGATGGAGGTGTGCCGCCGAGGTCGCGGCGGCCATTTGGCCGAGATTTTGTTCCATACATAATTGAACCATACCAATATTATCACAATAAAAAGAAATGACAATAATTTCCTAAATAATTTGTGTTTTATTCAAAACCAACATCGGCCCTTTAGGATGTACATCAGTTGGGCCCCTTTTGTTGAGTCCAGAAGATTCTACGTTCAAATTGAAAGCAGCAAATCAACTGAGTGGAGCACCAAGGCGGGAGTTGCACAAGGAGCAAACCTGGGACCGTGAATTTCCAACATCTATACGGCAGATCAACCATGTCCAACCGACAGTGAACTGAACTTATGCGAGCTCGACGTCACATCAGATAGCCCCGCGGAGGGTCGAAATCCAAACAGCGAACAAATTTGACTAATATACCAAATGGGGTATTCGTATCAATGCTGGGAAGTCGGTACTTATGTGCTTAAGGAGACCATCCAGAGGTGGATGCAGATCAGCAGCCAAATGTCGAAGCATAAAGATAGTGCTGCCGATTGTAAAAATTATTTTAATGTTTTTAAATCGATTGTGTCGTGTATAGGGTGAGACGAATCATGAACACCAAACAACACAGTCTTCAATTTTGTCAACCACAATAGTCCACGAAATCAAATTGCACCATTCCCGAAATAGGGGTTGTTATAGACAGTGCTAAAGTGAAGTTATACAAAAATCACAGAACACCAGTGTACATGGAATTAAGTACCTAAGTACCATCCATAACCAGATGACGACAGTGTGATCTAGAAGGAATGTGGTGAGCTATAAAACTCGTATCAGCGGCCGAAGCAGCACATTTGAGTTTAGTTTTCATTTTACACAGCGTGTTCAAAGTGTAAATCGAATCAGCCTGAAATGCGGCAACGTTTTCTAGTGAAGTAATAGTGGTACTTAAAGAGTAGTAAAGTATAAGAAGCAAACGAGTGACTAAATAAATGTGTGTACATATTGGATTAGTAGACTTCTGTGTTTTATTCGTCACAATGCAGCGATCGAAGTTTGATTAATTTTGCGCAGACTCATTTCTGTAAAACCTAACTATTAAAGAAACCAATTAGCACTATAACGGAGAACTAATTCAGTACGGTAGATCATAGAGATAACATACTTGGATGAGATCAGTGATCCACCCTTGACATACAAAAAATGAGGGGTCACAAGTTGTGCGTGGGGTCCATTAAAGGCTGGCTAAGCCAATCATATAGCCAGTTTATTTAGCATTAATTCCCCTTTTTAAACCTTACTTAATTGTTTTAAGTACTAGGGTATTTTGGGAAGGTCAACTACTGTTACTTTGAAAACCTTGGGTGTACAAAATTTAGTGAAGTGCAATGCGTGTCGCGGCTTGAGAGAGAGAGAGAGAGAGAGAGAGAGAGAGAGAGAGAGAAACAGAGAGATAGAGAGAGAGGGAGACAGAGAGATCTGCCCGCAAAGCTTATTCAGACGTACAAAAGGGACTCAATACGACTTGTGGTATGCTTGCAATCTTGCATGAACTTGTTTGATTCCTCATCAATACAAATGCGAATGCCGCCAAGCACAAACGCTATTCACTTGTGTGCGGAATTTTGGAAAAGAAAAGCGTGAGTCCATTCTTGTCACTGTTTCCCAGTGTCCGAAAGAAGTAAGTACTTGCCTATTTGTAATTTTTGTTATTCAGTGCCCTCATCACCATCGGAGAACAGTTAATTTTACCCGGCTGAAGATGTTTGAAAAACTGATCCGCACAAGCCTCCATCATTTGACGTACTCACTGTACTGAGTTCCGGGGCCATTTAGTATTGGCATGTGGTTGATTTGTTGTGGACGAAGACGTTGAAAACGTTGGGCGAACTAAGGGCGAACCAACATTTAATGCCCCGAGTGATTTTTTTAGGGAAATATATTCCATTTACAAACATCATTTCGGTGGCAGCAAATGGGGCTCCTTCCATGTTCGGGCGGATGCGTGGGTTCATAAGAGATCTCAAAATAGTTGTACCAGAAGTAGGTAACTGCAAATAGCTGTGTCAAATGGTGAAAGACTTCCAAAGATTGCTCTTATGTAAATATTGAAGTACGCTGGTTGTCGAAATGTGAATGTTTATCGAGATTTTACTCACTCTTTGAACCAGTCTTGCAGTTTCTCCAAAATGAAGACCGAGATTGAAAATAAATCCTGATCAAATTGAAAGCAGGCATCGAGTATTTGTTCAGAAAATTCAACGACTCAGACTTGCAGTTACAAGTATTTATTTATTTATTTATTTATTTAAAAAGCTAACATATATTTGTAAAAATTACAAATTAGATGTTAGGCCAGAGCGATGAAGCCTTAGGCTACAGTTACAAGCAGACGGCTTAAATTTAATTAAAACAAAGGGTGTAATTGAAATGTATGACGCAAAATATTAGTCGGCTCGAATTTTCCCAGTTTCCAATCTTATCAGGCAGAATCTCTTGATGAGGAAAAAACAAAAAACGGCAAACACCATCAATCCGACAAGAATTCCTATCGATGGTAGTTGGAGTGCTAACTGACCATAATCATCTGAGGTACCACGAAATGAATTGGGACTAACCAATGATCTGGAGGACAAAAAGAGGGCACAACTAATTACTTCTCTCATTGTCCCCGTCTCTGTCAGTCCTAAAAAGTTCAAGGCATACTTTGGTACAACGGAAAAGAGGACCAACGCATGAGAAGTACCGGGCCAGAAGACGGAAGGCGTAGAAGCTTCTAAGCCTGAAGAAAATATCTCTTGTAATCTCCCAGCTCAAGGATATCGAGAAGTCTAGGGACAAACATATAATAAGGGACCATAAAAAATCTAAAAGCCTGGCCACTAGCCGTAGGAATGGCACCCAGGCGATGTTCTGCTAGGGAACATGGTCATCAGCAGAATTTGCGAAGTATGCCAGAGGGCTAAAATATCAACTCCATACGCCCCATCCGCATTAATACTAATACTCTAGCGACGGCGGTCTTCGAATCCCAACCTTTTGGTTCGAGAAGAAGAGGAAGGCCGAACCTTTTCCTCTAAGTACCAAGACAGCTTGGTCTACCATCACTCTGTGTTAGTAAAGGGTGTTCATAATTCACGCAAAATGCAATTTTGATGGAAAATACAGATTTTTACTTAGAAAGCTGCACAGTTGCATCCACAACACGTGTATTGTGTCTTTGTTTGTTTGCGGGCTGGGTTCATAATTGGACCATTATTTTTAGAAAATGTATGCAACAATGAATGATGTTTGTTATCGTGACATGATAACCGTGACAGCCATTTATCCGACGGGGTATTCCAAACATAACCCCAATCTGTATAATCTAAGAATCAAAACTACAAAATTTTATCTTTCCAAGTAAAAATCTGTATTTTTTTTATCAAAATCATATTTTGCGTGAATTACGAAAAGCCCTTTACGGTGAATTTAAACTTGGTGAGTCTGATTAGGAAATATTTGAGCACAGAGCGTAGGTATCAGTACAGACATACAGTTTGGGAATACGCGTCCAGGTCAACCTCGAACTGTAACGCAACACATGGTGGACTATTATTTATTATGGCTCCGAATATCAATTTCAAATGCTGCGAAGTGTTGTAGAGACTAATCTACTCATCCACCGAAGATCGTTGAAATGTATCTGATCTGTTTATCTAAATGGACTAGCACATGGGTTTTTAGCTATTTCGTGTTACTCTTTGCAAATGTTCAGCCTAGAAGAGACAAGGAATGGTTAGAATTTGAAACGTGCACTAGAAAAAATAGAAGGCTTATGACTGGGATTTGGGAGAAATCCAACGATACTTTAGAAACTTGACCTTATCTATTTATTATATTGAGCAATCGAAAAGCTTAATAGTTTTGTTCGGAAATATGTGATTTGCATTTAGTTACATGCAATAAGGGTGCTGCACAGGAAAAATGTACTTGAATTCGCTATGTACTATTGCGTTGTGTGGAACTTTATGGTTATTTATAAATATAGTAGACTTGCAAATGATCTCACTTAAAATCAATTCAAAGGTTAAAATTCGCAAACATATCTGACTGCATTCAAAATAGACTTTTATTGCAGTACTGTAATTGACACGGTTTTTTCTGTTTCTCATTTATCCTATGGACCTAAAATTTGTAGTTTCTACTTCCTCACTATATCCTACTAAAGAGCTCTGTAGAGACTTTTCATTAAATTGTTTTGAGTAAACATTGTAAAAACTTATAAATTATTTTGCTGTTTTGAATTGTAATTACATGCCATAATATCTGTTGCAACTGTTCGAGTATAACTAGAATGATCTCTACCAATAAACCCTCATACATTTTGTCTTTGGTTTTGTTGTTTCGGTTTAATTCTCTCTTGAATAGATTTCAGAATTATTACAATACACTATATACTAAATGTCTTCTAGGCTTAAAACTTAACACCAATTCATCAGATTTTTTTTTATAGATTTTGATTGTATTAAAATATTTCGGCTAGCTAAAGTATTTCAAGCCAGCGATAAGTAAAAATTTTTCAATAAACAGTTCCGAGTCTAGTACGGCAATATGTGCTGCTCTACCGATGAGCGCATTCGCTGTATGTGGGAGGGCATGATGAACGTCGAAACGTGCTAGCGTCAGTTCTGGACGTGCCAATATCGGGGCCATTATATTGTGAACCATTTCCCTGAAAATATTAAAATGTATTGCATTAATGTACTTATTATTATTTTTTAATATTTTTTATATTTAATATAGCCCCCATAAATTATAAAAGCCTATTTTAAATAATCAGCCCAATTCCCGGGGACATCATCAACCTCCTTCGGCTTTTTTCCCTGCCATCAATCTATCAAAATCCCGGGTATCTCTAATCATAGGTGTTTTTTTATTCTGCTCATAATCCCGGATTAGATTATGGGCACAATAACAGCCCAGAGCGACGAAGCATGGTGGATAATAGTTGCACATCAGCCTCTGTCAAAACAGCAAACAAATTTTGCAATATATTCATGTTTTTCTCGGGAACAGTTTTTCCTTTATAGAAGTTGTTTGCGATTAGAGCGTCTGATATGGCGAAAACAATCCGTTGGAGAATTTATTCGCGATAAGGGTGAATAGTTCAGAATGATTGTAGAAAAATGTTTAAGGTTTCTGATGCTTAGAAAAATATCATTTAGCTCCGTGTTGTACATGTTTGATCCCATCATTCTCTTGAAGAATCTGATTATGACAAAAGCTTTTCAAAGAACTGCAATAAGGTGACAGAACAAAGGATCCTAATGGGTCTAAGTGGACCAAAGTATTTACATTTAACCTGCTAGTCACCCGACCTAGCTACCTATTTACCTACCAATGTTTTTGGTGCCCGCTAAAGTGCACTGGACGGCTAAGCTAAGCTTAAATGAATACGGACTTTCTAGTGCCTGTTTTCATAGGGCAAGCATATCTGCTCTTTTAGCTGAGTAGGATCGAGCTTACTTCACTCGAGAAATTTTCGTGGCCATAGATTGAGTGTCACTGTGAACCATTTATAAAAAATAGTGATTGTGATAGAACACGAAGTGTCAGACTGCAGCACCCAACTGAAGAGAGGAAAAGAGAAAATAAAAACTCAACAAAGGAATGTTCATGTAGGCATGGTTACTATAAATTTGTATGGCTTCTGTTCTCTTTAGCAGCATTGGCAGACGCAGAGGTATTACTTTTTTTTCTGTTCTGTTCAACAGCATTGCCTGACGAAATATTCTTGGTTGATTACGTAGGTGTTCTCTGAAATATTTGAGATTAATACACTGATGGCAATATGCACTTTCTAGATAGACACTTAAGCCATGGCGTGTTTTAAGTTAAACCAATACTTAAGTGGAATTTATCGTTGAGTTTATCCCCAGATCGACACCTAAGGTCATTGTACGTCATTTCAGTATATGTCATTCATTTGAAGCGTAAACAACAATAATTTTTGTTTACTCAAATATGTCGAACTTTGTGCCTGAAAAAGTGTTTTTGCGGGGAGTTCTTCTTTATAACTTTAATAAGAAGACAACTGCTGCCGAATGTCATCGTATTTTGGTGGAAGTTTCTGGTTAACATGCGCTAGCTGAGCGAACGTGCCGAAAGTGGAAAAGTGGAAAGTGGTGATTTTGGCTTAACCCACCAGCCAAATTAACGGCAAGGCCGAATATCCATGGCGCGAAGGTCATGCTCTGTATTTGGTGGGATCAGAAGGGTGTGCTGCATTATGAGCTGATAAAACAGGGTAAAACAACCGGGTGGACAACGCTACCGAACACAATTAATCCGTTTGAAGAGAACAGTAGCCGAAAAACCCCCGGGATATGCGACCAGGCACGAGGCAATATTGTCCATCATGACAAGGCTCGGTACCACGTTGCTCTTCCGGTAAAGAACTATTTGGAAAACAGTGGATGGGAAGTTTTACCCCACCCGCCTTATAGCCTTGTCCAGACCTTGTCCCTTCTGCCTACTATTTGTTTCGGTCGATGCAGAACGCCCTCACTGAAATACGGTTCACATCAGAGCAGAATATCCAAAATTGGCTTGATTCATTCTTGGCTGCAAAGCCGGCGCAGTTCTTTGGGGATGGGATCCACAAATTGCCAGAAAGATGGGAAAAAGTCATAGCTTCAGATAGGCAATACTTTTACGATAGTATTATTGTACATGTTTTTCGAATTGATATCACTTTCATTTCTATCACTGTCCTTTGCGCAAGAAGAAGAACGGAAGAAAGAACAAAAGGATGGACAACAATTGGAGCCAAAAACGATGTAAATGGATTCTGATAATATTGCTCTAAATCGCCCTCAAATTCAGTATATGAAAAAAGTACAATTAAAAAATAAAAATAACATGTTTTACTTTTCACTCGATTTACTTTAAATGCTTTCCAAAGTTAATTATTTTTATTTTGGTGTTACATCATTTTATTTTGGCTTACTTTGACATTGTTTATTTACTTATTTCAGTTTTTGTTTTGTGTCAAATCATCGATGCTACCAAGTTTTAAGAAACATTTTTGTTTCGTCTAACGCCATTTGTGCTTGAGATTATTCAACGCACAACCTTGAGTAAAGTCTGCAGGCAGAATTATCTTCCAGTAAAAGTTTGAGTAGGTGTTGCATTGCGTTGAAATTTTCCTACTCAGGTTTCTGAGTATCTCAAAAAAACACGCCTAGAATATCTAACATAAATGCATATTTCCATATATTCAAAACTTAACGAATGTTCAACTCTTTCGGAAGGTGGATCTAACGCTGAAATAATGTGAATTTTTAAAATTTTTACCAGAGTGATGTATTCAACCTCAAAGTGACACAGCGCCATATCAATGAAAAGCTCCATAATGCCATTATCTCGGCAACGCTGACTCGAGCGTCGTCAAGCAATTCAGGGTGGTACCCTTGCTCTATAGAACAAGACACAAGTGGTGGACTTTGGAACAGGGTTCACCTCTAATTTCCATCCAATTCCTTTCACAGATATGAGTTAACTTTAAAGCTAAATTACGGTAGGCGTATCAAACGAAAAAGTTGTCATTATCAACTCGATCAACAGAAATTTGACTCGACTGCAAAAGTGTTTAAATTCGAAGTACAGTCGACTCACGATAATTCGAACTCATTCATAGGTCAGTTAAAAACCCTTGATAAATTGTGTCCCTAATGTTCAGTAACCCATCAAATTTACTTGTACTTGCAAGAAAAACATTTTGAAACCCTTAAAAAGGTGCCCTGCTCAAACTGGAGGTTTATGCCATGTTTTGCAGTCAAATACCCCACTGTTCATCGTGGACACCAACCGCCACAGTCCACCTAGCGCAGACGTCCCCATCTATACCGCAGGTTAGGCATCACTCATCATTCTAAAGATTGTTCCTGAAACAGGGGTACAGCAGTACACGGTACTATTTATATAAAAGTCACCACCAGGGTACAGATGGCGTCAGTATGATGTACAAGGTATGTTGGGAGGTATATATATCAGAACAGCGGCTGTAGCTTACTTGCACGAACGACATTGACGAGACGAACACAGCGAGCCGTGAACGAGGCGTTTGCTGGCATTGAACTAGCTAAAATGGGTCTTAGAGTACATGCTGCCATCACGGAAGCACCGAGGTCAATCGCAGAAGTACTCTTGCCAATCGCTGTTTCTTCGCGCCCACTAGGCAATTGAGTAACAGCGCCATCTGTCGAAACACCAGGCTGACTTTATTTCAGACACTGATCACCCCTGTCCTGCTCTATTGCGCAGAGACATGGATGCTATTGAAAGCGGATGAAGAAGCTTTTGTTTGTTTTGAGAGACAAGTTCTTTGTGCGATCTTTGGTCCTGTTTGCGTTAATGACGTCTGGAGGAGAAGATTCAACTATGATCTGTAAGGGCTGTACAGCGGCAAGCACCTTGTTAAGCGTCTTCGGATACAACGCTTAACATGGCTAGATTATGCAGAGCGGATGGACACCACAGCTCCGATCCGAATTTCGATTCCGAGCCATTGGCACAATGCAACAGAGGACTTCCTCAACCGAGATGGCGCATTCAAGTGGAGAAGGACCTCAACCAATGTGGAGGCAGCTGGCGAAATATAGTGCTGACTGGAAAGGCTTATTGGTTGAAGCCCATGTCTACACCGGACTGTAGCGACAAAAAAAGAAGAAGTAAGCGGCCGACAATTTGATTAATTTTGCGTACACCCATTTATGGAAAACGTAACAATAACATAACTTAACTAAAGATTCTTGAAATTCAACAATTGGGACCAAACTCACCTGTAAACTGTTCCTAAATTTGAGTTATCACGAATCGCAGCTTTGCACAATTCAAGCCTTGCTGAGTGTGCGGGAACATAGCGATCCTGGCTGGACCCACATAGTAAAATATTTTTAAAATGGTGCAAGGTACTACGTTGACTAAGGCGATATAAAAAGCTATTTCTCAGATCAGAGGTGTCTCTAAGACAAAGCTGCAGAAGGGATCCGGATTTCTTCCATTTCTGCATAAACCACATTCCTGTTGGAAGAGAAAAGAGGATGAATTGTCACAAGGAACCTGTTGTGAATGCAAATATTACCCATGTTGACGAGCCCACTGGAATTATAAAGTGTTCCTAAATGCGGGCCGGACAGAGACAAGAATGTGTGAAGTCGTGGCAGCAGCTGCCTCATCTGCGGACGTGAGAGTGCGGAACGAACTATGATTGTACCCAACGAATGGGCAACGAATGATATTTTCGTTGGGTTCAGACCACACGTATCGATATGGTAAAGTATTTCGGCAACCAATCTGAAATGGAAATTGGGTTTAAGGACGGTCTGGCGACTGCTAGTCCTTTATTTCTATTCGTACCTGTCAGTCATTGTATCGAAATCTGAAAATGTGTCACCCTGATTTCGCTCAGACATCAGAAACTCAAGATTCACGCCCGGCAAGCCCAGCTCCAGGTAGGTGCGGACGAGCCTCAAATCGGCCGAGTTTCCGTCCAGCCCATGCACACAGATCACCAAATGCATTCCGTGGGGTGAAAATGCTCTGTATTCGTCGCTTATGTAGAAGTATGGCAGCTCTGAGGCTAGCTTTTGGTAGTCGGAGTAAATGCCTCCATTGTATTTGATCTGTTTCCGGAACTCCTCGCGGCATTTTTCGAACTCCATCAGGGACACGTTCGCTTCTGGCGACTTTCGTTTGTTGGCCTTGTGACTCCACTTCTGACTGTCAATGCGTTCGATTAGTTGGCAGTTGTTCTCCTTGTCTTCATCCTCGGCTTCGCACGAGGCGTGACCATTGACGCCGTTCACCACGAGCTCCTTTGGCCTTTTGATTTCCCCCAGATTCTGGGACAAACTCAGCATGGGCTTGTTAAAGGATGCAGCCCCTGGCTTCAGTGACTCGTAAATATGGTACACCGGATTGTCAATGGCGCCAATGGGTTTTCTTTGAACCGGTGTGCTCTGAAAGTGTTCTTTTAAAGCGGGTGTGCTGGGCTTGACTTGCATTGGTGGAGGTTCATTCGACTTGCCACCTTCCGGTTTTTCCTTCGGTGTCACTTCGGATTTCGCTGGGGGGTCTCGGAACTCGTCGGGTGGCAGTAGATCGTCCTGGAACTGTTGAGGCGGTGGTACTCTGACGTCTTCGAAGGGGTTGTCTTTGATGCTGGTGAGATCGAAATCAGACTTTGATTTCTCACCATACCTGCCCCGTTGACGCTTTATGGCGGCTTCCTTCAGCCCAACTACGTTCTTCGTTGACAGGGAGTCCTTGTGAACCCTTGGGTATGTGTCTTTGATTGAAATCGACGTTGAAGACACGTCGGATGCGTTGCGGTTTAACTTCCTCGTCAAACGTCGGAGATCCAATTCGGTTTTGTTCCGCTCTGGCTTCGCTTTGATAGTCACAGTGGAAATCTTCCTGTGCACTGGTATTTCAGAGCTGAGGAGCTTGTACGGCGTACTTGAAGCACGCAACTGGCGCTGAGTTCTGTGCTGTTGATCCAAGAGTTTCTGCAACTTGAGTCTCAGTTGCTCCCCGTTGACCATTGTTTCCTTTTTGACGTGAATCTGTTGCTGCTCGTTGGTGAGGGTCTCTGGACTGGAAGGGCCCGAACTTCTTCTGCTCGATACCCAGCCGCTTTGCTCGCTCAGGGATGACGTGGAGCTGCTGACGATTTTCTTCTTAATCGGCGAAGTTTCAAACTGCGGCGGAGGGGCCAGATTCGGGAGGCTTTCGCTAAAACCGCATGGGTTTTGCTCTGCGTTAAGTGATTCCAACTTGAAGGGCACACTCGACGACGACAGCATTTTCTGCTCTCGCGATCGCTTAACTTTGCTCGGAATGTCGCTTTCCGAGCTACTCGAGTCCTTCTTCAGAGTCCCATTCTTCAGCATTTCCTTCAAGTCGGAAACCCGGACTCTGGCGATTTCCACCGATCGCGGGATGGTCGAGGGGTTATTTTGCGCGGCGTTTAGCTTAGGATTCCTCAGAGTTTGAGACGAATTGCTTCGGGGAATTGTGGTCTGTCCCTCGGGGATTTGTGCGATGATGGCACTGCACGATTGCTGTTTTTTGCTTCTAACCGGGGGGTAAGAGTTCCTAGGCGGAGCACCGAGATTTGTGGGCTTCGGTAATGAGTTGTAGTACGAGTTCAGTTGCTTCGGTGGATTCAGCATTTTAATCTCATGAAGGTAGTCGAATTTCCCTGGTTTGCCCGAATCCGGGAACCGGTTCAATGTGCCTCCAACTGCGTTGCAATTTAGGTCGCAAAATTTCGTTTCGCCGTTCATAAAGTGCTGCGAGCACCTTGAAGGATCCTCTGACTTCTTGTACTTTTCACGGAACTCATTTATATTCCGCATGAGATCTTCTGCCTGGACCTTGCCCTTGCGGTTAATCGTATTCTGGGGAGTCGGCGTGACTATGTGAACGGCTCCGTTTGGCTGAAATTGTGCATGGCTGAATGATATATCGGAGTGTTGGTTTAAATTTTGCCTTAACGACGGCGTGCTGTGAACTGTGCCATCGAGCTGATCTAGTGACTTACTGTGTCTAGCTGGCAATGTGCCACTACCGATTGCACAAAAGCCGTTTCTGTATTCCACAGAACAGTCGACTCCATCCAAGAGTGTCGAAACTGAGTGTCTTGACAGTGTTCGTTGGTTGAAGTTGCTATGCGGTGTCGTTGAGGCTGCAGCCGGCGTGATCGTCAGACTCGCCTGCAGAATTTCGCCGCCCAGTGCAAAGCGTGGGGTTAGCACTCCCAAATAGTTCGGAGGCTTGTGATATTCGAAATTGACTCCACACGAACAGTCCTTTCGACCATTTAAGCTATTTATTGAATTCGTTTTGCATGGCTTTGCAGCCAGCTGGGTCTTGGTGAGTGCATTGTCGACTGCGTTGAGGTGTGGGTCACTTCCAGTCCGCCTGCGCGAGAATTTCGGCGGATCCAAGTAGCGATCTTCGAAGATGAGCGGTAGTGAGTTGGAGTCGCCATCCAGTGGCGTGCAATGGACCGGCAGCGGCGGCAATGACTGCATGTATCGACTCCTCCTGGCCATATCACAAATTGCCACGTAGTTTTGATAGTTGCTGTCGTAGCATCCAGCAGCTGAGTGCCTTGGGTTTTCCATGACAAAGAATCCTTCGGAAAATCGACGCACTCTTAGTATGTGATGCTTTTTTGCTAGGAGAGTATGAATTGATGCTTGGGTTGAGGCCAGCAGAATTCGTCGCCAAAACATAATGCACTCTGCGCACAATTGCGCGATGTCCGAGTTAGCGCGGATTGCAAAGTCTTCTTCGCCTTCGTGCAGCTACAATTGTAAACATTAACAAACATTGAAAGCCAACAACAACTGTGCAAGTACATACCTTTGCTTGTTCAGTGATTTCCTGTAATCTGTCCAGGGTGTCATTTTCTCTAAATGGCGGGGAACCAATCAGGTTGTTGAAATGAGGTGTAAGTACTGTGCTAAATTCATTGAGAGTGATCTTAAGTGTCTCTATGGATCCCAAAAGGAGTGAACAAATCTCTTGGTGAATTTGTCGCGACTGCAGGAGTCTGCCAGCAGTGCCACCGCTGCATTTAGTCGTTCCAACAACTTGTGGCCCAAAAAATACAGCTTCCAGTGGTCCGGGAGACATACTGCCTCGACAACTTAGTTTACCTCCTCCCATCCATTGTTTCGATGATTTTGGTGCGCTTTAAAAACGAGATAATGCATCAAATTATTGGATTTCACTCATACCTCGGAATGAGTGATATACAAAGCGTAATGTTCGATTGGCAGAATGAATGTTAAGGGATAGGGAAAAGGGATAGGGGAAGGCGGGGATTCGCTAATGCGGTTTGGCACTAATAAATCTACTCTCGTCCGTCTAGAATTGAACTCACACTCTAAAATAACAAATGATGGATATTTGCAGCTTACCATAGTTGTACATAATCGTAAAGTTTTTTCCTTCAAATAATATAATTTTTTTTTTGCAGAAGATTGTGTTTATTTAAATGCCCGCAAGTAGTACACAGACATAAGCAATAGAACAATGGTGATTATTAATTGGAATTCATGATGGTGGTCGATGGTTTGTTAATTATTAGAGGCAAGTGTCGCTCGAAATGTCTCTTATGAATAGATGTATGTTTATCCTCTGATTAAATAGCGCAGGGAAGTACTGTATTTGAACATTTGACTGAGAAAAACATATTTTTTCCTACAGAGGTCTGCGTGAAACCAGTTCCAAGACATCCACTTGATTTCGAGAACACTTCAGTCGAGCCCGGATAATAGCACATCGCTTAATAGCACAAACTGTTGAAACGGACGCCATGGCGAAGGCATTAATTCTGTTTTGTACATGTTGTCCTGACGCAAAATCCTTTAATAGCACATCGCATCATGCCACAACCCGCTTTGTGTCACACGAAAAATATGACAAAATACAAACAATCGCGCCCGCTTATAAGCACACCCTACACGGACCCATAATGCATTTGATTTCCAAGAGAAGATTTTTGTTTTGAAATTACTTAAAACAGGTCTCTACACATGAGTTATACTTTACACTGCATTTGACTATACTATCCGGGAAGCTTCCTACTATTTTTATTTGTGTGCAAGTATGCTAGCTTGCTAGAATTATGGGAGTCAACCTACAACCGGGTTGATGTCACAATATTTCATTGCACGGCTATTCTCCGGCTTCGACTGTACTCACAGCTTATAAAGGGTGATTTTTTAAAAGCTGCAGGAAAGTTTTTCAAAAAAGACACATAAAATTCAGAAAAATGCATGAAATCTTCATTTGAATCGATAGTACGGTCCATATAATTTAATGTTTGAAGATTATTTCATGCAAATGTTGACCTTGACTGCGCCTCAAATGGTCCAATTTTGGCATACTCTTTCCAACATTTCGGCCGGTATCTCAATGTTGTCTTCCAATGCGTCAATTGAAGCGGGCTTGTCTGTATAGACACGATCTTTAACATAGCCCCACAAAAAATAGTCTAAAGGCGTTAAATCGCACGATCTAGGCGGCCAATTGACCGGTCCCGAACGTGAAATAAAATGTTTAATGAACTCGCTTCTCAATAAGTCCATTTGGCATGTGGCACCGTCTTGTTGAAACCACATGCCATGCAAGTCAAGCTCTTGCATTTTGGACAAAAAAAGTTGGATATCATCTCACGGTAGCGATCACCATTCACAGTTACGTTACGATTCGCATCATCTTTGAAGAAGTACGGTCCAATGATGCCACCAGCCCATAAACCGCACCAAACTGTGACTTTTTCTGGATGCATTGGTAGCTCTTGCAATGTTTCTGGCTGATATTCACTCCAAAATCGACAATTCTGCTTATTGAGCCAAAAATGATCTTCGTCTAAACTAACCATAAAATGGAGGAAGCGCGCGATGAACTTTCTTAACAGAGCTCGCATTTTGATAATAAAATTCAATAATTTGCAAGCGATGTTCGTAAGACGATTCATGGTTAAATTATAGACCAAACTGAAGATGTTTGACAGTGAAACAAAACCGAAACGTGCGTCAGCCGTTTGAACCAGTGTTGCCAAAAAGATAATAGCTAAAAAATCACCCTTTACTTCCTCCATACTTTGCCCGGGGATAAGGCACAGCACGGGCCGTTGAAGGGTCATTGAAGTAAAATTGCCTTTGTTCACATTTAATTCAAGATCGATTCAATAAGTTTGGCTGCAATGCCATTCGCATAACCTATGCAGGAAATTTCATGTCGCGTCCTTCCTAGGCGACACCCGCTTATCTGGAAAAATGCTAAATTTATACTCCAGCAGCCATCTGCACACTAGACCCTATCAACATGCACGACGACGGAGATCGTCAACCAAGTCTTGAGAGCTTCTCTATCCCACTCTTTCTGTCGACACGGGGTACTTGTTGTGTGTTGTTGACTCACTCTCTGTGTTGCAGAGTAACGTTTGTGATGATCATTTTGACAGACGCTGGGAAACAGAGAAAGAATTGACATGTTGCTGAGTTGTTCTCCTTTGGCGGCTGAATAGCAGGTTGTCATGAGGGTGGACTTACAGAGGATTGTGTTGATTGCGTGTTCATGTTGACATGCATGCAACTTTGTCGGCTACCGGATGCTTTCTAAAAACCATGGGGTCGACTTGTACTTCACTGGTCTCTGGCATTGTTCCGTAGTCCGATCCAGTGCGATGGCTACACTCTAGACTCTAAACGATGTGCACAGGACATAGAGAAAGACTGGGATGTTAAAAAAATTCTATGTTCAATCAAATTTGACAAGAGTATGATGGCTCATGGATCACCTAATATAAATACTACATTCTGCACAATTCTATAATTTTTTCCATTCACACTATTCGATTTTCTGGGCGACTAGCACCTATCTGGGCTCAGATCAAAATTGCAGCTTGTCGATGCCCCTCGTACGCCCATGATTCCATGCAAAACTTAGCCTTTCAAAATTTCCTTCAACTCCAGTCTTTGGGGCAATTTAAGAAAGGCCTATGTAAATGTCACATCGTGACGCTCAACCGGGGTGGCTTGCAAATGTTGCAAGAGACTCTAGTCCCTGATTGGTCAGACTGAAGCAAAAACATGCACATTCAATTACTCTTACCCACACATTTCCAGTTTCTTCAGGCAGCGACAATGCAGCTGCTTATCAGCGATATTATGCTTGTGGACAAGCTCTTTTGTGTAAGGTATGCTGCTTCCTTCATGTAGGCTTGTGTAAATTGATGCAATTTTGATCATGGGAGACTTGTGGTTCATACTGGGGAGTGCGTGAAAAACGTGGGAATTTGTAGAATTTGTAGAAAATTGTGGCTAGAATGATTCACGCGAAGGTACTTTACGAGACGCAAAAAAAATTCGTACACATTTAGCCCCCTTTTAAAATTGGTCAAGAGAAGAACAGCTACGCACATTTTCACATCGTGGAACTCGTTGAAGCATTTTAAAGCTCTTATCTCTGATTGCTCAGAATGCGTAAAACCTTCTCCACAACACGTATTCAAGACTGAACTGATAATTTTCATATGCAGTCCCCTGATGCCTCCTAGATTTTATGAACTGCTGGTACACCATCAACTGCATGTCGATAGGTCAATACGTTCGTTCGTATGATGGAAGATCCGTTCACGGATGCGGTGATTCGACCCCAGACTTGGCACAGTTGAAGGGGTCTCCTTTCGTGTTGATGTTAAAATTATTTGCGTTAAATTTAACGAGGTCCTCACCGGATTTGGTTAAATTCCTTTTGTTTTTTGTTGGACATACGATTGGCGACTTTTTCCCCCAAAAATTGATCACCGCCTAATTCGCTCAATCCTTCCTACGCGTATTAGCGTGCTTAAACCTAATAAAACATATTTGATGCGGATTTGGTTCGTGTACATTCCGCGAAATGCAAACATGCAAACCATTATGATGTTTCCAAATGATGGCCACAACACAGCGCAGCATTTAGAGTACGCCCATTTCGTGCTTAACCACGTGAAAGTTAGGCTCGTTGGGTTTATAAAAATCCAACCGCATTGGATGACCACCCCCCCGAAGTGTTCACATCCGGTAGATTGCCTAGAAACAGGCGCGAAGCATAAAAAAAGGAAATGTTGCAGGTGCCAAGGAGGACCCTTTACAGTGCATGTGTGCGATTTATCATTATGTACATATGTATGTCAATGTAGAAAGTGAGAGCAAACCATAAATAAGTCACGTGTCAAAAGTTGAGTGCGTTACATGGCTATAGGACACGTTTCCACATATATTATGCGACGCTGTACTTACTTGATGTAAGGCTGGTGTAATGCCACGAGACTTGCATGGATGCCGAGACTAATTGCAGCCAAATGGAAGTAGTCGAATAGTACAGGAAGATGGTAGTGTAGGCCTCGGGCTGGATGAAAGTTTAATTGTAACGTCCTCGTTGATGCCAGAGAGAGACTGCTCGAGCCGTTGGTTTGTTCGCCGAACCACAATTCCAGGTGCAGGGAAAACTCGGCTCGTTCTATTGACTCCTTTAAATGTCGGCTGTCAACTGTAAATAATAAACAACGGATATAATTATGATATACTTCGTTAGTAGTTTGTTAATATTTGAATGTGCATGCATTTAATTTGCCACTGCTTAGGTCAGTGATCCGTGAAAAGGATACGTCATCTGCAGACGTACCCCGTGAAGGCATTCCACAAGGGAGATGTAGATGACAAGTGTGCTCGAGGATTCATTGTCACACCTCAAACTCATTACACAATGATGTGCAAAGTGAATCGGTCCTTGATGTGGGGGTTAAGTGGCTTCGTGCAATTGTCTTTCAAGTTCTTCATAAATAGAGGGGATTCTCCTGGGGCATTGTTTTGCATTTCGAAATGTGTTTAAGAATGTGTTGTATCGATTTTTATCTTGTTCTGTCTACGACATAATCTCTTGAGCATTATTTGGGTGCATTAGATTCACGACGGATTGAGGGAAATGTCAAGCGGGGGACAGGTTTGCTTATTTTCTAAAGTTTCGGTAAATGTCTGCAAGAAACTGATGCTCCAACGATTTGTAAATGACGCAGCTTGCTCATAAGTTGACGGGAGTCTATTAATAAATGACAGCAGGGAATGCAGCAGGGATGCATTAAAGGCACGGGAAATTTGAACAGTCGCTAGGTTATCAAATCACAATCTAGTTGATGTGGGAGAATGGTTGTAGGGCTTCTATTGTGGGTTGGTATCAAGGACGAAATAAGCTTATGTCCTTCAAGGACCAGAGGTTAGCTAACCTCTATAAAAACAAGCTATAAGTAAGCTAGAGGAACTGTGGAGCGGTGTACAACTAGACGTCGTGCGTAGGGATGAAATCCCTATCAGGCCCCCAGATGCTCTCTCTATGATAGAGTTTATTATAAGCTTGCAGCCCCGGTCTTCCTACCCTCAATTGGAAGATCGCAAAACTTGAAGAACCGAAGGGGACTCCAGACCGGCTGTTATAGTCATAGATAATCAGTTCCAAGTCCCCCTAGCCGAACCAAATGGCGGCATTCACTGCGGGCTCATACGGGTCACACTGAAGCTGTATAGCCGGCACTAAGCTAGTCGCGGAGGCTGTGTTGGAGGAGGGTTGCCCTGCCACGGGGGAACCTAAAACTTCCACCTCTACCTCCGTTGATAACCTAAAGGTACCGCCGTCTGTTATTACCCCGATGGAGGTTAAGCTGGGAGGTTAGATGACAAGGAGTTCTCACCCAACTCCGAGTCTCGGGATCGATAGGTCGATTAACAGAGGGAGTCCCCGATAGCCATAATTCGGATGATCTAAATTAACCTTCACCACTCTACCTACCGCGGCGTTGGCATCTCTTATTCTCCGCCATCAACAAAAGGCCCTTAACCTTGGATCCTAAACGGCTCAGTTCACTGAACTTTCTCTGAACCCATACTCCTTTTTCTTCGCAAGGAGTATGGATAAGCCTGGTGCCTGTATACTTGCAAAGAAGCACCTAAATATCTATTTCCCTCTAATTTCAGAAATCAAGTATGCCTGGAAGCAGGTGTACAATGCCTCTGATGGTACATAGCACAGGACCGTGTAAAACACCAGGCAACGGAATCACTGAGAAGAACGATTGCCAGGTCAGAGAGAGCCAAAACCCGACTCATCCTGGCACACCATATTATCTGGTTGAGCCCGGACGTAAATAAAAGAGGTGAGTACTGAAAAGAGACGATATTGAAACAACAACACTTCGGTACTTCGATTCCTTTATTTTGGAGATGTTCTCCCATCGATGAACAGAAACAGAGTGGTCGAGCGAACTGCTTAGCAGATCATGATACATACGTAACAGTGGCGTGACTTAACAGAGGTACGGATTTGAGAGACATGGTAAAACAAATACAGGGAATATACATACCTTGGTTTTCTGACTCCTACAGTACCTACTCGAATACATTTTAAGTAGTAAGTTGGCAATTGGGAATCTATGTAATGACCCTACATTTGTTGTCAGCAACGGAGTAGAGGTCCTGGACCTAACTCCTGTCTCAGACCATATATCGGATGATATCAGAGAGTGGATGGTCTCAAAGGAACACTCCTCTGATCACCGATCTGTTACTTTTAACGTAGCAAGAAGAGCCCCTGAAGTAACTCCCTTCCGAAATATAAGGAAAATAAGCTGGGTTAAGAATTGGAAGGTGGTAAATAATCTGAGAGATTTGAGGAACCGGGAAACCCAAACCCCTGTGGTGGCGATCAGACTTACAACAATTTCGAAAGGGTTGCCAAAAGGTCTTTGACAAAGCCAAAGGAACCAGCAGTAATGCCGGTCGGAACGCCCACAAAAGAGCAATAATATCATCTTGGAGACTCTGCTGCGGAAAGATCGAAGAAGTCTCCGAGACCTTTAGACTCAGGATGGGATTGACATCAGCTGCCAAAATGCTCTGCATAATTCAAAGAGCAGATGGAACTTGCACGGAAGGTCCGGGGCTTCTTATCGACAGTCACTCTCCAGGCAGCTGCGAGATGACTGGCCTTGCTAACACTGAGAGTAATCACTTATGTGCTTCATGCAGCTCATTCAGAGTGACGATCGACAGTGCAAGGTCGTTGCCTATACCGATGATGTTGCCCTCACGGCCTCTGAGAAATTCTAGAGTAGAGGTATGCAGTCGACTAAAATTGTAGAATAAGGAAAATGGACTAATGAGTGTCTGCAAAAAGCAGATCTAGTTCTTTTAACTAATGTCAGGGGATGAGGGTGCCAAATTTCTATGACTCATTTTGGATATTAAGCTAAGCTGGAGACCAAACATCCAGGTACCCATCAAAACAGCCTGCACGGCTATATTTTGATGTAAAAAAGCTATAAGATGCATACGGCCGCGAGTGGTTCACTGGTATTATTCGTATCAGTAGCCTGACAGCGTAGCGATTTCGTGAACTGGTAACAGGTCCATTGGTGATCTAGTAGCTTATCTCACCAAAAAATGGGACCAATCTTTGTACAATGCAGGCGAAAGCAAGATCGTTGCGCTTGACATTTCTCAGGCATTTGACAGAGTTCGGCATCAAGCTCTCTTGTCGAAAATGTGTGCCTATGGTAGCGATATATCTCTTCTGCTATGGATTGGAAAATTCATTGCGAACCGTTCAATTCAAGTTGATTTGGATGGGTTCAAGTCTGATGTCCAGCAAATAAATGCCAAGGCTCTGTTCTGCCTCCGACACTCTTTCTCATTTTTATAAATGATCTCTTGCCTGTTACTTCAAATCCAATCCATTCCATCAGTGATGACAACACCCTCAGCCTTTCATATTCGTTCCAAGACTCTCGACACCCGTAGAACGGTAGCGTATGTTAAGAACATTGAATTCCGATCTTGACAGCATAACAAATTGGGAAAAGAACAACCGAGTGAAATTTAATGCTGCAAAAACTCAATGCGATCTTCTGCCACTTAAGCGAACACTTGATAGTCAGCCATTGTCCATGAATGGCGCCTGTGTCCACGAATCCAGCCTTGGTATGTGTATCAAGACAACACTTAGTTGGAACGATCACATATCTGAGGTCGCCAAAAATGCTGCGAAATGTTCAGGCTTCCTTAATCGATGCAAGAAATATTTCACACCCTCTGATTTGGCTTTAATAAATAAGGCGAATATTCGCCCAAACTTGAGTACAACGCTCACATCTGGTCTGGTGCCACCAAGACTTCCCGGAACCTACTAGATAGCATTCAAAAGCGAGGGATTAAACTTATGGGAGACAACAATATTGCAGCGTGACTAGACTCGCTCGAACATCGACGTAGCGTCTCTTATTTGTCTCTATTTTACAAACGATGCTTAAGGAAGCTGGCCAACTGCATTCCAAGAAGTCACCATCATCAGTTCACCCTTAAGCCTACTTTCGAACGTACATTTAAATTCAGAGCCTCGTTCTTCAGCCGTACCACACGTATATGGACTGCTCTTCCCAGCCTAATGTTTTACACAGAATACAATTCGCCGATATTTAAAACCAATGTGCACAGGTACGTCGACTCTCTTTCTCGCTCTATACCTTTGGCCTGTGCTGTGTTTTGACCCCCAGCGTCTGTAACATTTCCGTCCGAAGTGAAATTCATGCAATCACTTTTGCAGGTATTCTTCATGTCATTTCGAAATAATAAATCAAGCTCAGTTGTAACTCAGCAGTGATGAAATAAAGACTGTTTTTTTACTAATCTGCCACGGGCAAACCATATCTCGCGAGGAAATTATAATGAAAAGAACTAGCCAGCAATCAAGGTTATGTCCTTGGTTTCACAAGATAGAATCAAATTTAGAATATGCTTTCAGCAGGTACGATTTGCTTTAATCAATCCCTAAAAATGGGCGAATTTTTAAATGAATGGAAGTATTCTTTTCCGGCGCCCATTTATGAAAGCGGTTTAAGGCAAAAAGTAGAAAACTATCGACCACTATCAAAGCTTTCATCGATACCAAAGTTATTTGAAAGTATTGTAAAAGAAAAATTATATTTCATTATAAAATAAATTATTTCTGTTAACCAGCATGGCCTTTCATAATTTTCAAAATACATTTATACAAATTTAGAAAATCAATTACAAGTTGATGTACTTTACACCGATTTTCCGATAGCCTTCGATAAAGTACATCACAGTTTGCTTTTAAACAAGCTAAAGTCTTTGGGATTCCATTCGTTAATGTTAGAGTGGTTTTTCAATTACTTAAATGATAGGAAGCAATTGGTAAAGATCGATAGCTCCACAGGGGCGTTCCACAAGGTAGCCATATGGGGCCATTACTGTTTATTTTCTTTAAAATGATGTTCACAAAATTTTCAAATATTGTACAATATTAACATTGGCAGACGACTTTAAATTGTATTTATATTTAAATAGTTTAACTGGTTGAAATAAAATCCAATTGGATATCGATGCACTAGTGGAATGGTGCAAGCACAATGGACTAGAGCTGAATATTCAAAAATGTAATATTTTTACGGCATATCGAATTACATCCCCGATTGTCAATGACTATTTTATAAATGATCATAGACTTGGTCGCCTAGAGGTTAAAGATCTGGGTGTAATTTTTGATACTAAATTAAATTTTTCATTACATTATGATTTGTACAATTGCGAAGTCTAACGCTATGTTAGGTTTTCTGAAAAGAAATAGTAAAGATTTTTGGGATATAACTAGTCTTAAGTCCATCTATTGTTCGTTAGTCAGAGCGTATTTAGAATACTCTTCCATCATTTGGGATTCCCCATATGATACACAAGAACTAAGATTCGAAAGAGTACAAAACAATTTCACGTCCGTAAATTATATACCTTCGAAGAACTCCCTAAATATGACGTTAGATGTAAAATAAAAGGCTTGCAAACCTTAAGTTTCAGGCGTAAGGCAGCGTCAGCCATGTTCATCCGCGACATTATTAATTCATTAAACCGTGTAAGTTCACCAGATTTACCTCTTGATCCTCTTGATTATATATGCTCGCCAAAGATCTCTGGGTGAGAAATTTACTATACAATAAGAGGCATATAACCAACTATAGTTGTAATGAACCTATTACAAGGTGAATAAACACTTTTAATGAACTTTGCAACTAAATGGATTCTAGCTTGTCTCGATTGGAGCTTAAAAATTTATCCATGCACTATTCTTTAATTAATACTGTTTATTTGATGTAATGTATGAGATGCAAAATCGGTACATGATCCTTAGTCGGGCAGCAAAAATCTGCTGTGTAAAGCGATACTGAGAGTTAACACTTAGAGAACGTAGTGCTTTGTGTGCTCTGTGATGGAAAAAAAGTTGTTTATGCAAAATGTGAATGGACATGATAAAAAACACTTTCAAGAATTGATTCGATTGCACCCTTCAATCAACTAGCGTCATATAAAGTTTTTATGTTATAAGAACTCACATATCGAGCATTTCATGCCCGTATCAACACCCACAAAAAATTACCGAAGACCGCTTTGGCAAATGCCAAGAAGTATTTCTTTATTGGTTTCCATCAATGATTGGCGCCATCTATGAACCGCACAAAAAAAATCTCATTTCAACACCAAAAATACAGAATTTGACACTAAGTCGAAATGAAGTTGGTGGCACTTAAAGAAATATCAAAGCTAAGTCCGGCTTGAATAATTACTAGCTATGATGTAGATTTAAATGCAGTCTCAACAAACGGCCCTATTCCGCGTTAGGCAAATCCATCCTTGTTATATGGCTTTACCTTCAACTCAGTAAAAAAACATACAACGTCCCTCTTCCAGTTTATTTGTTCCTACATTTTAGGCATTCCTCTAGTAGATTTGAAACCCCTAGTTGGATGTTCAAATCAATCCCAAGCAATTTATAGCCCAATAGGATCAATAAGCAACCATTAACCGGCCATGATTTCAATAATTCATAAGGAAGGAATTAACCAATGACCGTGATATTTTAAAACGCTTCATTAGATTTTTTCCAGTTCAAATGAGGGGATTTAAATTATTGTGGGTATGTTTGCCCGTAAGTGATTTTTTACATTTGATTGAATTTTAAATGGTATTTTATTCCAGACGACTGATTCTGTGTCAATTTTATTAAAAAAAAAAAATTCGATTGAGCTCTATTAAGCATGGTTTAAGAAAAAAGCAACGATTGCTGGGCAGCTCTATTGAGTCGAAGCAATTTATAGCACCAATTGCTTGCATATTTTACGCACTAAGAAAAAAACGTATTATTTTTTAATTTAATTTAAGACCGATCACTGCACATTTTGGCATGTTTATAAATGACATTTCTAGAAACTCCTTCGCAGACATAAAGAGTGATTTTTTAGCTATTATCTTTTTGGCAACACTGGTTTAAACAGCTGAAGCACGTTTCGTGTTTTGTTTCACTGTCAAACTTCTTCAGTTTGGTCTATAATTTAACCATGAATCGTCTTACAAACGAACAACGCTTGCAAATTATTGAATTTTACTATCAAAATGCGTGCTCTGTTAAGAAAGTTCATCGCGCGCTTCTTCCATTTTATGGTCAGTTTAGACTAAGCTCATTTTTGGCTCAATGGGTACGGTACGTAAATAAGCAGAATTGTCGATTTTGGAGTGAATATCAGCCAGAAGCATTGCAAGAGCTACCAATGCATCCAGAAAAAGTCACAGTTTGGTGCAGATTATGGGCTGGTGGCATCATTGGACCTGGACCGTACTTCTTCAAAAATGATGCGAATCGTAACGTAACTGTGAATGGTGAGCTTGACTTGCATTACATGTGGTTTCAACAAGACGGTGCCACATGCCACACAGCACGCGCAACAATGGACTTATTCAGAGACGAGTTTGGTGAATATTTTATTTCACGTTCGGGACCGGTCAATTGGCCGCCTAGATCGTGCGATTTAACGCCTTTAGACTATTTTTTGTGGGGCTATGTTAAAGCTCATGTCTATACAGACAAGCCCGCTTCAATTGACGCATTGGAAGACAACATTGAAGCATTTATTCATGAGCTACCGGCCGAAATGTTGGAAAGAGTATGCCACAATTGGACTAAGCGGATTGACCATTTGAGGCGCAGTCAAGGTCAACATTTGCATGAAATAATCTTCAAACCTTAAATTATATGGACCGTACTATTGATTCAAATAAAGATTTCATGCATTTTTCTGAATTTTATGTGTTTTTTTTTTTTTTTTTTTTAAAAACTTTGCTATAGCTTTTAAAAAATCACCCTTTAGTTAATAGATGAATTAAATCCCTTCATCTTACATCAATCTACAATTCGACTCGTGTTTCTCGTAAGCTTGGAAACATATCTGTTCCGCGTCAACACCGGATGCCGAATGAGGTTACAAAACAAAAATATTCCGGTTTTGACAGGCTGTCCAGCACACGTTTTTTCCCTGCACCGTGCGTATGATGTACGTTCCTTATTTGCAACTGCGAAGCGTGACACGTGACACATGTTTAATGTCACGTTTTTGCATGCAATTCGTGCAGTGTTGCTATGCGTAGTGTGTTTTGTGTAAAAATGAAAATCCGCTCAGATCAAGGGTTCGTGGCAGAATCCCAGGAATTCTCCTGCACAACCATAATCCAGACATACTGGCGGATTGATGAGACTGGCCTCGGAGAAGGCAGCCAGACGTAGTTTCGCTTCCTGAGCATAGCACAAAATTGGATGATAAAATTGATGGTATACGAGACGGATGAACGCGGCAACAAGACGAGACACCGCCGTCATGGCCTCTGTATTCGGAAGAGTCAAATGCGAAATAAAGCCAGATTTAGCATGCTTTGAATACACAACCCTGCTTGACAGTTGTGACGAAGTCGCATAAGTGTCTACATCACCCCGGAAAACAGAGTTGAGGCACAGAAATCGCGTCGGCTTATCCCCTGTTGTCTGGCGCTTCGAATTAAGGCTGTCGCAAAACTGATTTATGCTACAAACAGCTTTTAATCTGTCGTTACATTTCGATTTGAACTACCTCTTGTGTACAACTACCTCTTGTGTATTTCAATGTTTGACTGAATGTGCATCTGTTTGCACACACGTAGCGTTGTTCTATTTGACCGGTACTTATGAAATTGACCGATGATCTATCAGCTACTCACCAGCAGCATTATCCATTCTTATCTGGGTGATGCTGCGATCCTCAGAGGAGTTAAAAGGAAAGCGACCACAGATCTGCGAAAAATGTGTTCTGGCAAACCATTCGCCGACTCAGAAAAAGGAAATTGAACATCATCGAAGGAGTCAAATCCAATGGTTGTGTGTTGCTTTCCAATGAGTTGGACATCGCAAATGGAGCGAGCACTTTTCGGAGCTGGTCAATCCCGAACAGGGCACTGAGGATAGCAGACCTGTAGTCTTGAGGAAGTCATTTTGGCGATTGAGTCGCTAAAAGTTAGCAAATCCGCCGGTGTGAATGAAATCCGGCCAGAAATGCTTAAGGCTCCCTCTTTACAGAAATGCTAAGTAAAGAGGGAGTTCTTATGGCCCTCTCGTGTCATTAAAGTGGCCTGAGAATGTGGTGACACACCCAGCGATTGTCAAGCTGGGGTGGTTGTCCCACTTTTCAAGAAGGCGGACAAAGGACACTGCTCCGGGCATGTCTCTTTTAAGTCTGCCCGGGAAAGTCCACGCTAAGGTGTCAGCTTTCCACTCTAAGAATGGTACTTGAGAAGGCTTGGGAGTATGCCAAGCCCATCTACAGTTGATTTGTGGATTTTGAAAAAGGAAAAGCTCTGAGTATTCTGCAGGAGTATGGGATTGATGGTCCCCTTCTGAGGGCCATTCAGTCTCTATAAACAAACTGTAGCAGCTTTGGTCGGGTTAAGCGTTCTAAATCAACACACTCAACCGTTTACCGTGGGCGTTGCACTTCGCCAAGGGAGCGTCTTGTTACCTCTCCTTTTCATTGTGTATGTGGACTGGATGTTGCGGCGCAGCCGAGGCGAGGAATATTTCACTTTGGGAGAGCTGAGGTGCAGGTGCTATCTCGAACGGAAAGGGCCGTGCTTACGTGGCACGAATGTTCCCTTCATCAAGACTTCCGAGGCACGCTTTGAATCCGACTCCATCAGGTAGGCGACGGCTTGGCAGATCCAGGACGAGGTGGCTGGCCCAAGTCCTGGTTACGCTTGGGCATAACTCCTGGTGGGTTGGAGTCAATGGCGGAGGATCGAGCTGCCCGGAGATTTCTCGTGCGTGGTGTATCCCCGCGACCCCTTTAGTGCAGCATGCGGGTCAGAAGATGATCATTCTGCCCTTTATAATTATTGAAGCCCTTCGTCACCGCCTGGGACGTATTGAATTAGTATTTCTGCGTGTTTTTCGCCTTTAAATGCCAAGCAAGTGGTGTCAGAAACTCCTCTCTAACACTGGAGAAGAACCACATTCCAGGCTTATCGCTACAGCCTACCCCTTAGGATACACAAAGTCACAAATCACGAATCGTAAATTTCGAGAAGGCTCCACCTGTATCAAAAAGATGATCACTTAGTATCAAACGATCGCTCAGTCTGCTTGGAACTAGCAGACCTTCAGTCAGGACGCTCATCGGCTACATAGCCGGACACTGCACAGATATTCACGATCGCAGGATATGTGTCCCTTATAAAGTCTTCTGAGGAAGAGATGAGACGGAGATAGAATTTCCAAAATCACCTACTATGCTCGTGTAGCCGTTTGTCAAGTCGCAGGTACTTACCACTAGGGGCCTACGGTTTTAATAATCTCAATGAGCCAAAAGCAGCTAAACCGCTTCGTCACAATCAGCAATTGGTTCCAAGGGTAGGGGAAATGAACCCGCGTGGTGGAGGGTGTCAGCCTCCTCTAGTCAGCCAATACTCCCTAGAATCCGTGAGCTATCAGTTATAGGCCACGGTTAAATTTAATTAGAAATTCAATCGTGCCGATCGACTTGTGCTTCCTAATTGAATGAAGACGTTCCTGTAATTTTTTCTGAAGGGATAACACTTTACCTTCTGCTTTGCGCTATTCATAGTATCCGCAAAACCCACTCACGCGCAATTACGACGCAAAGGAAAACTGAAACGCCGATAAGACGCACACCATATTACCATATTATTAACTCCTCCTTGCTTCATTCGTTTAGCCATTAACCGGAGTGATAGAGAATGTGATATTAAAAGCAGAAGCCCTTTGTCATCAAACTCATTAGCTTCACGCTACAGGTGTAACTTAATTATGACACATTGTCACTTCATTTGAGTGTGTTGGGGAGGCAATGAATAGGATAGGATGAACTTTGAGTTTTCCCATGTACACGCGCGTGATTTCATGAAGCGAAATTCGCTTGTGCATATTTTAACAGAAACATACATTTTTTGCCGCTCGTACGCGCATTTTTAATCTCCATTTATCACATTTTATTTGCCTTTATAAGTAAAAAGTTCACTGACATCCCTGCTGACGCAAAGCCCTTTGATAATAAAAACCTTCGAAGCTCGCATGCAATTGTCGGTTGAAACCTACCCAGGATGTGTTCATTTTAAAGACTTATATACACAGCGCACTCACCCAATAGATGCGTCCTAAAGAGAACAACATCACGTAGGGCAACCTCCTCGTTTCTATAGAGTATTTGAAATATTCGTGATGCACCGGCTCCATTAATTATACAAGCAGATCCTGGTAGAACATTATTTTGCGGCAGGTTCTGCTGCACTTCATCCGGCTCCGCTGCGGGCTGATGCTGTTGTATGTGCGGCTGTTGGGTTTGTTCAGGAATACTGGTCTCAACTTGTACTGGTAGTCTGGGAGATACCCGCAAGGAACATCGAACTTGGTACAGTCTGAAAATAGACACAAATATTTATTGTTAAAGCGATTAGGGTTGTCGTTGATGCATTATTAAATTAAATTAAATTTCAAATGGAAGCTACTATATTCTAACACGTATTAGGAGCGAAGCGACGATTATGCAGAGTGTTCGTATAATTTGCATATGAAACAACATGCTGTCGTTCTCTTCTTCTGTGGGATTGTAGTGGACGGGGTGGACCTGGGCCGCACTCAACATGCCTCTCCAGCTGACCCGATCTCTCGCCAGCTGTCAGCTGTTGCCTTGTCCAACATGCTCAGAGTCGAAGATTCGGAGTTAAGTTGTCCACACGCCCTAAATGTCCTAACCATCTTAGGCGTTGGATCCGTAGACGCCTCTTATGCCGCTGTACTTCTTCTTCAAACTTCTCCTTCAAAAAACCGTTTACTCAAAACAGGACCGAAGAACGTGCGCAGCATTTTTCTCTCGGAACGACGAAGGGCCTCTTCATCCGCTTTGGAGAAAGTCCTTGCCGCTGTGCAGTAGAGCAGGACGGGGGTGAAAAAATAACAGTGCTTGGCAAGAGTTTTTCTGCCGCGGAGCAGAGGTAGACGACGTCCGCCGTATAGCTGCCTGCAGCGAAGTTATTGTTGTGCGCTCTTCTTTGATGACAGCGTATACTTCGTTTTGCCCTCGTCACCAGACCCACTTTTGCCGCCTCCGCTGCAATGCCAATACACGCCTCATTTTCGGCTTGCTAGGTTCGACCTATCACGCCAATGCTATCCGCGTATGCTAACAGTTGGATGAACTTCTGGAAGATCGTGCCTCTAGTGAGGGCGTGTGAGTCTTGCACGATCTTCTCTTGAAGAAGTCACATTCAAGTCACAGACAGTGTGTCGCCTTGTCTAAATCCTTTTCTGCCATTGAAGGTCTCTGTGAGTTCGTTACTGACCTTTATGGAGCAGCGACAGGTCTCCATCTCCATCCTGCTCAGTTTGACGAGTTTGGCAGGAATGTCAAAACCAGACATGGCGTGGTATAGCACCAGGAATGTCAAAACTAGACATGGCTTGGTACAGCACCAGGAATGTCAAAACTAGACATGGCGTGGTATAGCACCAGGAATGTCAGAACTAGACATGGCGTGGTATAGCTCCAGGATTGTCAAAACTAGACATGGCGTGGTATAGCACCAGGAATGTCAGAACTAGACATGGCGTGGTATAGCTCCAGGATTGTCAAAACTAGACATGGCGTGGTATAGCTCCAGGAATGTCAAAACTAGACATGGCGTGGGATAGCTCCAGGAATGTTAAAACTAGAAGCGGTGTGGTATAGCACCAGGAACGTCAAAACTAGACATGGCGTGGTATAGCTCCAGGAATGTCAAAACTAGACATGGCGTGGTATAGCTCCAGGAATGTCAAAACTAGACATGGCATGGTCCGTTCGAGTCGCTTTCAGTCAGAAGGCGCGCAATATAACAAAACGCATCCAAAAGGCTGAGCTGACAGAAGGTTGACAAATCAAAACTTAACCTTGTTCATATTTTTACACCAAAAGTGGACCTCGCTTAACACCCCCCTGGTGCTGTGAGTGTCATTGTTGTTGAGGGGTCACGCAGACAGCCTACTGTCGACTCCGAAAGGCGTGAAATTTATACTCTCTAACCTCAAGGAGAGGTGGAGCAGTCTATTTAGAATGTTGCTGGTGACGGAATTTAATCTATATACCCAGCGTGGAAGTCTATCGTCTCTGCAAAGTGGTAGCTGTTTCGTTAAACTTTTCAAAAATGTCTTCAAGATAAAGTAATTTGGCCATCATGCAATACATCGAAAAGGTATGCACAGACATGGACAAAAGTCCAGTTCGAAAACTCATCACGAAGTTGAATGAACCTTATAACATCTTTTTTTCTCTGGAAAGCCATCTTGTTTCCCTATGCAGAAGAAGTGGTTTGCATATTAACTTCAAATATTTTCACCCTTTTTTTTGAACAATCCCGATTGGAGAGGAAGACTTTGTACGAGATTTATGATCTTCACAGCTTCATCAAGAACTTTTATCAAGTCAGTTGGCATTCTTCTCACCACATGACGATGCCAAATACAATGACTCTTGGTGAATGATTTTATTTCTGACACCACCCCTTCAACCCCAACACAGTCTTCCCAATTAATGCTGCGGTCAGTCATAAAATAATGTATGGCCTTGAATATTTCTTCACCAGTTGTATTTGTTTCCAAAGCGGTGCAGATGAGCAGTACTTCTGGATGAGGAAGCATGTCTTAAGCGCATTCCCATTAGGTCAAAGTACTGGTATGGTTCTTCTGGATGTGGAAAAACCATTCGACACTGTTTGGCATAACGAGTTAATTCATAAACTTTTCCAATTTGATTTTCTTGTGTACCGCGTCAAAGTAGTCAAATCCTTTCTAACAGATACTTCTTCCGATTTATCATTTATTCCTGCAGGTGTACCACAAGGTTCGGTTTTCACTGCAATCCTCTATTTGTATGCACTTCTGATTTCTCCTTGTTTCCTGTCACTCCGGAATTTTGCGGATGACACGTGCGTCTATTCATCGGATTCGACTGGCTTACGGCTGGTTTAACCTACTAGCTATAGTAGATAGCTATATTCTGTATTAAATGAAGCTGTATTAAATGAAGCTATATTTTTTACTCGAAGGAGAGAGCACTTTTCAGAGCTTGACTTTGCAGACCCGTAGTCTTGAGTGGGGCGGAGAATAGTCCAAAAATGACTTCCTCCACAGTCATTTTGGCGATTGAATCGCTAAAAGCTGGCAAATCTGCCGGTGTGGATGAAATCCGGCCAGAAATGCCTAAGGCTCCCTCTTTACAGAAATGCTAAGTAAAGAGGGAGTTCTTATAGCCCTCTCGTGTCATTTAAGTAGCCTGGGAATGTGGTGACACACTCAGCGATTGTCAAGCTGGGGTGGTTGTCCCACTTTTCAAGAAGGGGGACAAAAGAGATTGCTCCGGCTACTGGCGTATATCGCTTTAAAGTCCACCCGAGAATGTCTATGCTAAAGTGTTGGAAGCGCCTTCTCGAGCTATGGTCGAGCTCAGAATAGGAGATGAACAGTGCGGCTTCGTACAACCGACCAAGGTTTCACTCTAAGAATGGTACTTGAGAAGGTTTGGGAGTATGCCAAGCCCATATACAGCTGTTTTGTCGATTTGGAAAAAGGCATATGACCGAGTCCCTCGAGGTAAACTTTGGAGAGTTCTGCAGGAGTACGGGATTGATGGTCCTGAGGGCCATTCAGTCTCTATACACAAACTGTATCAGCTGTGGTCGGGCTAACCGTGCTAAATCAACACAATCAACAGTTTACCGTGGCCGTTGGACTTCGCCAAGGGAGCGTCTTGTCACCTCTCCTTTTCTTTGTGTTTATGAACTGGATGTTGCGGCGCAGCCGAGGCGAGGAATGTTTCACTTTGGAAGAGTTGAGGGTAAGACATCTTCCTTTTTCAGACGACTTAGTTATCCTCAGACCTTCCCTAACGGAACTCCAGCTCCCGCTCGATAGGTTTGTGGCCTGATGTGCTGATGCTGGAATGAAGGTTAACGTGGACAAATCGGAGGTTAAGGTCATCTCCAGAACGGCTGTTCAATGCAATCTACATGTTAGTGCAGTCCCATTGAAGCTGGTGGAGAAGTTAAAGTATCTCGGCATCTTTTTTAGTGTTGAGTAGGACACGTATTGTAATAAGTTTGTGTAAGGTACTCATTTCAGAAAGTGAAGTGGTACAATGTCCCGTCTGAGGTGCAACATTTGTCACATAAGACTGACTTTCATGCCTCATTATTTGGATGACGTTTCAAGTGTTGTCACAAATTTGAATGAATGACTGAATAATTTAAATAATTTGCCAGTTAAATGTGCGATGCATTTTCTTTACTTCTGTAACACAATTATATTGTCCTGCAATGACAACAGAAACGATAATGTCCCAACTACACTCCAATGACAGTTGTAGTCAATGACTCAGAGCACACTCTGATTTTTGCTGATACTTCGTCTACTCAGAGGGAGAAAATACCCCTGAGTATGGCAAAAAATTATGTGGGACAAATACTTTTTTGTTGAGGTGTTGGGCCATTTCTGTAGAGGTGTATGGGACATTTGTAGTGCATCTTGTATGAGTAACATAACACTAGTCTTCTTCACGTGTGATGGAAGGAGTAATGCTGAGCTTTCCTGTAGGATTGGTCAAGCTGGGTCAATTTTGAAACAGCTTGGTAGAGAGCTGGCAGAGCCAAGTTAGCGTTTTTCAACTCAGTATTTGTTCCAACTCTTATCTATGGTCAAGCTGCTGAGATGAGATTTCTCCGTGCTGTTGTGGGAATTACTCGACGGGATAGGTTGAGAAACACGGCAGTGCGCGAGGAACTCAACATTGAGCAGCTGCTTCTTCGGACGAAAGTGCTCTTTCCCTTCATCACGACTTCCGAGGCGGTAGAATCCGATTCCATCAGGTAGGCGACCGCTCAGAAGACCCAGGACGAGGTGGTTGGACCAAGTCCTGGTTACGCTTGGGAATAACTCTTGGTGGGTTGGAGTCGATGACGGAGGATCGAGTTGCCTGGAGATCTCTCGTGCGTGGTGTACCCCCGCGACCCCTTTAGTGGAGCATGCGGGTCAGAAGATGATGATGAGTATTCTAGCATGTAGGTGTGATCGCACCTAGCAAGCTCTTAGACGAACTGCTGAAGGATATCCAAGAGCGCAAAGTTTAGGAGAGTTTCCAACGCACCAGTGGGAGTAGTTTTTAGAGATCCGCTGACGCAGATGCAGCGGATGCTTTCTCAATTCGTTAAGATGGGTACCGACTTTGAGTATGGGCCACTATACTATTAGGCCGTAGGGGGAGGATAGGTCTGATGACGGCTGTGTAGAGCCAGTGTGACATGTGTTGTTGGAGACCCCATTTGTTGGCTATGGCTTTCTCACTCGTATGTAGGGCTGTAATGACCTTCTTTGCTCTGTCTTCTGTGTTGAGCTTCCAGTTTAGTCTGTCGACCAATAAAGACCGAGATATTTCGCCTATCTCGAGAACGGGATACTGGTGCCATTTAGTGTAACGAGGTCGATGTGTGGAATATTGTATTTCCTAGTGAAAAGGACGATTTCGGTCTTCTGAGCATTAACGCCCAGACTATTGTCTGTGGCCCAGTGCTCGTACTCCAAAGGTTGCGTACTGTTAGGTTTTTGAAGGAGGCTATTTCGAATATTAAGCAACATGTTAAGCATATTCCAAGCGGCATGATGTCATGCGGACAGGCGGAGAAACTGGAGTAATAACGATTCTCTTGATGGTGATTAAGTGAGATTTAAGGCCTTGCTCTTTTCCTCTCAGAAGCAATTGTATTTTGTTTTCAAATTCACATGCGTAAGTGGGTAGGTGGGTAGATAGGGGCTGTTGCTAGTGGATTCACCAGCAAACTTATACCGTGTTGGTCCACAGTCAGACTACTGCCACTGGAGCGACCACTCCAGTGATCCCAACGGCAAATAGCGACTGGACCAGATTGGAAAACCAGATAAATGCGTATTAATCTTGCTTTCACTAGGATTCGACCCCACTAACCAAGGGCAGGCACTCAGCCAACTGCGCCATCCAGTAGTTACATGCTTGAGTTAGAGTATAAATATTAAAAAAATTGACATTTCCAAAAACTGAACGATTTAATTTGTCATTAAAATTGCACATACAAATGTAAACGTTTGCAAAAAGAATGTGTTTCTCGCGACAATGTTTATTTTTAGAAATAATTTTTCCCCAGGTCGACAGCTTCGAAATTCTCTTTTTTTTTGGTTTTTCTGAATATATTTATATTTACATGTCCATAGACTATTTATAGCAAGTATCTACAAGCAGGCATGGATGTGCGACATTATGAATAAACACTACAGATGTAAAAGAAAAAGTAAAAGTAAACAAAATAGACAATAAACACTCACCCTCTTTGAAACAAATCCACATTGTAAAATTTGTAAAGTTCCACAGAGAATTCAATCGTTGCCTGCAAATCTCCCATAATAACTTTGGAATTTATCCTGTACTTTACTGGCAACCATTCAATGTAGCTGTCTTCCTTTGGTCGTGCACATCTTATACTCGGATCAAGATCATACTTCAGAAAACTATGAGTTTTTTCATATCATTGCATTTTTGCAGCAAGAGATTATCTTGTGTGTTTGATATTTTATGAGAACACTTTTTCATGTCGGTCCTGTGTTTACTGTGACTGATTGGAAAAATAAAAACCGAATGATTTTAAAACTCTCTCTCTGCACAGATGGTGGGGAATACAATTTGCATAGTCGGAAATGATAGTGAATACAGTCTGTGCGGACAGGTAATATGCAGTTTAACAAATTTGAATCGGAATTTTTGGATCGGATGGGATGGATAAGGAATGGGCATCAAAACACTCAACAAGCTATTGAAAATATTGGAATTTTTTGAGGCGTTAAAATATATCAGATGAGGTAGCGAGTTAAATGAGTATATGTCATTCATTTGAAGCGTAAGCAACTGTCATTTATTTTCACTCAAATATGTCGAACTTTGTGCCTGAAAAAGTGTTTTTTCGGGGAGTTCTTCTGCATTACTTTAATATGAAGACGTTTATGGTGGAAGTGCTAAGCGTACGTGCCAAAAGTGGTTTGCACGATTTTGGCTTGGTCAACCAGCCAAATCAACGGCAAAGCTGAATATCCATGGCGCGAAGGTAATGCTGTATTATGATACGACTTAAATTTGGCTTGGCCAAGCCGATAAATCAAGGTAATGCTCTGTATTTGGGGGGATCACAAGGGTGTGGTGTATTATGAGCTGCTAAAACCGGGTGAAACCATCAATGGACAACGCTACCGAACACAATTAATCCGTTTGAAGAGAGCAGTAGCCGAAAAACGCCCGGAATATGCGACCAGACACGAGGCAATAATTTTCCATCATGACAACGCTCGGCCCCACGTTGCTATTCCGGTTAAGAACTATTTGGAAAACAGTGGATGGGAAGTTTTACCCCACCCGCCTCTTAGCCCAGACCTTGCCCCTTCTGACTACCAGTTGTTCCGGTCGATTCAGAACGCCTTCACTGAAATATGGTTCACTTTCATTCTTGGCTGCCAAGCCGGCGCAGTTCTTTTAGGATGGGATCCACAAAACAAAGCCATCGTTTCAGATAGGCAATACTTTGAATAATCCTATTGTACGTTTTTCTTAAATAAACGTTCAAATTTTGAAAAAAAAAAAACACAGCACAATTAAATTATAAACCCAATACAATTTACAAAAGCGGACTTCACAGTAATACTCGTACATTGAAAGTCTGACGTTCCTTAACATCAACACCAAATGAACGCTGCTCGCCAATATGCAACTACATTTTGTCAACATGATAAGCAAGGTGTTTCTTCTCTAAACTGCCATTATTTTTCTGAGTAACAAAGTACTTGCTTTTCTGCAGGCACGCTCTTTTGGATTAGTTTGTGATATTTTTTGATTTGTAGTAGATATCGAATACAAAGTGCTTAGTTCAGGACAGAATATCTTTGTTGAGTTTCTCGTACTACTTAAGAATCTACATTCTCAACAGTCAAAATATGTGTTGGAGATTTTGAATTCGGCAATTCTGAAGAGTTTCAGAAATAGGAAGTTGCAGATATTTAAAGATCGACCGCTGGTTATTCTTAAAACTTTCTTCGTGGGCTATTTTTTTACTTCGATACAAATTCACACTTTCTTTTAAACTTTTGAAATTGCCCGATACGCCATTTCGTTTGACGGTGAATTGTCTTTACGATCTGTCAGAAATCTACTAGTTAACTTGCATACTGGTGAAAACTCTGCTAGTTTTACTGTGCGGAAACTGGGACAATGTGTTATATATAATACACAATCATTATGATCATCACCATCTTTTGACCCACATGCACGCGGGTGTAAACCACGCACGAGAGATCTCCAGGCAACTCGATCCTGCGCCATCGACCCTTACTCGTCAGGAGTTATGCCAAAGCGTAACCAGGCGAGTTTTTGCACTTGGTCCAACCACCTCGTCCTGGGTCTGCCGAGCGGTCGCCTACCTGATGGAATCGCATTCAACGTCTGCCTCGGAAGTCGTGATGATACACAATTTTTGTACGCAACTTCATTGACAGTGATATAATTCAGGCAATTTTGAAATTGGTTCGTTATGCGGAATTATGATCATAATTTCGAGGCAAATTGCCGAAATTACTCAATTTCGTCTAGTGGGAACATACTTTAACATTCCAAATGTGTCACCTTCACGTGACATCCTTATATTGGATATCACGTTTATGTCCTTATATTGGAAATACAAATGCTGCTGTACCTGAACAGACATACTCGTAGATACATTGTGCTGCATTGTGCACAATGTATCACCAGTGAAACACCAGGCCTCCCTTACAACGACTTCTGCAGAAGCTGCAGAGACGAGGAAGACGAAGAAACCATTGTACACGGGCAATGCAACTGCAATGCTCTCTCATCCCGTAGATTTAGACTTCTGGGAGCTTATTATTTTCATAGCCTGACTGATCTGAGTGTCATAAGAGAGCACTTACGAGTTTGCGAAATAGGTATTACTAGATCCGCGTGATAGTACAATGGACCTGTGGTGGTCTTAGTTTGCCTGCTGTCTTTCCGTACAGCGGTCAACCACTTGAACCTAACTTAACCTACATATGCGTAGGTATATGTTGAAACCGCATACAAAGGTTTTTTTAGTGTGTGAAAAAATTACTTGGGGCTGCATAAATTGGGTCTGCCCCAGGCGGCCCTGGTGGACACCCGACTCTGATATTGTAACCGAAGGGAACAAAAAGGTTTAACGAAAACGCGTATTTCACTCTTAAAACGGTAAACTAGGCTGAAAATTCTTAATACTACAGTGAGAAACAAAAGTTTCCAAATGCAATCTCGTGTCACTGAATGCTTAGTGACGTTTGTTATTAAAAAGTTTTCTGTCATAACACGAAAAGCTTCTGACGAGCTTAGGCCCGAATGCATCCTGGAGCGAAGCGGCACGCCGACAGTACTTAGTTGGAAAGGCTGCCCCCCAAAATCAACGTTGGATTTGAATTTGCCGCAAGGAGATTTCTTACTGCCCCCTTCTACGCCCTCAGAGTCGAGACAAGTGACGATTTGTTCTCAGCTCTCACCATTATCCAAATCGTCACTCACAGAACATTACGGATTTTTTTTTCAAAATGAACAGTCGTGAAGAATTGCTCTTGTTTATACGTACTTGTTCCTCCCGCAATCTTGGTTTAAACTCATGTCATTTAGACCTTTGTCTTGTACAGTTGAGCGTCGTTATCCGGACTAATTGAGACCGAGGGTGGTTGGTATAATAAAATTTCAATTTTCAAAAAACTCGGGTAATCGAATACGCAAGCGTATCGGCCTTCAAATGTCTACTAATTTTTCCTTTTAAATTCAGTCTTTGCAATATCATCCATCTTCGCCAACGCCTTTCACATTATTTCAGTCTTTTAATAATTTCTATCTCTGTTTCGAGTGAAAAAAACCTTTCGGTTCCTTTTTCTTGTTTGCGACATCTTAAATTCTGACTTTCATAACTGAACCACAGTTCCCCTCAATCCCTTAGTCGTGTCACCCAAAAATATGTGTCACCTTGAAGAATTTGTATTCTCTTAGTCACTTTATGTGACATTGGTCACTTACACGGCTACCGTGTGTATTCCCTTAGTCACATGAAACGAATACACACGGAGATAGAATGAGGGAGATTTTGTCGCTTGCGTTTTTGTGGGTGACGCCAATCGACACCGCAAAGGCTGAGAAAAATACTCCGTGGGGATCCATACATCAAGCGTGACACGACCTTCGAAGGTATTTAACCGAAAGTGCAAAAATAAAAGAACTGATCTGAATTAAAACGACGAGTGCACTTGCTATTGCAGCAGAAGTGTCTTTAAGATTGAGCGGCAAGAGAGGTGCAGAAAATCTGGTGATGGAGATTGCCTTTAGCTCATTTAAAGAAAAGCACAATAAATATGTCACTCCGGAGGAAGTCCATTTGCTGAGGTTTAACATAAAATGAATTACTCTTCAGTACCAAGTCAAGCACCAGCAGCTTAGAAATATAAATTCGAATGTGTAGTGATGTAATGAACAAATTTTCAGTTTCATTAGATCCAAATCTTCCGAGTCGTAGCAGCGCGCTTCGTGGAACAAGAAACCACCTACCCTAGGGTAGGTAGGATAGGGAAGGGGGCTGCTAGAGAATTTACCAGCCACTTAGACCATGTTGGTCCATTGTGATACCCACAGTCAGACTACTACCACCGATCGACCACTCCAGTGACAGTGCCGTTAATTTAACCCCTACGGCAAATGGTGAAAGTATTGCTCTGTTAAAGACTCCACTCAATCATAGCAGCTGCTCCGATGAAGATGATAATGAGAGCAACTAAGATGACTTGGTTAAAACTGCCTACCCCTGGTTAGTGAGGTCTTCGCTTCGAAACCTAAGAATAAGGGCTCAGCATAGAACTCGCACAGGCTAATTTGGCTTGGACCGGTTAGTTCTTATTCAAATTCATGCCCACATTATGTACAAGCAAATCACTTAGGAAATATCCCATCCTGGCCACAAAAAAACCCGAAATATGTGATGGAGGAAATAAGATATGTTAAGGAAGGAATCAAGACCCTTCGAATTTTTTCTTACTTGTAGGTACACTTTTTGTTAAAGTAGGACTGCCGGAGACAAACAAATGAGCTCGCCTTGAGGATTCGGTTGGGATATAATTTCTAAAGATATGTAGTCACTCCGATGTCCCATCAATTCGCAAACAAAAGGTGGGACTGGGTAAATAAACCTTGAGCCACTTATAAGCGTGTAAAACGCCATTGAGAGTTTTGATGATTTTGACACTAATGCTTTTAAGATGACTTCTTCTTCTTCATCTCAGCCAACCGGTTTAACGGGTAATCTTCAACTGCAGCTGCCCTGCCCTTGGTGAAGATTTATTTAAGCACTGATACACAACACTGTGGGCGAACTATATATTTTCCTGAAGCGAGTTTTTTTTGAGGAGATGCTCAACAGTGGATTGGAAAATTGTCCAGTGGTATAACACACTGGTGGTAGGTAGTTTAATTTTTGCCATGTTCTTACATTCTCGAGAGACGACTGGTTGGTTAAGTGCCTGCCCTTGATTCGTGGGGTCTCCGGTTCGAATGCTAGTGAAAGCAAAGTTAAAACGTTTCCAAACCTGGTCCAGTCACCATATGCTGTTGGGGCACGAGTGCGATAACTGTGGCGCCAAGAATTGCAAACGGTATATTGTAGAGGGGTAATAAAATAGACTTTTTTTCTATCAGTGGGGATCCATCTTCTGATTTAAAATGGGAAACAAATTATTAGATAAAAAACAACGGCAACAAATGAGGAACAATATTCGAAAGCCTGAAATCCGTTCCTTAACAAAAAAAGTGTACATTAAATTGTTCATGTGAACAGTTTTTGAGTAATTCACATGCAAACTAAAAAAAAAAAACAAAAAAAAGTTTAGACCAATATTAAGAAAAAATGTGACGTGATGTGCTAAATTGGCCTTTTTTGTCAATGCGTATATCAATTGTCAAGCACGCATTTATGTCTTCTAGTTTTTGAGAAACTCGAATTTTACTAAACCTACATTTTATGAGAAAAGGTTTTCTTTTCTTTTGGGACATTTTATGGTCTCTATAGGTCCCTTAGGTTCATCACTCGGGCACTGTTATTTAAGAAATTCAGTAACGTACTTCATTGTAAGTGCTGCCGCTGTTTTTTTTTTTTCTTGTAATTTTAAATTAGTTTTTTCTAAAATACTCCTAACCCTTAAAAGGGGCGAGATGGACAGTAAAAATGACAATATTTTGACAAGATGAAATGCTGGTCAAGCCTAGTTCCCAGTTCTCAATGCCTGCAACGAACTCTCTGAAGTTTAGGTCACACGTCGCCGTTGCACATGAGTGTGCTTTTCTGGTGGACTTTGTGATAAGTCGCGGTCTCTCATTTTGCGCAGAACGTACTTTAATTAAAACAATATTCACGTATAATTCTTTGCTTTTTTAAATTATTAATTTTTATCCTCGTAGCCCCTTGTGAAATAAAAGAGATTCTTGCACGAGGTGTACGCAAGCCATTTTTATTCACATTTTTGGTTTAGGAGTACTGAAATGGGTGTGTTCAGAACAAATCAAATTCTTAGCACCAAAGTTTTCGTAATCTCACCGCGATGGGGATTACATTGACGACAATATCACTGGAGTGGTCGATTGGTGGTAGTAGTGGGTATCACAATGGACCAACATGGTCTAAGTGTGCTGATGAATTCACTACCAGCCCCCGCCCCTAAATGATTGAATTACGTTATCAAGGGAGTAATTCTAAAAATTGTTTTAAGTCTTTGATTAATGTTTTACTTATATATTTACGTTATACTGGGTGATGATGTAAAATGTGTTAGATCAGGTTCGGTGGCTACCTTAAGGGTAGCCACACTTAGGCCAAAGATAGGCCCGTTGTGTTACCACAAAATCGAATAGATCCTAATCCGCGTACCATTTGGAGCTCTTAATAAAGCGATGGAGCTGACTAATGCTAATATTGGTTAGATCCGTCAAGTCGCAGAAATATGGGGCGTCCACGTGACTGAGTCTGCGAGATGAGAGGGCATTGCAATTGCAAAAAAGGTGTAAGTAAGATAAAGAAGTTCTCGCTCTTTACCCCTAAAACTTCTGCAGAAGTCGTTAAAGGGGATACCCAGTCTTGAGGCGTGAAGCACAATCCTCGGTTATAACGCCGATGAGAGTTCTGAGATTCGGTCTGCTTAGTCTGACCAGGTCGCGTGAGCGTTTTGGATCGATGGTAGGCCATAATTGCTTTGTTATGAGGCAACCAGTGCCGGAAGACTATCTTCCTTTGGTGTGAGTTAGCGTTACAAGCTTTGTTAGATGATTTGTTGTGACGCCAGTGCCCTTTTTAGGGAGTTCGTCCGCTTCTCAATTTTCGTTGACATCACTGTGTCCTGTCTCCCACATAAGCTGGATGCTGAAATACTTGGCCATCTCGTTAACAGATAGGCGGCAATTGAGCGACGTCTTGGAGTTAAATGCGACTGCACTCAGAGATTTGATTACTGTCTCTCTGTCTGAACAGATGACAATATCTGTACCTGACATTACATTGTTTTTTAGCCATGACAGAGCTTCCTCGATCGCTATAGTGTCTGCCTTAAAGGCGCTACAGTGAGTTAATGTTCAAAATTCAGATCTTTAGAGTAGACTCCCACATACACTCCTTCGCCAATCTTCGATCTATGGGTGAAAATTCTCAGAGGACCGTCCAGCATCTGGTGTTCAGACGTCCAGTAAGATCTGGGGGGTATGCTGCTTGAGAAGTTCTTCTCGAAGATGAGCGTGAGGTCGGTGTTGCTTGGTAGGGATACGAATTTATGAAGGATGGTGGAGTGTCCGGAGCTGAGCTCCTTCCACATACGCAACGATTGGCAGCCTGCCGAAGAGATCTATCGGCGGGAGGTTAAGCAGTGTATGTTAAGCTTGGGAGGGGGTATTTCGCATCGCTCCGCTAATGCAAATCCATGCCATCCGCTGCACCCTTTCAAGCTGTTTGCAGTAGTTGTCTTTGTCTAAAGCAGTCCACCAGATATAGTATATGTCTGACTACCGCTACGAGTAACCAGTGAACTACACCATTTGCTTTGTAATCTAGCTTTTTTACAACAATATACAGCCGTACAGGCATTTTTGACGCGTTCCTGGTCGTTTCCAGCATAGCTTAGCGGCTAAAATGAGGTCCAGGAATGTAAAATGTGGTTTCAGCTAAATCTCTTGGGAGGTGTTTTATGTTTTCTGAGCACATTGGTAAATATTTTAATTAATTTTAAAATTGGTCTTTTAGTCAGCGACATGTACATCCATCAGGTGTATGGCGGATGGATGAGATAAGGTATCTGCCTAACCGCAGTTGGTTGTAGGTCCTAAAAACTTCAGGGAATCAAACGTATACCATCACCGAACAAAAACCACCACAGTTGTCGATAATACATCGATACGCAGAGGCCCATGTATAAAGTTCCGCTAAATTCGCAAAATAACACACTGTACGTCCCCGGGAATATAAATATGAATATTCTCCTTGTCTAAACTGCGCGTTTCTTTTCAATGTTCAACCCACGTGCTCCTGAAATCAGATATTTTCCGCAAGTTATTCTGCCAAAAGTAAATTTAGACCGAACTGTATAGAATTACCAACAGCTCATCAAATTTCTATGATTTTTATCCTCTCGCTTGGATTAAAAAATAAATACCCATCCGTGGACTGTTTATTCCCTTCAATGGTCTTGTAAATCCACCCCAATCCATCCACTGAAACTGATTAATATTCGCAATGCCTCGTCATTAAGTCCAAATAAATTATTTTAATTGAACATTTTTCCTTCGCCTCCTACGCAAATCCTAAGTGATTATTCTGCACCAAAGTTATGGGTTTTTGGGTCAACAACTGCATTAAGCACACCGTCCTAGTTTCTCTGCGTTGATCAAACAACGTGGGCTGGCAATAAAATAAAAAAAGGAGGCAATTGAAACGGGGTGGGCCTGGAAGTGTTCCATATACAAGGCATCGGACCGTGATAAGCCACCCCAATTCTTGTCTGTTGATTAATTAATATCAAATTCTAATCAAGTCCGAAAGTTGCCAACTCCGCAAAAGAGAAAACGGCGACAACTCAGCACACAATCTCAATTCATCGTAATGCGAAATGACTGATGAGGACGTCACTCTGTGAAGGGATATCTACCACGGGACAAAAAGCATCAATCGCCTAGTTTGACGTGTCATTAGGAAATCTGCAATCTCTATTCATTCGCATTAAGCTTCAGCCAATGTTACACATAAATTAAGTGGAAATAGTAAACATTAAAGTTCGCGTATTAAGTCCCGAGTGAGGACGTCATAGTTCAGTTGACATGCTACCATTTGACATTTAGCGGTGCTCTTAAGTTCCCATTGAGCATCACTGCGCATGGTAAAAGTTCAGGCAATCTAAGGAGCATGTTGATTTTTTTTCTTGCTTTTTGGGGAGGTCTCTAACAGGCGAAATTCCCGATTCATCCTCTTTTTATGTAATGGTAGGGACATTAAGTTTTATAGTTTTCAATAGGCGGCATGCTTGCTTGCGCCTTGCCCTCATCAGCCCTTATCGAATTAGAATGCCCTCAATTTGAGTTCTGATTTCCTTCCTGGAAATTGTAACGCTCGAAGTGTGCAATAAGCTTTTTTTTCGAAATTGTTTGAAGAATGTGGACTCAAGAGACAAAGAATTATTTTCACGGTTTAAATTTTCCCGAGGCAGCAGCTGAGGGTGAGCTGATTGGGTTTCCGCTGAAAATTTGACAAATTTCACGATTTTCATTCCGGCCATTTAGCCTTGCCAAGGCTCAATGCAAATTGGAAATGTCCCCCTAATATCCCCTTGGTTTGACACAGTAGGGGTAGACATTAAGCCACGCCACAGATTTTTTCCACGAAAAATTAATATTCACACTTCATTGGATGTTTGATTTGATTACACAGATTTTCCGATTCCGGCATTAATTCAATTTAGAAGCAATATCCTTCTGGTTACATTTTTTCCCGTTTTTATTTTCTCGTTTGCATTTTCGCTTTTCACTGAGAAACTTCAATCCAATTTATTGGGATTTTCGCTGACTGAACTGAATTCACCTTCCGATTTATTTCGCTGCCTCGTTTTAGTCGCTGGGCATTTGGCTTATCACTTATTTTGAGTGCAAAATGAAATTTTCAATACATTCTTTACTTTAACTCTAGACGAGCGAGCGAAAAGTACAGACCCGACCGAGAAATTCTGTGACCTGTGAAGAACTGAGAGCTGCTGCGCTTTCCCAATATCGTGGAGGTGGTGAACGTAGTCTTATGCGAAGGACGACAATTCTCTTTCGCTTTGCAAAAATTTGTCTGGAGCTTTTCCAACATATGTATTTTTCGTTTTTGCTCTTGTGACAAATCTAATAATAGAACACACATTTCATATTCGGAGTACTTCCAATTTTCTCTTAGTTTTAGTGCGCATACGCAAGAGTGCTCCACATTTGAGACATGCAAGGGAATTGGTTCGGATGCGGAATGAGTGTTGGTGATGTGTTTTTGGGAAAGGAAAACAACGTGGTTTTGTTTTGGGGCACAGGAAATCATTTGTATTGGAAAGTCCATGTGGTCTTCCAGACGTAAGGTGGCAGCCGCTTGACTACATGGGCTTCGTTCAAACGGACTTTTTATGAAGGTTTGTGGGGCATGTCTTTTCGAATTGCTCGACTAGACAGGAAAAAACTATGCTTTGAATATTGCAACTGAAGATAAAATCGTCGCGGCATTTGTGTCTGACGTTTAATCCTTTGTGCGCGCTTAAGTGAGAGAGAATGTGGTTCTTGTATAATCCTGCGTTAAATCCAGTCAGATTCGCTTTCAAAGCATTTCTCTGGTGACCCATATTTAGTTGGCGTAGTTTGTTTGCTGGTGGTATCTGAGATTGGGTATTAAACAACTGATATATCGCAATAGTTGACGTTGATTATCAAATGAATGATTGATGTGATGTCAGCAAGTGCAATCATGCTAGAAAGTAGGGGAATTCCTATCGATTTCTATTATACAGTAGACTCCTGATAACGAGAACAATCAAAAACCGAAGTAGTTCACGTTTGCGGGAGAGTTCACACGAAGGTTAGATCTTAATGAAATGACAGCGCAATCCCAATGTAGATCCCAATTTTAAAACGTCATCAAAAAAAAAAAAAATAATGCGTTTTCTCTATTACATATATTTAATTCACTTACAGTAGACGCTCGATATAGTGAACAATTCAATATAGTGAACACGGATTGACAAGTATCACCCTTCCTTGAACATATTCTGTATTCTTTATGTATGGGAGATATATACTAGAAATGAAGCATGATAGAGATACCCAACTTCTACCTCTCTTGGCCCTTGAAATATTTTACAACCATTTTTATATCGTTTTCTAAAGCCAAATTGACCAATCACAGAACGGCATTTACGTTATTTCGTGAATAACTGTCAAAAAGCCTGTGAAATTCGTTACTGGACTAGGGGTCATCTCTATCATACTTTATTTCTGATATATACTATTGTGGACTATTGTAATTCCTATAAAATTATTTTTTAAATTATTTTATTAATTATTTAAACTATTTTTTAAAATGCAAACAATATTGATATTTGTAATGAGCTAAGCAATTATGACTGGAGTCCTTATATGTCATTAGAAATTAATGAACTTTGTTCGGAATTTTACCGGGTTATTAATCATTATTTATATATTTATTTATTTATTTATTTATTATTTCGAGACTGCTTAGAAACTGTAAGATACAATATCTTACAAGCTAGTTATAAGCTAATTTCTACAAAAGCTGAGTTTAAAATGTATTATATAATTAAAACTAATAATGCATTCAATTAAGATAAATTAAGTTTAATTAAATATTTACTGAGAAGTGACTTTTTAAAACCCTTTTAATACTTGCTACATTTTGATTTTCCTTTGTATGCCGCGGTAGAGAATTCCACAGACGGACAGAGCGTACTAAGAATTGAAGCTCGCATGTTAAAAATGAGGAGAAGGGAATCAGTTGACGAGATCTATTTGAGGCTGCGATTCTAATTTTTTCGAAACAATGGGTTGGTTGGCGTGTAAGCAGTATGTCAGATAGCATAATGAGACATCGAAAGTCAATATATTTGTAGAAAATTCAGATACTCCATCGAGCGTTCGTAGCCCGAAAACATATCGTATTGCACTATTGTAAGCAACATTGAGTTTTCGTTTGCTTACTTGAGTTACAGTAGATTTCGCAGCCGTGTAACAAAATAGGTAAAAAATTGAGTTGCCCATAAAGTACGCAGAACACCATACACCTTGCCAACAATTACATTAATCTGGCTATCCCAATTCAGAAACCGATTAAAGGTCACACCGAGGTTTTTTGCGGTATTGACGTATTCGATAGGAGCATTGTTCAGTACGATCAGAGAAAAATATGATAGATCCAGAATTTTTCTCGAGATTACAATACATTTGGACTTTTTTGGGTTTAGGATGAGACCATTTAATTGCGCCCATATTGAGATTCTCTCAAGATCATCGTTGACACAGCAAACTACATGTTCAATGAGCCCAAGTGGACAACTGAAGCATAATTGGACATCACCAGCATACATTTATCGATTAAAGATGGAAGTTCATTAACATAAATTGAGAATAAAACAGGTCCAAGAATTGAGCCCTGAGGGACATCAGTGGCATTCGGTAGAAATTCAGACAAGTTATTCCCGACTTGTACTGATTGTTTCCTGTCGGTCAGGTAGGGATGAATAAGCTTCGTAGCACTTGCCGACAAATTAAAGCTTTGCATGCGTTTTTTACATAAAAGAACATGATTAACATTATCGAAAGCTTTTGAAAAATCAAGTAAGATCAAAATGTGTATCCTTATCAAGTTTTTGTCATATATCCTCAGTAACGTTGAGGAGCGCAGTGATACAACTGTGCTTCTTACGAAAACCAGATAGTTTCGGGGTAAGTATAGAGTTCGCCGGGAGATAGACACTGATTTGTTTAAGTAAGATCTTTTCGAAGGCTTTTGATAAAAAAGGACGGATTGAGAAAGGCCTAAACTCACCACCTTTGGCATTTTTTGGAAGTCGTATAATCTTAGATGATTTCCACAAATCGGGGTACACGCCTGTTGTTAGTATTGTGTTTTATACAAAAGTGAGATGAGGCAGTGCAACGGGCAAAATCATGAGCACGAATTTAGGGTGTATGTTGTCCAAACCGACACCATTTGATTTTATGGAAAGTGGGCTTTCAACTACAGCAGCACTATCTACAGCAGAAAAACCGAAGCCAGAGGGATCAGACTCATCCCCTCATGGATGATAAGATAAAGGGTTTCTACATTCGACGGTGGAGCCCGAATTGAGGAAGAAACAAATATTTTGTTGAGACTATTACCGTCGATATCACCTGGTAGCTTGCTCCTTGGCTTGCCTACACCCGAGTTACGTAGGTTTTTCCACAATTGTCTACCGTCTAAGGATGTGTTAAGCTGGCGAGAATAAATAAGAGGTTTGACATTTCGTATTTCTACTACAACTCTATTTCGAAGTGAACAGTACGGTATAGTTTTGCATGCGTTGTACGCCAGATCCCGTTCTTGTATTAAAACTCGAATGCGTTCTGTGAACCATGGTTTATTACTTGGTTTAAGAACTTTGCTTCTTAAGTGTACGTGACCATCAAAAAGAGAATTGATATTCTCAGTAAGGAACTGTAACCGTTGATTAGAGGACGGCATGTAGTAAAGGGTGATTTTTTAAAAGCTATAGGAAAGCTTTTCAAAAAAAAAAAAAAAAACATAAAATTCAGAAAAATGCATGAAATCTTTATTTGAATCGATAGTACGGTCCATATAATTTAATGTTTGAAGATTATTTCATGCAAATGTTGACCTTGACTGCGCCTCAAATGGTCCATCCGCTTAGTCCAATTTTGGCATACTCTTTCCAACATTTCGGCCGGGATCTCATCATCAATTAAAGCGGGCTTGTCTGTATAGACATGAGCTTTAACAAAGCCCCACAAAAAATAGTCTAAAGGCGTTAAATCGCACGATCTAGGCGGCCAATTGACCGGTCCCGAACGTGAAATAAAATGTTCACCAAGCTCGCCTCTCAATAAGTCCACTTTTGCGCGTGCTGTGTGGCATGCGGCACCGTCTTGTTGAAACCACATGTCATGCAAGTCAAGCTCTTGCATTTTGGGATATCATCTCACTGTAGCGCTCACCATTCACAGTTACGTTACGATTCGCATCATCTTTGAAGAAGTACGGTCCAATGATGCCACTAGCCCATAAACCGCACCAAACTGTGACTTTCTCTGGATGCATTGGTAGCTCTTGCAATGCTTCTGGCTGATATTCACTCCAAAATCGACAATTCTGCTTATTTACGTACCCATTGAGCCAAAAAGAAAATGGAAGAAGCGCGCGATGAACATTCTTAACAGAGCACGCATTTTGATAATAAAATTCAATAATTTGCAAGCGTTGTTCGTTTGTAAGACGATTCATGGTTAAATTATAGACCAAACTGAAGATGTTTGACAGTGAAACAAAACACGAAACGTGCGCCAGCTGTTTAAACCAGTGTTGCCAAAAAGATTATAGCTAAAAAAATCACCCTTTAATAGGGGGCCGACTACTGGCTCCATCACTCTAGGACGTTGCGAGACGAGGTTAGAAGGAGGACTTGTCCTCCAAATTAAGAGGGAGTTCACTGTACCGAACAACTTGACTCCTCCAGCACACAGAACCTTCAAAATGATTCTGTTACAAAAACTTACCTATTACAACTTGCTCAGAAACATTTTAATTAAGAGAAAAAACACTCAGAATATTCATTTGACTCACACAATTCCTTTATTTTATTTATATCCCTAGTAAACGTCTACAATGCTTAAACTTAAGATACTTAATATATAAATAACGGCAGTACTTCCCCGTTTTTGGGTCCATGAACAAAGGGATAAGGTAAGAAGTTTCAAAGGTTTCCAATTAAGACGCTGGCCTACATGTTATACCCGATGGTATATCTTGTATTGTAACATTCTTAACATCGCTCAACTAAACGCATGAACTTCAATTAAAAAATTTCTAACTAAAGTACAACATAACAATTACAAAAGTGAAAATACATCTAATATCAAATGATATACGTGGGTGCAAAAGTGCAGAGTGTGCGACTCTAAATGCGTCTAATTTGGTTGTACTTCACAAACAAAGTATGTCTCGAAACTGCATGGCGAATCGTTCCACTTGAGCCCCTTTCCGTCGCGATTCCACAGCTCGAGGCAGTTCTCCTCTTCGCCGTTTTCATACCGGAAGTTATTTGGTTCACCCGCATTCCAATTCGTGAAGGTTATTGGTCTTCCATTGGCCATCCAGAAAAAGGTGCCTTCGTCAGCCAAATCGGTACCTGATGTCCAAAAGTGTTCATGTCCGAGACCTGCAACAAAAAGGAAAATGAAAAATAACTAAAATTAAAACCATCGATGGTAAAACAATGCTGTGAGCCAATACCCGTTTGAGATAAAATGAAACTAGTTGTACGCATACACACATGCGCTACTTTAAGGAGAGACAATGCAACTTGATCCCTTTTAGACATGAAATCCAAGCAGATACGTAGTCGGATACCTGTATCAGGCATGTATGTCCACGTGTATATGCTTGGTGAAGTCGGCAGTTTTTTGCAGTGCATCTATGTAGAAAGTATATGTATATCACTCGAACGGAGTCATGACGGAATTAAGTCGCCGCTATTTAAATAGGCTTTGACGTCGGCCACTGTGCTTAACCGGGCACCGTATGCATTGTAGAGTGAGTGTGTACGCCAGCCACCGTACCGATGGAGACATATTTTTGCACTTCCGGGTGAACCACAAAATGTTGGTTTGGTAACGCAAAAGCGAACGTATTTAACAAGCCTATCTGAGTTTCAGATGTCAGTGGCTTAACGATACACTCTTGCATGGGGGTGCAACTTATGTATGGAGTTTGCTTTCAAGAAAGGGAGCGCGTTAAGCGAAAGCGATATGATTATAACTGAATACCGTGTGCACCTTGTATGTGTAGATGAATGTGAACACTTCGGTTAGCTGTTGCTTCGGGCAGTCACAAGAAGATATACCCACACCAGCCAGCTTAAGGGTGAATATATGCAACTCTTGCACAATGATTCATTCTAATAGGATGCATACCATACATTCCCAATAATCAATGTTGTGATTTTCTTTCACACTGGGAGAGAAAGTGTGATGAGGGGCTTCTCATGGTCAAACATACCGGACAGACACGGTCGGGTGGGTGTCGGACAGATCGATGTCGTTAGCGTAATGTGGACACAACTTCACTGTGGACTTACTCGTAGCAGCGTTTGGCAACATTTTAGAAGAAAGAAAAAAAGCGACTTTGGGCGAGAGAATGTGCTCAAAGGCGATTCAATTTGTTTTTCTGGCGACATAACCAAATTGAACTCTCCAGTGGACTACGAAAACGGGTAATGAATTGGCTCCTGTCCTGTTGCAAATTTCTAATTTTATATTTGTGTATATTCCAAGTCTCCAGAAAGTTTTGTTTAGTCTCCTAAACATCGCCTACAAGGTCTTTTCTGCCGTTTTGTGTGAGCGCCTGAAACCATTCGTAAATAAACGGATAGGTCCTTATCGGTTCCAGCGGTTCCAGGCTAGGAAAGTCCACCATCGACCAAATCTTGACACTACGGCAGATTCTGGAACAGACTCAAGGGATGCAAATCGACATCCAGCACTTATTCGTCGATTTCAAGGCCGCATATGACAGCGTGCACAGAGATGAGCTATACAACGCCATGTCTAGTTTTGACATTCCTGGAGCTATACCACGTCATGTCTAGTTTTGACATTCCTGCCAAACTCGTCAGGTTGTGCAAGATGACGATGGAGAATTCACGCTGCTCCCTTCAAGGTCGGTAACGAACTCACCGCGACCTTTAATGTCAAACACGGTTTTAGATAAGGCGACGTTCTGTCATTTGGCTCTTTTAACATAATCCTGGCAAAACTCACTCGCCAACACAAGAGTCACGAGGATGACATTGACGTAATTGACAGAATACAGCTACTCAATGAAGCGTTTGCTGGCAATGAATCGGATGCGGCCAAAATGGGTTTAAGCGATGAAAGAGGGCAAAACGGTGTTGTCATCGAGAAAGGACACACACCATCGACGACTCGGCCAGAACGTCAACATAGGCAGCAGAGGTAGTGAAGGACTTCGTCAACCTGGGCAACATCAGTAAAGAGATTTAACGCAGAATTGCTCTTGTAAATCGCTGCAATTGAGTAGATCCCATTCTCGAAGGATCAAGCACATTGATTATCCGTGCCCTATCCGTGCCCCCTTGGTTTTTTCGAGAGGAGCGTTCTGTATCCAATCGTTGATCCTGTTAGTGTCGGTTTTTGTAGATGAAAATTCAACCATGAACTGAACGGGCTGTACAGCGCCATGAGCCTGGTCAGGGGTCTACCGATTCAACTCCTAAGATGACTAGGCCATGTAGAGCGGATGGACAACACAGCTCCTGCCCGAAGAGTCTTCGACTCCGAACCAGTGGAAGAACGCAAAATAGGACGCCCACCTAACCGATGGCGCACACAAATGAAGAACGTGCGAATTTGGAGGCAGCTGGCTGACAATTGTCCCAGTTGGTGAGGCATGTTGGTAGAGGCCCACATTTCAGAAGAATAAGTCTCGAGAATTGTAAATTTTCAAAAGCCCTATTTTACGTTACATTAAATTTACGTTCATAATTAAAGTCGTGTGACCATGTGAACGGTTCTAGTAACTCACTGGAACACGTCCAATGGTCTGGCTAAGACAGGTTTTAATCTGAGTATGCTCTTTGTTGTTGAATATTAAGGCGGCCGTGACGTTGTGGATTGTCACGTCGACCACTATGCACTTGGGGGGGGTTCTATTAATGGTACGAGCAAAATACTTTCGAGCTTCTCAAAGTGGACGTTCGAAGTCGACATAAAACTGAAGATCCCTTTCACATGTGAGAGGGCAGTAGCGTTCACAACTGGAGTGATTGCTGAGAAGTCAGGCCCTGGCCCTTTACGGGATGTAGAATTTGTATTACACTCTTCCGAGGAGGAGAGTTGTTCCACCATTTTTAATAAGAAAGTCCCAATCCTCTTAATAAACCAAGTGATCGTGAATGTCAGACACTCTAGAAACACCATGAGGCAATAAATAATTATCCGACATGCTGCCATCCTGGATCTAGACTCTTACATCACTATATCGAAACTTGTGGGGGAAGGCCTACAGAAGCTGAGGGAATTGAGCCGGAGAAATTGAGTAGGACTCTGCTGGATATCTCGCCACAGGGTTGCCACACTTTAGTAGCAATTTAACCCTTTTTTTAGCGCGGAGAGACCGTGACTGTGGAACTCCGGCAACTATTCTATATATAACATATTTCTTTCCCGAAAAACGTCGTTAAGTTAATCATACGCAAGAAATTCAACACTAATTAAAAGAAAGGGCAACTAGAGGACTGCACCTACTCCTAAGCATGATAAAGCCTAAAGCCCCATGATAAAGTTAGAGGCCGACTTTTTTGTACCGAGACACTTTTTTGTGTGACTTTCTCAAATTTTTCAGCGGCAAGACTGCCTGCCCATAAATGGATAGAAGGCAATGAAGGGGCCGACTCCCCTAAAGGGGCGATGCCCCTTTTCCCTTTTTCAAGACCTTTTTCCCGAACCATTCTGTGCAGTCGGAGAACACGTCCTCAGACAAGAATTCAGGGAACTGTACTGGACCGGACAAAAACATGACACAATGCTCACGGCATGAAACAGGCCAAGAAAACTTTGCGGCCAATACAACCGGCAGAAATTTGAGACGTACATAAACATGAGCAAACACAATCCCGCGCCATTCTCAGAGAGCACCTAGGGTAGGTAGGGTAGGGAAGGGGGGCTGCTAGTGAATGATATCCAGCGCACTTAGACCATATTGGTCCTGTGAAAGATACCCACAGTCAGACCACTCCAGTTATAGTGCCGTTAATTTGATCCTTATGGCAAATGGTGACTGGACGGGATTTGAAACCCAGAGAAATGCGTATTAGCTTTGATTTCACTGGGATTCGAACCGGGGACCCCACTATCGAAGGTTAGGCAGTTAACCAACTGCGCCATCCAGTCGTTCATAGAGCACCTAACAAGAGTATGGATATCAGAGGAAGTTCTCTGCAGTTTCTGCGGAGCATCGAGTGAAATCCCAGAAAACATACTGGATTTCTATCTGGCATTAGCACACAAAAGAAGAAGATATCTGCGCAAGCACCTGCTATCAGAGCAAGAGATGGGATCACTAGAACCATCTCTCATCCTCAAATCCCTGAAGAAAACTGGCTCAGAGAGAGTACCCTAGAACAAATATTTTCACCTACAAGAGTTGGACTCCTCTGTCAGTATAAATCCGGAAAGACGTATAAACGAGTGAGAGCAAGGTAGTAAGGGGGCACAATATATGCTTTACCTATTTGAGGGTAAAATTGTCCACAGGTGTCATATCTTAATAAATTTCACAAAAATCACGCCCGTTGGTATGAACTCTTGATACTCACCGAAATCTTTAATGTACTTTTCAAGTCTATCGTTCTCTTCCTGTGATGAAATACTTGCTAAATGCATCCCGTGATATCTGCAATACTGCGTGGCCTTAAACCAATTCGCCTGTGAAGAAAAAAAAGAAGAGAATTAAATCATTGTATTTGTCAATTAAATTATAGTATACACTGAAAGCTGTTGTTCTCGACTTTGATGATCAGTGTTGTTCGACTTACTTTACTTTACATTCTTTACGTTTTTTAGATAAATTGTTTAAATGCTAAATTTTTACTAGACTTGTGTAAAAAACGTGTAATAGTTTAGCCAAGAAGGAATCAAGCCAATTTTTGATATTCTGCTGTGAACCGTATTTCTGTGAGGGCATTCCATATCGACCAGAACAAATGGTAGTCGGAAGGGGCAAGGTCTGGGCTATAAGGCGGATGGGGTAAAACTTCCCATTCACTGTTTTCCAAAGAGTTCTTAACCGGAATATCAACCTAGGGCAGCAGTTTTCTTCATATTAAAGTAATGAAGAAGAACTCCCCGCAAAAACATTTTTTCAGACACAAAGTTCGATATATTTGAGTGCAAATAAATGATGGTTGTATACGCTTCAAATGAATGACATATACTGAAATGACGTACAATGACAGTAGCTTTCCAACGCATGTTCCAATGGAATAATACAAATAACGCCATCTCTTAGCAAACCGCACGAAAAAGTTATAGACTATTATCAATGGCAAACGTTTTAAATGTTCTGTCCTTCTTCACGTTTCCTCCTCTTCCTAATTGCCCCACCCAATCCTCATACTTCCTTCTTCTCCTCTTTTTCTATCTTTTTTTTAATAATCTACTTTCAAGTTGATTTAGTTCTTGGTCTAAGATGATTGTAAATTACGCTGAATTAGTAAAAACTTAGTTCTGTAAAAGTTAGATAGTACTAGAAGTGAGATTCGATTTTTTAATGTAGGAGTTCCACAAGGCTCTGGATTGGGACCAATTTTATTTCCTATCTACATAAATTCACTATTTGCACAGAAATTTAAAGGTGACATGACTGCCTTCGCGGATAATGCGGGTTACTCATACGGCTCCAACAGTCTTTTAGATTTAATCTATGACATCATTTTCGATCTGTCTTTTAAGGATCTGGTTTTCTGAACACGATTTGGACATAAGTTCTAAACTAATGCCTCTTAGTTTGTCTTGAACAATCTTTACGATTGCGGAAGTAAGTGTCAGAAATATAAATTGTAAGGGCTCAGATGTGCTGATTGTCTACAAATATGCAGGAAGCTTTTTGTAGCAGAATGAAATGCAGTGAAAATTGTTTTTTTTTTTTTTATTATTGAGGTAGTGAACGAGTACAAATACTTGGGCCTTACAATTGATTCGAAGATGTCTTTTACTAGTCATGCAGAGTTTTTTAAAGGGTATTTCTATAGCATTCTCCGTAATTATTACTCTTTTAAAAAATTGTTTGAAATCATAATGCTGGGTTATCGAAGAGTACTCCGGAGGACATTGTGCGTAGTGCTACGTTATCACTTTTATAAGAAAACGTAAACGAAGCACTCTGTCTCCAAAATGTCGAAATGAAAAAAACAGATGATAGCGACGATTTATTTGTAGCCAGCCGAAAAGATCGTAGCCAGCCGAAGCAAGAGCACCCTATTGTGAAATGGACATTAGAGCGTTAAGCGTCTTGCTATGATATTTTGATTGAGTTTCTTTTTGAAATCAGCAATTAACAGGAGTTGATATTACTTTCAAGTCGTAATTGAACAGAAACGACTTACATTTGGATGGAGTGTCAAAGCATGTGTAGAAGAATAAATATTATACGGTGCCTTACTTGCACGACATAGAGTAAAGCAAATCAAGCAAAAAAAAATGCATTATACACAGTACCGTTTGCCAGCTGTGATCTAAAACTTGAAAAGATCCACCAGCTGCTCGCGGGAACGACCTGACGTCTCCACAGACGGTTAATGTCAAACCAATTTGTAGAAATACACTGCCATAGAAGAAACAGATAATCAACAAGAAGTTTTTTTTTTCTTTGATTGTTTCGGGGTTCTACACATGTTTGTTCAACTTAGCTCGAAATATTTAATTGACATCTTTTATTTAATTTTTAAATTTTATTTGCTTCAGAAATAAGTGGTTTGAGTATGATTGATGAACCCTTGAAACGAGAGTACAACTCGCACTTGACCAGCTTCATTTACTCTTTGTTGGTTTAAAGTGCAGTACAACTCTTGACCGACTTGTGTGGACATCTCTTTATGACCCGTGTGTGGCCACTCGGCACTCGTGCATAGAGGAACTGAATTTGATTAGGTTTGCGTCTGCAATGGAGTGGGTTCTTATTGAAATCGATATGAAATGAAAAGCCCTTTGAATGGTCTGTGTGCTCGTAGTGACGTAGAAATATGGCCAATATAGTACTTGAAGTATGTATTCCCATGGATTTCAAGATTATTTTTGAGTGAACAAATAAAAGACAATCAATTTGTTGGCTAACACGAGCAGGGTAAGAATTGAAATTTTTAACAAATTAACACAGTTTCCTGCACATCTATGCCAGAGGCTATGATTCCTCTCGAAAAAGGCACCATGCATACACTAGTACACACTGTCGCCGAAAGAGTCATGCAATTAGTCGGACATGGCTACGCGTACACAAGATTAGATAAAGGTTGAAATGGCTGCCTTCTCTGTGGAAAGACAACAGCCACTCTTAGGCCAGCATAGTCCCATTTTGCTACCCCATCCGCAAACCAATTCGTGCTTCTAATAAAGCGAAGAAGACGGCTGGTTCTTATGCTGCTAAGTTCAACTATCTATCCAGAAGTCTTTATCCGCGTATGATTGAGCACGGCATACCAAGCAGTGTCCTGTTATGACGTCAATGATATCTGTAAGATTAGGCCTGATCAATCTAATCAGACTAAGGGATCGATTAGAGTCGAGCGTATGTCAGAGTTGTTTGGTAATGTGGCACCCTGTGCCAGTTGACCACCTACGATTTACTTCAGCAAGCATTTCAAGCTTTAGCAGAGGCTTCGTAGTAGCCACTCGGAAAGACTTACGTACAGTACACCCGCTTCGAAATTCTCTGGAATGTCGCACTGTCCCAACATAAGCCGGATGTTAAAATACTTGGCAACTCGTTAAGAAATAGGCGGCAATTGAGGGAACTCATAGAGTTGAGCTCAGAGATTTGAACAGATGACGATATCTGTGCCTGATATCACATTGTTTTTTTTTAGCCAGAACAGAGCTTCCTTATGGCTTTAGTTAAGCCTGACAGATACAATAATTCGGTAATCGGAACGAAGCTTTATGCCTAGATCCTTGGAATAGACGCCAACACCCACGCCTGAATCCCTCGATCTATCTGCGAAGATTTGCAGTGGACCGTCCAACTTCTGTTGTTCAGACAGCCAGATACTGGTTAAGAAGCTGTTCTTGAACTATGTCTGTTGAAGATCGTTGAGTGTCCAGACTGAATTTTTTCCAGATATGAAGCGATCTCAATCTGATCGCCGTCTTAGCTGCTGTCTTTTTACCAACCAGATCTATCGGCGGTAGATAAAGGAGTAAGTATTCTTTGAGCATCGGATGAGGTGGTCTTTAATGCTCCGCTGATACAAGTTTACACGATCAGTGAAACACAGCGTCCCACTGCGTAAACCACTCGGTGGCGATCGCCTTCGCTGACTGGGGAAATTCCGAGCGGTTGTTGTCGTCGGCGATCGAGGGATCGCCATGAACTCGCAATTCGATATCTTGCACTTGGGGCAAGATTCGCATATTGCGTGAGCATCGTGTGGGTAAGGTATCTTCAAATTGTGCTTTGTGGGGGCACTTGTTTTTGTAAGTTGGTAGGGATCGGTGGTAATAACGAACGAATATCTCTGAGCATTGAAATCTTTTCATTTACATACGCATCTTTTAATTTAAAGACCCTTTCACTAGTTTGGAAAAAGCAGGTTGCATGACATCCCTGATCATGGATACAAATTTTCCAGATTCTTCGACAGCAATATCATCTGGATGGGCATTTATCTTACATCCAGTCCCTTCGAGTGTCACTAGCAGTTCGCTTACACAAGAGAGGGAAAAGAGGGAAGACGTGCACCACCTTGTGGTAAGCCTCTGATAAGAGATTTGCAGATCTCGATCCAAGACTTATTGATCTTGGAATTTGGTATGTCTGGTAATGGGCACAGACAAATCTTATCCATGTCATCAGACAATTTCTTTAATATCCCGTAACCAGTTTATAATGGGCTTTCAAATCGTGACAGCGGCCATAGTTTTCTTCTTTGTAGTTAATATTTATTCCTGATTCGTAGTAAACACAGGCGACACTACAATACAGCCTCGTACAGCGCTTACAAATGACTGCTCTCTTGTGGCAATAAGAAGCGCGTTGTGTCCATTTTAGAATTAGGATGGTCATACTTTCCCTATTGAACATGATAACCAAATTTTACTTCAATGAACAATAACTGGACGTCAACAAAACGCACAGTCTCGCAAAAAACACAGCCCACACTTTTTCGAAAACAAAAATTAAAACATCGCCTTCTCGTCTGTAGATGGTATAAATGTGTATGGTAGTTGGTTCCAAGCTAAAAAGCGCCTTCTTCCACATAGGTTAGGCCAAAATAGGCCCGTTGTCATACCACGCAGATTGATTTCCCATAACATTTAGAACTGCTGACGCTGATTAGCTCATTAAGGTTGTTGTAATAATATACCCTAGGTGTAAGTACGGCTTGCCAGCACGCTACACGAGCGGAGTCTTCATCCATGCAGCTTCTACACAAGTCATTATAGAGGACACCCATCCTGCGTGCGTGATTGCCAATTGTGCCGTGCACGGTTATGGCGCGGGTGAGCGTCCTGAGTGAAGATCTGCTAAGTCTAAGTCAGAGTGAGCGATCTCATTCGTTCCTCTTTATGCTTAACAAGAATTGGCCAAGGTCTTTAAGACGAAGTTGCGCCTTCCAATTTTCTTTTCTCTTATCTATCTTTTAGACCTTGACCTATCCAGACTAAGCCGCTAATAGGCATGACACAGATAAGTTGATGCCATCCACAAAATAAAACCTACATTCTTTAAATTAACAAGTAAATGTAAACAAATATTCACAAAATCACGTGTTCAATTAAAATAAAAGAAAATTTGAGGCGCTTTTTGATAAAAATTTCTTGACTGATAAACAACCATTCGAGTATACAGAAGGTATAGTTGGTGAAAGTGTCGTCAGTTTGGAAGCGCTGCTCGAGTCTCTCGTTAATCAAATTATCACGATACTAATGATAAAACAATTTGAAATGATTTAAGGGGTTTCTTTTCGGATCATTTTTTCCCGTTGTCATTAATTTTTGCTAATCACATCAAGTTAAGGCAATGTCAAGGTGTGGGGAACTGAAATATGCGAGCAGTGAGGAATGTTTCGGATAAATTCAGGCATATCTTCATGGACCACGATTTCCTTGTAACAGGGGAAGTAGATAAAGCTCTACCAACAGCAGTAAACAATCTAGGTTCAATTGAGGCAATTACTGCGCCCACTGATGAGGATGTGATTGTGCAACCAAATCCAGTTAACCCTGGATTACTTGTCTTAGAACTCTGCACTTCTCCAAATATGCATGTGGATTTAATTTTATAGACATCTCCGTTAGAAGAACTTATATGAAACAGAACCTCACGTCTGCTGACGTGAGGAAGATCATCTCCTGTGCTTATACAATGCAATTCGAAGAAGAAAACAAGGAAAAGCAGAACTTGTTACGTCATCACTATGTATATAGGCACTCAAATAATCAATTACAAAAAAAAAAAAAAAAACAGGAACGAGATTTGAAGATGCAAGTGACTGGACATGGAAATGGCAAAACAATGAAGAAAATAGAAAAAATGTTAGGCATTGTTTTTAAATTAAATTATTGTACTTTTTGTTATTGTTGATTATTCCATTATGCAATAATACTTCATCAGAAAATGAAAACGATTTAATTCCCGCCTATTTATGTGATCTACTACTTCATGTAGTAGATCGAATTAATTGAGAAGATGCTAAATGTATTTGTTTGTTTCCTGAAGACAAGGGCGAAGAAAAATTTATTCCATTTGTGAATTTTGCTCAGCATAAATAGCAACAGTAAAGTGTATTACTTATGGACAACGCTGGTCCATATTTAACACGAGGCAGTCCATATTAGCAGCACATTATTCAAAAGTGTCAAGTGAATTTCATTGTTTTTTTTTATTTATTCATTGTGTGTTAAGTTTTTTTGTTTAAGGTTTTTGAAGACTGATTATAAAATAATTTCTTAAACTTGTTACGTATGTCCGCCTGTCTGTGGATGTCTTGAGACTTTTCAATGTAACAGTTTTTGCTTTGAACCAACGAGTCCTATTGAAATCTTAAAAGTTATTGGTAGTTCATCTTATTCGAGTTCGTGTGGATCTGATGATATTTCTAGTTTCGTCCTTAAAAATGTTGCATGCTTTTGGAGTTGATATTTTGGCTGACATTTTAATCGTTGTGTTTTTTCGGGTATATTTCCGTCTTGAATGTGCTGACATTGGCACATTACATAAAAAATGTTCTGCTGCTGAAATCGAAAACCAAAGGCCTATCTCACTCCTCCCAGTTCTAAGTAAAGTATTCGAAAAACTTGTGAATTCGAAAAATAGAATCGTGAAATATTTAGATAAAACTAAATTCTTTAGTCCTGTCCAATTTTTATTTCAAAAAGGAAACATATCTGAGGTGATTTCTAACCTCGATGAGAAAAAATGTACCGCTGGTTTATTTGTGGACATTGCCAAAGCGTTCGATATGGTAAATCACGATTTCTTATTGAGAAAATTGGAAAAAGCAGGATTCCGTGTTTTCATGCTAATATGGTTCAGGTCATATCTTGGAAATTGGTCCCAGATGGGATTAGAAGCGAATTATTAATCTAGGCGTACCTCAGGGTTCTGTATTAGGACCAATTTTATTCCTGGTATATATAAATTCCCTATTCGATCTGTATTACAAAGGTAGGATGATAAAGGTTTTTCTTACGGCCTTTGGACTTGGTTTCCCATATAAATTGGGATCTAAACTCATTAAGCCATGGGTTTGCTGAAGATAATTATAAGCTCTAAGACTGAAATAATGTTCTACAACTTGTCCTCGTCGCACAAGCTTGATGTTACTTTGTACTTCCATTCTTCTAGGTGTCAGAGATACAGGTTAAATATTTTCAGGATCTGGTTTACGTTTTCCAACTTTCTCTGGCAGTCTAGACTGTAATGATGAATGTTTTGCAATAGAGGGTGTTGAGAATTTTATGTACCTAAGACCACATAGACACATTAGAAAAGTATTTTCGTTGTACACTTCGTCACTTTTACTATTTGCGTAATGTATGCTCAATGCCGGTTTTAAAAATGATATACTATGGAATTTTTCATTCAAAGCTGCAGTACGGTATTGCTTGTTGGGGTGGTGTATATCGTAATAAAACACTACACTATTAACTTTACAAAAATATATCGTAAGAAAAATTTGCTGTTTTGTGAATTAAAAATTCTTCCTGTTCGTCATCTATGTTGTTTTAAGGTGTTAAAATTATTTTTTTTTTTTATGAAGTCTGGTAATCGTAGTTTTCGTTTAATTTCAAATTACAACTTTCGTAGAGACCTCTCAAACATGTCATCTATTCCAAGCATCCGTACAACAACGTATATTAATTTCTTCTCCGTCGTCTCTCATCGACTGCTGTGGGAAATTATTACCACAATCAATCAGAATATTAGCAAAAACTGGAATAATTAATAAACATGTAAAAATCTGGCTTTTCCTTGATTTATGATATTTTGGTCTAGTATCAACTTATCGGTTTCATGTCACTTTCATGTTATTAACTTTGTTTGATCTCTCTATTTTTAACTGACAATAAGGGTCACCCCACTCAAAACTTTTGAATTTTTGTTGTAACATTCTTTTGAAATGACATTCACTACTGTTTTATTATTTGTCTATAAATACAGAATATCTTAAGTTTCAATATTTTAATTTTTTCTCTCTACTTATATATATATTTGTATTATGTTAATTATGTTATTATCTTGTACCTTGAAAATATATGAAATAAATAAATAAAATAAAATGAATAAAAAAGTATTAAAAAAAAAAGTGAACTGACTTGACTCAGGCTGTTTTATTTAAGAAAAAGTCAAGGGTGTGTCATATTTAGGACACTTACTATACTGTTGTCTATTGCCAATCCGCCATGCTAAGATTTTACATTATTGTTATTATTATTGGGTCTATAACTATTCGTGCGGTTTGGTAAGAGATGGCATAACTTGTATTTTTCCATTGGAACATGCGTTGGGCTACTGTCAAATGTGTCGAACTTTTTGCCTGAAAAAGTGTTTTTGCGGGGAGTTCTTCTTCATTACTTTAATATGAAGAAAACTGCTGCCGAAAGTCATCGTACTTTGGTGGAAGTTTATGGTGAACATGCGCTAGCTGAGCGAAGAGAGCGGTAGCCGAAAAACGCCCGGAATATGCGATCAGACACGAGGCAATAATTTTCCATCATGACAACGCTCGGCCCCACGTTGCTATTCCGGTTAAGAACTATTTGGAGATCAGTGGATGGGAAGTTTTACCCCACCCGCCTTATATCCCAGACCTTGCCTCTTCTGACTACCATTCGTCGGTGTCGGTCGATGCAGAACGCCCTCACTGAAATACGGTTCACATCAGAGCATTTTGGCTGCCAAGCCGGCGCAGTTCGGATCGGGATTTCATCCACAAATCGCCAGAAAAATGGGAAAAAGCCATAGCTTCAGATGGGCAATACTTTGAATAATCCTATTGTACAAGTTTTTCTTAAATAAACGTTCAAATTTTGAAAAAAAAACCCGCACGAATTATGATTTAGATAATTATTATTACTACGCAATAATACAAAATCTGCGGCGGCCGTTGCGTGCGTCGTGGGTATGTGCTTCGGTTGACCCCTTCAAACTCGCTCCCTGGATCCGATTCTCTTTCGGTACGCCCAAGAGCTATTTTCACAACTCCAGCTTTTTCGAGTCATACTGACAATGATCAAAGTATTAAAACTGTCTAGAAAAAGCTTTTAAAACTTGGCCGTTCGGAGTCGGCATAAAACTCTAGGTCCCTTCCTCTCGTCAGAGAACAATATCCCGCACAACGCGAGTGGTTGCCGAGAAGCTAGGCCCTGGACCTTTAAGGGCTGTAGAGACAACCACATAATCATAAAAGCCTGTCTATCCATTCAAAGACGACGCTCTCTATCCCAGCATTCAATTAATCGAGTGGATGTGCCAAAGACCGGGTCGGACTCGGATGTCAATGGAAAGTGAAACGAATCATTCACTTTACCTCATTAAGTGAACTATCATAAAAATGCACTGATTTACTTTTCAGCCCCAATTGGACTTCAATAACAGCGAGTATCTACTATTGGCTAACCGGCATTAAGTCGTTGCTGCAGAAATCATTGCATAACGACATCGTTTCGTGAAATTAGCTTCATATCTAATTGAATCGACATGGCATGCTGTAATGTGTATGACTAACCGAAAACTAGTTTTTGTGCAAGATGAATTTTGACGCGAAATCTGTAACTACTAAGAAGCACATGCATGCCGTGGTCAGTGACAGTGACGAATGGAAATATACACATTCTTCATAAGTGGCATATATTTGTACTTATGTGAGGCCATCGGAATGTGTTTGCAAATATTTGCAAATGGGTGTTTGCGGGCCTAATGCGTTTGCGGGCATTGCGTCGCTATTGCATGACGTGTCCTCTTCAAGTTCCTGTCGAATGATTGATGGAAAATATGTAAATTTGTCATAGGTTGTTTGAAGTCGGCTGCCTCAGCATCACAAATGATTCCAATGAAAAATTATATTTAGAGGATGATTGTAAGATCTCCGACTAAGTACCTCTGTACTGAAAGTTAACTTACAACTTATCTCTCACCGTTTGTAAGATTTTGTCCGACAAAGACCAATGTTCAACAAGTGCTGTACAGTCCGGGGTGGACCTGGGCCTCAACTAACAAGCGTCTCTAGCCAGCTAGCGATCTTTAGCTAGCTGCCTCCAGTTTCGCACGCACAGTTGGTTGAGGTCCCTTTCAACTTGTGGCGCACGGCCACCTGAGTCGCGGTCTTCCTCTACAGCGCCGTCCCTCTGCCTCTGCAATGGCAGTGCTTCGATCGAACAAATTCCTCCTCATCGTCTCTACAGATTCTATTCAGCGTCGATTCAGGAACGTGTTTGAGTTGAATGTGACCGCCCAAGGATGGAATTTCAGTATCATACTTGGAGTGAAATAATAAAGACCCGGACCATCTGGCTGGATTGCAACAGGATGTAACACCGATTAACAAAATGACTGATGTTATTTCCTGATAATAAAATAAATGACCATAAAATTGTACCCACATACGTCTTTGGGGTAAGAATAACTTTAATTTTAACGATGATTTAGATTAAATATTTATGAGAAAATACGCACGCATTGGGCGACTTTGATAGTCTAGATCTAATTTAAATAATATTGTCAAAATTCAAGCAGTGGTCGAGCGCAGGTGTTGAATCGGCTACGGGTTTAAATTTTAGCTGCGAGACACTGATTTCCTTAATTTCAGGGTGCACACGGGCATTTTTTTATATTTATATTTTTTTTTTCTTTATTTTCAAGAAATAGCAATAATTTATGTCAAACAATATGAATTGCTTGTAGTCTGAAGACCCAAACTCCAACCATAATTGATTAAAGTAAATGTAAGCTTGTGTGAGAAAGGTGTGAATGGGGCTATGCTGGGTAGGGAAGGGGGCTCCTAGATAATTCACCAGCACACAATTCACCAGGTCCATTGTGATACCCATAGTGAGACAACTACCACTGATCGACCACTCTAGTGACAGTGCTGCTAGTTTGATCCCAACGGCAAATGGTGACTGGATCGAATTTGAAAACCAGATTAAAGCGACTTAATTTTGCTTACAATTTGATTTGAACCGGAGACCTACTAACCATGGGCACTTCACCAACTGCGCCATCAGTCGAATTTATGTTGGCCCATGTGTGACTGTTGTCTACCGGCAACTTAACCTAACTTAACGAAAACGTATGAAAAAACAGTCAAATTCAAAATTATTGTAATTCTTTCTGTGAACTTACAATTAAGTTCCAAAGTACGCAGAGAGTGATTAATTTTTGCTCCCACATAAATAAGAAAAAATCAATGAAACTTAACGAAACTGAGTAGAGTGGTTTTAGTGTGGGTGTCATGTGTATTCGGTCGATTACGTCCTTTATGGTTCGGTCCGAAGAAATGATTTAATATCATTTCAAGAGTGGAATACGCCCAGTAGGTTTAAGATCAAGTATAAACGATTGGGAGTCAAAGAAACGAGTAATGAGATCTCTTAGGTGCTTCAGTGGTTTGAGTATGTCGGCCCTAAACTCGATGCATTTATAAGAATCTCTAAGGAGAAATTATACGACGACACGGCCAAGAAACATAGTGGCTGAAAGAGAAGAGCTATGCAATTGGCACATCTGCGCTGCATCCTCTCATTGCTTCACTGTGGCCTTGTGTAATTGCAGAAACGAAGATGAAATTGAATCTGTTCAACACTTGCTCTGCGAGTGTTCACCTCCAACAGGGAAAATTATGCATTTTCTTGGCAAAAACTTCCTTGACGAGTACGACAATTTAAGTAGGAGATCTGAACAGAAGGGAGCTCTCACGATGGAAGTCTGACACCCATCAATCCGAGAGTCGTTGTCATGCACCCCTCAACACCGTAGAAAAAGCTCCAGCTTTAGTGTATAATGACACGCTCTCTGTCTACAGGATTTGTTTGCTGAAATGAATTATCATATTTCAGGACGTACAGTGTGCCGTGATACACACTCTATCCACGAAATGATCATGTCATATTTTTATGACTTATTTAAATATACACCTTGATCTTTCCGCTAATCCAAAAAGGTTAGACAATAGGAAGATTATTGCAAAAATAGATAAATACACCACATGCGCCAAGACCCAGTTGGTGACTTATCAATTTACTGCTAATGTGAAACATCGCTGACATCGGTATGCAACGATTTAAATAATTTTCAAAAGCAAATTGGACATCAAGCACACACGTTCGTACATGTGTCTTTTTTCTGAACCATACTGTACCAATTTCACAGCCACCACGCCTTATTAGTAATTCAGATTTTTATAGCATTCGCTTATTAGATAGCAGTATTATGTCGGGATCTTATAACACGTTTTCTCCCAACGAGACTAGACATAGACTCTCTGCTGCCCACCACCGGTCGGTGCAATCCGGTCAAAGTGAGAACCGCTTTCATGGGTGGGTTTATGCATGCGGACGAGTGAACTTTTCGGAATGTTGCTTACCTTGAAGAAGATCCCCAGGTAGTATTTTTTCTCGCCAAGTTTGAGTAGCGGCATCGTCCACTTGTTCGAGTATTGCGCTTCGTCTACACAGTTCGGACAGTCTGAAAAAGAAGTAAAAAGAAAAAAACAAAACAATAAATATTATGTTTTTTATCCTTTGGAAAAGTTCGAGATGTTGCATCTTAAAACCGTGCTGATGATGACGAATGACAGAGTGTTATTTTTTGTTTTAGTTTGTGATTATTAACCGTTCGGTTTTGTGCATAAGTATTTCTGTCGCAGACTTGTTTAAAACCAGAATGGGGCAACCTTCAGAGGGTCAAACTCTGAAGGTGGTGCACGAGACAATCATATTTCAGGGTTAGTTCAAAACCAGATTGCTAGACATGATTTAAATCTGCGTCATATATGGAATTTGGGATTGTTCAAAGACTTGTTATTTTCTCTATCCCATGAGTGCATGCAATTATGAATGTTCTCTATCATAAACAAAGGATGTAGGGGCTTAACTCCTTTTTTTTTTTTACAGAATTATGATACCGGAAAATAGTCAGGGAATAACATATGTATTTTCCAATGGCTGCACTACAAGGTACAAGGTTATATGAGCGGTCATGTTAGAACAAACTGTGTGCTTTTAAGAACTATCATAAATTAATTAGATACTGCCGAATGCATATTTATAATTTCCATCGCCACAATCATAAACAAAATGTATGCTAATTTTAAGTGATAATTTTGGGATTTTGTTAATTAAAATGTAAATAAAGGCTAAACATAGAAATACATTGCTTAAAAATCGTGTTTTAAAACTCCTGTTCTGTTTGTTTTTTATTCCAAATTCCTGCAAGCAACTTGAAGCATTTTTGATAATTTTTTCAAGACCACCTTTCCTGACCGCGCCTGTGCACACTGCACGTGCCTAACCTTGCATCTAAGCTAAATGAATAAATAAAAGGAAACTCTAGGTAGTGCTGAGATGAGCTCTGTGAAAAGAGAGTTGTCCTTTAATCCATCTTGAAAAGCTGATCCGTGATTTGTACCACATTTGATTGTTAGACTTAGATGAATTTACGCAAGAACAAGTCTTGTACAATGCGAACTTCGTCTTGACATTGATTTACATCAAGTCGTTGTGTTAATTTACTGCCGAATGGTCTCCAAGCACTGCCAATGACTCGCAAGAAGTGACATCGTGAACAAAGTTTGTGTGTTGATCCGGATTTGAACCATGGACGCTCGATGTTGAAGTCAACCCACTTACCCACTTTGCAACAGTTGCCACTAATGACCATGTTACAAAAGCTAATCTGAATTTCGTGTGGAAAAAAAATCTACAAAACATTGTCAAGATGCGGTTTGATGGGACAATTAGCAGACTGTAAAAAAAAGAAATAATTGTGCTTTGCAGCTCGGGCGTTTGAGTGGCGTTAATGTGCTTTGAGTTATAATTATTGAAGGCTATCACATTTATGTTTCATCATAGTTGCAAGTTTTCATTCAATTGTCATTCAAATGTCCTTCTGAGTTTAGAGAAAATTAAAGAATTTATTAAATTTAAAGTAAATTAAAGCGAATTCCATATATTGATGACTGTGCCACTAAAGCGTAAGCATTAAAAAAGATTTGACTATTTAAAAAAACAGGTACACGCTCTGGTGAAAGAAAATTACTTTATATTGTATGTCACAACCTTAGAATTAGAAGACATGTCCTTGGTCTAGGGGGCTCTTGAGCATAACGCTCCGACGGGACAAGGAGACAAATTTCTCATTTCATGCACATTTAAATATCATGGACAACATCTCAATGAACAATTGACAAAAACGAACAATAGAGTGCTTACCGCTGACTAATAATATGGGTGGCGCTACAGCCTCTAGAAAACCAGAGCCTAGCTTCTCAGCAACGACTAGTGTTGTTCGTGATATTATTCTCTCACGAGTGGAGTCCCTTCTGGAGGGCCCTATAGTTTTATGTCGACTCCGAACGGCCAATTTGAGAAGCCTTTATTATTTAAGACTTCCTGTCCAAGTCCAATCTAAGCCTTAACCTTATTACCCTATTTAGAACCTAACTGATTCTCTAACTAGTAGAGTGGACCTACAGATTTGAGAAGCCTCTCTAGCCATTGTCAGTGAATCGAAAGAGGTGGAGCCGTTAAACTTAAAGGCCAAATCATAATGTCAAGTTCGAGCGGTCGGGCGTTGATAGGCTTCAGTACGCGCTTTATGGTACTCAAATAGGCCATTCGGACTCGGCATGGAACTGTAGGTTCATTCCACTCGTGACAGTACTGTAGAACGCACAATACGAGTAGTTGCTGAGGGACCCTGGAGCTCTATCAACATATTATTATATTATCGAACCCAGGCCCTCTACCAACATATTATTATATTATCGAAAACATCGATACATCTTTGCGAATTGATGCATTACGAATAAAACATCGATGTATTTTTTTTATGAACATCCCTAGGTGTTTTCGATACGAAGAAATTTCATAATTCACTGTTCCACCTCTCTCGAATCACTGACAATGGCTAGAACAGGCTTCTAAAATCTGTAGGTCCACTGTACTCGTGAGACAATCAGTTAGGTTTTAAATAAAGTCTGTCCTAAAGACTAAAAAAACTGTTAAAAGTTTAGACGCCAAAAGGCAAATAGATAAGTTAGATTAGATTATTTAGAGTACACGCGAATGGTTACTACGATTTTTGAATTAAGAACTTGAATTGTATATACTTTGTGAACTTAAACTTTAGGTGCACAACAAATAATAATTCATCATAATAACTTGGCAAGCACAGACGACTATTACCATATTTGGGACTATTACTGAGCTAATAAAAAACTAAAAATAATAGGAATGGAAAATACAATAAGGATTTCTGTGATTTATGTCGACAGTTAAAGTTCCAGTTCGGAGGAATCGGAATATGGACAAAAGCAGCACATCAAATGTGTAAATTTCGTCCTCAGCCATTTTCAATGTCTTTGCATTTGTCGAATTAATTTTATTTTTGGTGTCAAGTAAATGAATTCATGGATGAATTTTGTAAATTTTCTAAGCAAATTATCGATATGATAGAAAACAATGGTTGAAAGCATTGTTTTTAGAATCGGTGCAAACATGCGCCATTCTGACGCGCCGTGCCGCAATAGTTCAATACACATATGCGGGTTTTTTTTTCTCTGGACTCAATCTCCAGTTCACATTCGGCGTGCGGCAATGAATGTTTGTAAAGGGTGATTTTTTAGCTATAATCTTTTTGGCAACACTGGTTTAAACAGCTGACACACGTTTCGTGTTTTGTTTCACTGTCAAACATCTTCAGTTTGGTCTATAATTTAACCATGCATCGTCTTACAAACGAACAACGCTTGCAAATTATTGAATTTTATTATCAAAATGCGTGCTCTGTTAAGAAAGTTCATCGCGCGCTTCTTCCATTTTATGGTCAGTTTAGACGAAGATCATTTTTGGCTCAATGGGTACGTAAAAAAGCCAGAAGCATTGCAAGAGCTACCAATGCATCCAGAAAAAGTCACAGTTTTCAGGCTGGTGGCATCATTGGCCCGTACTTCTTCAAAGATGATGAGAATCGTAACGTAACTGTGAATGGTGAGCGCTACCGTGAGATGATATCCAACTTTTTTTTTGCCCAAAATACAAGAGCGTGACTTGCATGACATGTGATTTCAACAAGACGGAGCCACATGCCACACAGCATTATAACTATGTTAAGAAAGAAACGACCTTATTGAGTTCATCCTTTTGTTGATCATCGGCCAACTAAACGAGTATTTCATACATCCGGTCATGGTATCCCTCGGAAGCAACAATCCATATTTCGGAAAATCTACTTATCTAACTACTTATCTCTATATCAAATCTCTCTTTCGAATTTTAATTAGCGGCGAAATGCCGCATGTGTGCAGTGCTCAATAACAAACAATGTACTGTCCAGACGCAACTACGCCTGCGGTGACGCAGCGGTCTCGCGGAAACCTGCGAGTATTTTTACCCGCAAGAAAGACGCACGATGCCGCAGCATCAATGCTCGTGTGTGTGCATTTCATTTGTGAGTGCCGTAAGACGCAAATGAGGTGACGCTGCGAGACCGCGCGTCAGAATGGCGCATGTGTGCACCGGCTTTATCCGCGCTTATTCACAAGCGGCGGATATAGGAATTGTTGTTGCTGTATTTTACATGCAAATTGAAAATTAAGCGGATATACGTTTGAAAAAAAACGCAACAAACTCCTACACATCTGTGTCGGTTTAGCTACTGGTTGGCGGAAAGTTAGAATCCACCATCCAGCCAGACCAGACCTTTGGATCAGACCAGATTGAAGTTTTCTTTTTACAAATCGAGAGAGCAACACATTTTCATAGTTTAGTTCACACATCTTTCATTTCAGATTTCTTCTTCTTATGATTGAACATTGCCAAGTGCGTCATACGATCAAAAGCGTTGGATGTGATTTAAAATTCAATTCACTTTGCATGACGAAAGCTTCGCCTTTTAAATGCAAGAAAAATAATTATAATTCAAATAAAAAAAAAATGTATTCCAAACAATAAAACTTTATACTCTTGACAAATCAGAAGAATCACACTCCGTGCGAAACTAGATCACGTTTCTGCATCTTAAACTACACAAATTCATGGCAGGTGCCTCGTACCCTAAGCAAAATTCATGACCGATTCAGAAGGAATAGATTATCTGTTTTCACTCAGTACGTTAATCTGTCGGCGTAGGCCACACGAAGAACAATTTGTGGTGTATGTAAACCGAAAGACATGAATATGCTGGAATGTTCATTGTTATTCTGTAGCAATAAATTCAAGGCAGTTGGAAAGAATGTTACAAACAGAAGGTAGGTTCGCCCTGGCCTTGATAAACACGAGAAACGAATCTTACCTCATGTACGGGTATTTTATGGGTTACTCTTTTGCTGTTAGTGCCTGAGACAATAAATTTCTAAGTTGAGTAATTTTTTTATTTTTTGGCAGATTCAATTTATGAGCTTAGAGGTAATTTGAATAAATCTGTTGTGTGTGTGATCTTTAGTCGGACTGTGATGAATTAACGTCAAGTTTCTGGGGAACATTCTATAATATCTCGGGGAACAACCAGTAGCGACTTTGAAGAGTCGTTAAGAGCTTCTAAGTCTGAACTTCGTGACTCATTTAAGTGATTTGCGTCGGGTATAATAATTTTCAAGGCTGGGAGCTGTCTGATGCAGCACTGATTGATATCCTGCCTAATGAAATCGCCGTGGAAGGGAAGGCTTACAGCATTTCTAAGGAGTGTGCCCTAGAGAAAGAGAAGACGTTGTTGAACTAAATGACAGTAACTGACGGGCACTATTCTGAGCTAGAAAAAAAAGTCAACAGACATTAAGTGAAAAGTTTATTAATCAAGTACAAACACTTTAAACATCTTGTCTAGTCCAGTCTAGTTCATCTTCCAGAATTTTATACCTGAGTTCGAGTGTTACGCTGTTTAGCTTGTTCATGCAACTGAGATTGCACGTTTGTATTCCAATGTTTAGCCAAAAAAATGCCTAAATCGCTTACTTTGAATCAAAAATGTGAAAGTGAATTCTATTTTGTCAAAGTCGATAAACAACTTACATTTACCCCTCTAGAACGGACACATCTATGCAACGGACAGTCACGATATAGTGACGTTTCACTGTACTTATGTAATAAATTAAATCCTTTTATCGTTAATTGAACATGCTCAATTTAAAAACTTTTTCAATTTTCATGGCGGAACTATGACGAGATGTGTGATGATAGGTGTCTCTTACACACCGTCATCACGGGACATATTACTGCCCAACATCACAAACACAATCGGAACAGCCATCCGCGATCTTTTCTTTCTTGGACAATGTCGGTTTGCCATGTCGCGTCACTTCAACGTTGGCTGCAATAGCATCAACATCAAGAAGCGGGCAACCAATCAGCAACCAACGAAATAGATTTCACTAAAAATAATGCCAAAAAAATGATATTCACCAACACTTGCACTTTTACTCTCATCCTCTGGCCTGTGTGGTATTCCCCCTACACTTTTGAAGAGGTGCTCTTCTGCGCTGGCAAAACCACTGCGTAAGCTTTTTCATCTATCCTACTCTTTAGGTCTCTTTCCGAGCAGATAAAAAACAAAATTTGTCCAGCCCATTCCTAAAGAGAGAGAGAGAGAGAACCGGCCCATAGGTCCTACGTCCCTTCTTTCTAAGGTCATGGAAACGCAGATAAATCGTCAGCTTATGAAATATCTTGAATCGCGGAAGTTTCTTAATGACCGGCAGTATGGATTCCGCAGCAACAGGTCCACTGGTGATCAGATAGCTTATCTCACAGAAAAGTGGAACCAATCTTTGCACAACTCAGGCGAAATCAATATCGTTGCGCTTGATATTTCTAAGGCATTTGACAGAGTTTGGCATCAAGCTCTCTTGTCGAAAATGCGTGCCTATGGTGTCGATGAATCTCTTCTTCAATGGATTAGAAATTACCTTTCGAGCCGTTCAATTCAAGTTGTTTTGAGGTGGGTTCAAGTCTGATATCCACCAAATAAATGCTGGTGTTCCTCAAGGCTCTGTTCTGTCTCCGACACTCTTTCTCATTTTTATAAATGATCTCTTGTCTGCTACTACCAATCCATTCCTTCGCTGATGACAGCACCCTCGGTTTTTCATATTCGCTCCAAGACTCACGACTCTGGCCTTCGGCGTTTGTTAAGAACATTGAATTTCGATCTTGACAGCATAATAAATCGGGGAAAGAAAAACCGAGTGAAATTGAATGCTTCTAAAACGCAAAGTTGTCTGCTGTCACTCAAGCGAACCCTTGTTAATCAGCCATTATCCATGAATGGCACCTGTGTCGATGAAATGTATGTGTATCAACACAACACTTAGTTGGAACGATCAAAAATTTGAGGTCGCCAAAAATGCTGCGAAATATTTAGGTTTCCTCAATCGAGGCAAGAAATACTTCACCCCTTCTGATTTGGCTTTAATTTATAAGGCGTATATACGCCCCAAACTTGAGTACAAGGTTCATATCTGGTCTGGTGCCCCCAAAACCACCCTACACCTTCTAGACAACAATATTGCAGAGTCATTAGACTCGCTCAAACATCGACGTACCGTCTCGTCTCTATCCGTATTTTATAGCTATTTTAACAAACGATGCTCAAGTGAGCTTGCCAACTGCATTCCTCCTCTCTGAATTCACCCGAAATACCCGTCTCGCCAGGAATGCTCATCAGTTTACCTTTAAGCCTACTTTGGGACGCAAGTTTAAATTTAGATACTCGTTCATCAGCCGCACGACACGAATATGGAATGCTCTTCCCAGCCCAATATTTCCCCCAGAATACAATCCGCAGATATTTAAAACCAATGTGCACAGGTACCTCGGCTCCCTTTCTCCTTCTACACCTTCGGCCCGTGCTGTGTCTTGAACCCAGACATTAACAATCCCTTGTGCGTGAGCAAATCATAACAACAAAACCACTCCATTCAAACAAAATCGTGCAACTTTTCAACAGAGCTCATGCCATGTAGTAAAATCAAGACTTTTCGGCACGATGTAGGTTTGGACATGGATTTTTGTGCCTCTACTAGATTTTTTCACATCATGTTCACGGCATGGTTCATGTCCATTGGAGACGACCTGTTGTGGGATGATTCATGTCCGTAAAAAGGAGTTTTAGTGCAGTCGTATTATTTTGAGTGTGTAAAAGCTTTTCCACTCGTGAGAGGACAACGGCAGTGTACTCGAGTGATTGCTGAGAAGCAAGGCCCGGGCTGAAGCGCCAGCGCTTTTATTTTGTTTGCGCCTCTTCAAGTTCTGCCGATATTTAAATTCCCGCCCAATCACACACAGCCCCGACAAAACCACCAATCACAACTTGCTTCCGTGCACCCTAAGCACTTAAAGATTAATTGGTTGAAGAACTAGTTTAAAAAATAAAAAAATGCCAATGATGACAAAAAAGACCGCAATTATTGGGTGGCTGAGTTATATTTAGAATTTTTTGAGTAGTATGTGAATGATGGCAAAATGTTCCATATAAACTATTATGGAAAGTTTTTCCTTAATTTTTGTTCCACCTTCTATTCAAAAAACTCTTAATCTAACTTAACTGTCCAAAAAAATGAACGTATGTACCCATATCACAATGACGCGTTCGCGCGGTCGGGCTCTGACATTTTAATTAGAACACACGTATATCCATTAAACAAGTCATAATGCAGCGGTCACGCTTTGATAGTTCACAGACCGTAATATCGTAAGAGCGACCACAAATTTCTAGGAAGAGCTACTTCTACAAACTCGGGCTTTTGACAGTTGTGAAACAATTTTCTTGTGGTTTTTCATTGTTGACAGGCTGACGCAACTATTTGTGGACGTAATTAATTTTTTGTAGAGATTTTATGTGAAAAAGAATTCATTGTGATTTGTGATTGGCCAGAAGAGAGGGAGCCGCGATTTGACATAACATTATCGTAAGCTCGATATAACGCGTACTGAAGCCTATCAACGCACGACCGTGTGTGGGCGACATTGTGTTTTGGCCAATATTCTTCTAATTATTCTTAGAAGTTGTTATAACATTTATTTTATTAATAAGTTTTAATGGCTTGTTTACATTTGTAAAAAATATGTATATATACAGTGCTCCACAAAAGTTTGCACAGTAATGAAATTTGGAAAAAAGAGCTGTCTTTCACAGAATATAAGTTAAAGGCGTATGCCAATACAACATCGTGTCTTCTACAAAATAAATTGTTTTGCTATAACAAAAACCAAAAGAAGATGCAAAATTGAGTTTGCTTATATGCTATTTGCTATTTGTCGCATAGATTACTTGTTTATTCGATCATTCACATTGTTGAGGAACGGTAGATCGCTTTAGGTTGGATGGACAGGTCGAATCAAAGCCAAGATAGGCCGACCATTGAAGCTCACTCCATGAGATAATCGTGTCATCAAGTAACTGGTGGTCAAAAGACATAAACGGTCTAATGGCTAATGAGATGAGCTAATGCATCCAGAAAAAATAAAGAGAGCAAAAGGTCAGGAAATACCTGTTCAACCAACGGAAAGAGGTCGCATTCCCAAAGGTACATGTTAATAGTCTTCAGACATCTGCTCCGGCGATTTAAAATTAAGCGCTTTTGAGTCTGAAGACCGTTTGAGGGCAAGAAGGCTACAATACGAGCCCATAAGACAAAGAATTTTATCGAAACAGCGAATTACTGTGGCGGAAGTGTTATAGTGTGGGCTTTCTTTAGGAGTCGGAAAGATGGAACTAATCGAGGGAATGGTGAACCAGTTCGTGTACACTGATATTCTTAAATGAAATTTCAAAGCAAGTGCTGAAATGTTGGGGATTGACATCGATTATTATTTTCAGCAAGATATCCTCAATAATTTCGCACAAAATGCGCGCTGTTACAAAACTCTGTTAATATGCTACGAGCCAGACAACAGAGCCCAGTCCTCAATCCCATTTGTTGGAAGCCCTGGAATGGAAGTTCCATACCCACGATACCAGCACTAGAGAGATGTTGAAAGAAGCTTTATTAGTTGAGCGGACTAACACAAGAGCGGACTAGATCATGCACCGAAAAATTGGTAGCACCCAGGCATAACTGGTTAAGGATGGTCATGAAGATGAGGGGGTACCCGACGAAACACTAAGACCAAAAGTAATAGATGAAGTGATCCCAGTCCTCAATCCCATTGAGCAAATGTCGGAAGCACTGGAATGGAAGTTCCATACCCACGTACCAGCACTAGAAACATGTTAAAAGAAGCCTTGTTAGTTGAGGGGACTAATACAGGCGTTTCATGCAACTAAAAATTGGTAGCACCCAGGCATAACTGGTTAAGGATGGTCATGAGGACAAGGGGATATTCGACGAAACGCTGAGACCAAAAGTAATAAGATGAAGTGATTATTCGTCGTCTAAAATTAACCTTGCATTTATTTTCATTTTGTGATTGAATTTTTCAACTGATATAAGCTCTAGTTAGCTATCTGCATTTATTTTCAGGTGTATGCGAACTTTTGTGAACTCCGTTTGGATATGTTTTTTTTAAATGAATAATAATATTGTATCTCCTTTTTTTTAAATATAAACGAAACCTTGTTTTATAAGAATTTTCCTTTCAAAAGTATTTTTAAATTATACTCTGTGAATGATAATCTGCTCTGTGTTTCCAAATTTCATCCTGTAAGCAAACTTTTGTGGAGTACTGTATTTATTTGTTTAAAATAATATTTGATGATAGACAACACTATAGGACTTTTAGAAATTTTACTTCTTTTTTCCATTTTTTTTTTTAAACAAAATGAAACAAATGTATAAGCTTTGCTCTTATTTCTCATAAAAAAAAATAATGCATTAAAAATGCCAAGGCATAGCACATAAAGGTGCATACAATTATTAAACCGGAAAATTATCAAAAAAAAGCATTCAAATATCAATTTATTTCACTTAAGACTCGTCTTCATTAATTCTCCAGCAATCACCATAAACGCTTTTTGTCATTATTGCCTTTCGTAGACGTTAATGCGAGTTTTTGTTGTTATCTAAGCGCAGCGAAGGAGTGCCCACAAGAGCAATCGGGGAATGTTATGCATCGACCTCTGTGGCCGGCTGCAAGCAGTATAATGATCGCGTGAAATTGCTTGTTCCGTTGAGAGTTGCGGTCAGGGATTTCATAACCCATATTTTCGGATTGGCTGATTCAAAAGATGTGTATTTACGCAACCACAAAATCAATTTGTTGTTAAAATATACTACATGTGTGTGTAGATTTCTTTTCTTTTTTTTTTCGGGTTACAGTGTTTAGTGTGTCATTTAGTTAAGGAAAGTACTACTTCCTAAATCTCATTTGATTGTGGTTCATTCGGCAAAAGATAATTAAAAAATTTAGAAATAATTTCAGAAAAATCTTTTCTTATGAAAGGGCGCATTAAAATTCACCCTTCATGTTAAATTTCACATTTAGGACTGACCTTTGGTTCGACTACATTCACTTTACTTTTTTCCCCATTAATTGGTGAACACTGGGCCGGTTTACATTTAAGGCAGCCATCCATAAATCATATTTCATCCGTTCTGACCATTAATGTCAGTATTTGACTGATTACGAACACCGCCTAGGGCATTTTTTGAATTTGCATACAGTCTATCTGCGCGAAAATCATTTCAAGGTCGTGGTACTCTGTGACTTACTGAAATTTTCAAATAAAGGCAATCAAACCACAACTGTTGCAATCAGTAATTTATTGAAACGAGAAAATATGCTAATTTTACATTAACATACAATGCACGTTGAATTTTTTTTGTGAAGCCAACGAAATATTGCTGATTGAGGCTCTTAACTTTGTCGTGGAAAGATTAATCATTCGAATCCATGAATGAATTTCGTACCAAGACCCACTCGATGAGTGAGTCATTAGATCGAGCGCATACGATACAACTGGGTGTTGCGTTATTGCTTCATTTTCGTGCCCCGCAGAGCGTCCAACTCGGCACGGAAATGCAATCCTTATCAGATTCGAGGAACAAAAAGCGAACTCTTATGCAATGGAAGTTTATGAAATTAAAACTTTCGGATATATAGGTGTGGTTGATTGTGAGCAGTTTGAATTTGAATTATTGTCAGTTAAACCGAATGTAGTCTTATTCAGCACGCACAAAGGGTGCGCTGTGTTGAAACTTTCTTTTGTGCTCTCGGAATAAGATTATATACATGCACCATTAGTAGCAAGGTTCATAGTTCCATGCAACAACAAAATTAATCTTCTGAAATATTGAATAATCAATATCAACATTCCACCAGTCATTTCAAACATGTTTCTCTTGAATTTTTCTTATTTGCCTTTGCCACACTTCAGAGTCGTCGATCTGTGTAACCAGTCGATGGGAGCCATCGATTAAATATGCAGTTACACAAGCAGCATCTTCTCCAAGAATGATTTAATGAGTTAGCTAATGCACTGTGCACATGTTGTCAACCGTCACACTGCCGAAACAAACCGGAAACAGAATAAACTCACAAAAATCAAGAAACCAGAAAAAAAAGCAAAACAAATATAACAACACCTTCTTCAGCGGATTTGTTTTAAGAGAAAGCGAATTTAGTATCCCACCCGATTATCAATAAATATTAACGGCTCTATATATATATGCATATTTGCGTGCGAGTGTTGTGTGTGTGTGTATCGTGGTTTCGTGTCCAAGTGCATTTTGTGGAATATGCATCTCTCGTGGACTGAAGTCATACCCTTGCGTAATCGATTACCTCCTGAAGGTCCCGACGCCTTGGCAGCAGGCGCCACAGCATTGCCTCCAATTAGATGTATACATATCACAGCAACTAACAGATACTTCTGCATTATTCGTTCGAAAGCCAATTACACAAAACAAAAATTTATTATTTTAAATTTAACAGATTAAACAAAAGGCAAACAAGCCGATGCGAAGAGTAGAGAGAAAACCGTTTGACAATGCGCACTTTCATGAAAAATTCATTTCCCGCTACAAGCTCCAGTTAGCTATCTGAATTTAGATCAACAAACAGCGAAAATGCAAGTTATAACCTCACTTTACGATAGTAATAAGAAACTGAATGACAGAGCCCGAATAGACAGAGCAGGCAAGTGAAACCGAAAGTATGAAATCGAAAGTTGATATCGGCATGTGCGCTTGAATTGACCGCTAGTGGAGAACTGACTTCTTTTGGCTGCAAGTATGAGGGACATCCGACATCTGAGAGTAGCGCGCCACTCAAAACCAACGACCAACGACCAACGACCGACGAACGAATGAGAGAAAACCGCTGCTGAATGGTGGCAAAGCGAGATAGGTAAATAAATGGGCACTAGCGACTCTGCATCTGGCCAGACAAACAAGGCAGTTCCCTTGGCGGCAGTTTCAAACTTATCTCCACGTACCATACTCTACTAGTCAAGCAGATCATCTAAAGGCCAACACATAGCCGAAGAGTGTGAAGCTGCTTTGCAATCCGGTTTGTGGATCTTAAGACCTGATGATGTTGTGGTATGTATGTGTGCTGCTACGTAATACACAGCAGAAATTATAGAAGACGTCAGTTTGGGCAATTAGCAGCTGTTTTCGTATGTCCGTATTACACACGCAATATCTTGTGGCTAATAGTGGGAGTTGAATGCATAGTACGCGCGGTGGCGACTCAGATTCATGTGACTGATAGACGATCTCGTGTATTGAATTTCGGCGCATGCGAATGGGAATGAAAACGACTAGAGAGGCTGTGCACAATTGTGGTTGCCAAAGAAAGCAAGTGCTCGTAGGAGATTGAAGCCTAGGTCAATAGAGAATGGCTAGTAGGTGCTCATACAATACAATTGTCTGCTGGGTCCTTCATCAAACACCTACAGTTGTACATCAAAGTCACACAATTTAATTGTCCGCTGCGAAACTACGTGCTTCTTGAAACTCAGAGGCATTGTTGTTTGGCGATGGTCTCGAGATAAATAGCCGTACAAATGTTTGTGTGCACATAATTGACTTTGAAAAGGGGGATACGCAACGGACTCCTAGTGAATTCAGCTTTTGATTAATTGCCAAATTTTGCGCAACATAACAACACCTTCGCAGCGACGTGAGTACATGACTGCTGTCAGCTGATCTTCTCCGTGAGAATGAGTACGTGTGTATGCAAATTTATTTTCTGATCTAACACACGAAAGAATAAAGTCGCAATTTATAATGTCAAGGGCGACATTCACTGCATCAGAGATTAATAAACGCTCTTAAGCATATGCACATTCGTGCGGGAAAGGCTGCAATTATAACCCAGAATCACAGTTGCATTCTGAAGAGATATTGCGTCTTCTCGAGAGTGTTGGCTAGAGTAGGGTAGCTAGTGAATGATCTCCAGCACACTTAGACCATGTTGATCCATTGTGATGGCCACAGCAAGACTACTACAACAGATCGACCACGGCATCCCAAATGGTGACTACACCAAATTTGAAAACCTGATAAAAAAGTATAAACTGCGCTTTCACTGCGATTCCAACCGGGGACGTCACGAATCAAGGGCAGGCACTTAACCAACCAGTCGTCTCTCGAGAATGTAAGCACATGGCAAAAATGTAACTACCTACCACCAGTGTGTTATACCACTGGACAATTTTCCAATCCACTGTTGTGCATCTCCTCAAAAAAAATCGCTTCAGGAAAATATATAGTTCGCCCACAGTGTTGTGTATCAGTGGTTAAATAAATCTCCACCAAGGGCAGGGCAGCTACAGTTGAAGATGTACAGTCAGTCCGGTTGGCTGAGATGAAGAAGAAGAAGTCAAATAAAACTTATCTTAAAGGCATTAATGGCAAGATCATCGAAACTCCCAATGGCATTTTACACGCTTATAAGTGGCCCAAGGTTTATTTACGACGAAATTCAAACAAAAACCGGACTTCATTGGTCCCACCTTTTGTTTGCGAATTGAGGGGACCTCGGAGTGACTACATGTCTGTCGAAGAAATTATATCCCAGCCGAATCCTCACGGCGAGCTCATTTGTTTGTCTCTGGCAGTCCTACTTTAACTAAAAAAATTTACCTACAATTAAGAAAACATTCGAAGGGTCTTAATTCCCTGCTTAACGTCCTGACATATTTCGGATTTTCTTGTAGCCAAGATGGGATATTTGTTAAGTGATTTGCTTGTACGTAATGTATGCATGAATTTGAATAAGAACAGGGCCGGTCCGAGCGAAATTGGCGCCCTGTGCAAGTCTCGGAAGATTTGCATGTGATGAAACTGAACATTTGCTGAGGTCGCACAAGGTTCAAAATTCAAACTACCTAAATGATTCCTTAAGCAACAGGCAAGAAATTTAAACAAAAATTTGGAGGATAGTGTCGCACATAATTTGACTCACGTCATGCAACTGGTGTTTTACACATACAATGTCTGCTGTTTCAGTTGTCACTCAACGGCACATAACGTTAAGACCCGAGGTCTGTCCTGTAATTTGATACCAAACGTTTGTCATTTGGTTGTCGATTTGTGTTCCGGTAGATTCGCAACATAATACATTGTGTAACGCAGGCATTGTTCTTAGCGGACATCAAGGAAACTAATTTTCCTTTCAAAGGGGCCAAGAATCAGCTCTGCAGTTTTACTTGACGTCCGGCTTTCGGCTCCATAGAGCAGGACTGTCAAAATAAGAGTTTTCTAGAGCATGATAAGTAAGAAAACATTCGAAAGTCTTATTTCCTCAATTAACATCCTCCCGCATTTCGGGTTTTCTTGTGGCCAAGATGGGTTATTTGTTAAGTGATTTGCTTGTACGTAATGTATGCATGAATTTGAATAAGCACAGGGCCAGTCCGAGCGAAATTAGCGCCTACGCTCAGCCCCAGTCTTCGGTTTCACCTGATCAATTTGGCAAGGGAACTTGTCTGGGCTTGGTATCATCAAATTCTCTTGCAGGTCAGCACAGAATAAATTTTTCGAACAAAAGCTTACAATTTTCGATTTTTTAAAATTTAAAAGGAGAAGAAGGTTTTGCTGAGATGCCTTTAACAGCCCGACCTGGAAGAAGGACTCACTCCTTTAATTATAAGGCTAGAGCGGACTGTCTCGAGAAAAAGGGCTCGGAGCTAGAAGAATATCTGCCAATGCCGTAGACGAAACCGCGGGTAAAGTCAGTACTGGCTCAGCCAGAATACTGCAGCCAGAAAAAGGCCCTATGACCAAAGCTGAGCAAAAAGGAATCAACATCATTGATCGACTTTAGTCGCAGGGATGAACATACGCTAATAGGAGTCTACACTGGACACTGTGCCATTGGTACGATTTTTGCAGAAGCAGCAGAAATATAATCATCTGCTCTGCGAATGCCCAGCCTTAGACATTTTCGAGTAAAACACTTCTTCTCGGAGCTAGAGGACTTCAGCGGTGTCGGTTTGAAAATCTCCTGTTCCTTATTACATTCCTGCTTAGTTTTAGGAGTGTTGTTTTTTTGTATTTGTTTTCTTTGGATTTATTGACTGCCAAAAAAGCCTCGAAGTGTCTTATTCCATCCATCTTCGATTAACGGAGTTGATGGCATCTGTAAGTAACAGGGTGTTTATTTTTGAAGTAAGGGATATGGTGTCCTGATTATTTGCCAGTGGCAGTCCCGCTTTCGTTGCCTGGAAAACCACTATGCCCAGGGATCCAGTATGGAGTTAGGTTGCGTCTAGCCGCAAAGTTTTACCATCTTCGATTTAATTGATGTTGTATCCTAAGGCTCTGGATATGGCCGCCTGACTGTCTATGTAGATGGCGATAAATAGCCCGTTTATTGGTTTCATTGACAGTAAGCCGGCAGCTTCTTGGTTAGCTTATACTTCCGCCTGGAATACACTGCAATTGTTGGGCAGTCGAAGCGACAGGATATTTTGGGCGATGCCATGAATACCCCTAGCCCGTTGCCTTCTTTTGTTTGTGAGCCATCTGTGTGGATTTCCAGATAGTCAGGTGATTTTGTACATTTTGACGATGATGTAGAGGTCTGTGGGGGCTCTGTATGACGACGAAATTTTGGCAACTTCCAATTCAAGCAATGAAGACGACGATCGAGAAAATTGGGAAGCAGAACCAATTCAGCCCGTCACATCAGAGTGGCCGACGTCGGCACTGGCTGTCATAGACCAAGCTTGACCAAGCACACTGGAAGTTATTAAAAGAAAAATATCACTGAATTCTTCACAAAATAATGCGTGTGTATGTACTTATTTCGTTTTCGTCCTTCTGTTCAACTCGGCAGTTTTTTGATAATTCGAACTCTCGTTAATTCGAATTTTGTGGAAGGTCCCTCGAGTTTCGAATTATCGAAATTCGAAGGTAATTACTTTTTAATTTTTATTTCCGCACTTATTGGACACCCTCCAATTATCTATACTTTCGGTAAACATACGCTTTGTCAAGCCAGTGACGGCCAACTTCGCCTTCATTTTAATTCTGATTCGGGCTGGTGTTTGTAGATAAAGTTATTCTAAGACACGGTCCTAACAGTCAGTGTCAAAAGTGAGTATAGGGGTGCCTGGGTTTTCAACAAAAATGTGTTTCAAGCGGGACTCCAAGCAAAAATCTTAAATGCAGTTTTTAAAGAAATTAGTAATGCACTTTAAATAAAAAAACAAGGGGATATCTCAAAAACTATAGATGTATGGAACTGGCGATTTAAAAACGTATTTGAACGGAGTTCTTTTAACAATTGAGATTACAACTAGACTTACAAACTAAAGGTTACGGTGTTGGCTCAACAATAGGGGCCCCACTGATGTACTTTGTTTGATTTAATGTTTATTATTATTGTCATTTTATTGTTTACTTTTTATGTCCTTAGTGCTTACGTTGTTCAAGTCTGTGTGTCCATGGTGGTCCTTTTGGGATGGAGAGTTTATGTGTTAGCCGGCTTAGTCTCGATGGTGATTGCTATCGCTGCTTTGGTAGAATTTATGGAACTGGGGTATCAGAACCCCTACAGTGGCGGGCAAAACTTATGTATTGCAGAATGATGTATCATTTCAGTGTGGCTTGTGGTTTTTCGTCACGAAATTGTTCCCACTTCTACCCAGAGTCCTTTCCAAGGTCCGCTCGCGTAATGTACGCAGCTGCTTTTGGTGTTTTGGCATCAGTTTTAGCGAATCAAAAGTTTTGGGCGCTCACCTTTATTATACACCAACTCATTTTTTCTTTGTACCAGTAGTACCTGAAGTACCTTCCCAGGTCCCATGATGTAGGAGCTTTTTGAGACAACAAAACTATATTCTTCTCAGTATTTTTTATTTTTCTCACATCTTTTTTTTTCATTAAAACTTTGATATAAAAATATTGTAAATACTTGATTTTTCAACTAGAATGTCGCCGCTACCGCTCAGAATAGCGGTTCCCCCACAACAATTTATAGTGACGATTTGTTTGACAACCGTGGTTGATGGGCTTAATCTTCAATGTCAACGCTCGTGATAGTCAAACCGCAGCCTTGTAGTGCGGTAGACAACAATTCTGACTTTTCGCTTAATTGATAGACTTCTAGTGTCGATTGTACACGTCTTGTATAATTTCAGAACATTTTTCATTTCAGTTCTTGACTTAAGTGACTGCACATCGCCGGAATTAAAGATGACATCAAAAGTGGAAAAATAATCTTGTCTGCATTTTTTTGAATTGCAGTACAGTCTCGCTTGTTCGGACACTCGCTAGAGGTGCGCGGCTACTTCAGTAGTCCTCTATATTTCGGACTCTTTCGAAATGTTATCTCTACAGTCCAGGCAAAGACTTAAATGCGTACATATTTTTTTGGCTCTATTCTCTGTACCACGTTTTCATTATTTTAAACTTCTTATAAGGAACATTTTTTGTGGTTCCGGCTTAAATTTTTCACCGAATTCATTTTTTTTTCATCATGCTCCACTAAAGGTGTTGCTGGGGTAAACCACATACGAGAGATCTTCAGTCAACTCGATCCTCCGTTATAGACTCTAACTTAGAGTTAGACCCAAGCGTGACCAGGCGAGTTTTTGGACTTGGTCCAAGCATCTCGGCTTGGGTCTGGCAAGCGGTCGCTACTTGATGGAATCTCATTCAACGCCCGCCTCGGAAGTCGTGATGAAGGGGACATTCTTGCCATGTGACCAAACCACAGAAGCATAGCCCTTTCCGTTAGAAGAAGCAGCTCCTCAATGTTGAGTCACCTATCTGAGTCAACACCTGTCTGACCAACCTATAATAAAAGGTGTTTGAAAAGTTGTCGGTTGTCCCGGACTTTTCGCTATTCCGGTAATACCCGAAACTCTATGTGGAAGGAGTAGCTAGTGGGCTGTAGTGTATATAGACAATTTCAAGAGGTAGGGTAAATAAAAAGTGAACCATGCAAAAATGAAGTGTTAAAGAAATGGATTTACGGACAACGATCTTCGGATCTGTACGTGGAATGTAAGGTCCCTTTATAGGCCACGTGCAGCCGAACAATTAGCGGAAGCCCTAGACTGCTGCAAAGCAGATATAACCGCCATCCAAGAAGTGCGATGGGATGGACCGGGCAAAAGAAGGCTGAAAAACTGTGATATATATTACGGTAACTGCTACAAACAGCAAAAACAGCGCCTATTTGGATGTGGATTTGTCGTTAGAGGCAGACTTAGGCAAGAAGTCTTATCGTTCAGATCCGTGAACGAGCGCCTCACGACAATTCGCATCCAGGCTAAATTTGCCAACATAAGCCTTATATGCGCACATGCCCCCACAGAGGAGAAAGATGACGACACCAAAGACAAGTTCTATGAGCTCCTGGACAAAACTTATGAGCAATGCCCTAGCTACGACATTAAAATTGTCCTTGGCGATTTTAACGCAAAGCTTGGAAAAGAGAACATCTTTGGTAGTACGGTCGGAAAGCACAGCCTACACGACACCACATCCGATAACGGATTTAGGCTGATCGACTTTGCTGCGGGGCGAAATGTTGTAGTAGCCAGTACAAGATTCCCACATCTCGATATCCACAAAGGAACATGGCGATCTCCTGATCAATCAACCGTCAATCAGATTGATCATATTGCGATCGACGCAAGGCACTCCTCCAGTATTATAGATGTTCGAACGTTCCGAGGCGCCAACATTGACTCGGACCACCACCTTGTTGTAGCCAAGATAAGGTTGCGGATATCCCGAACACCGCCAAGACAAAGAAATACTGTGAGGAAGTTTAACGTCAGCCGGCTACAATCGCAAGAGATTGCCAAATCCTTTTCCGATCGTGTCTCCCTTAACCTCTTAAGAAATCCTACGCCGCCAACATCAAGTATTGAAGATCAGTGGCAGCATTGCCAAAAAGCCATCAGAGATGCCGCCTCTGATGTGCTGGGTTTCAATCCGCCACCACAACGAAACCCCTGGTTTGACAACGAGTGTCGGCAGGCGAATGCAGCCAAGCAAGAAGCATACAAAGCGGCACTGCAAAGAAGGACAAGAGCTGCTCGGGAGCTCTACGAGCAGAAGAGGAGAGACGAACACCGGCTTCTCAGGAGAAAAAAGAAGGAGCATGAGAAGCGCGCGATCGGTAAACTAGAGGGATATTACTGCAGGAATGAGGTAAGGAAATTTTACCAAAGGGTAAAGTTAACCAGTCAAGGTTATAAAGTCCGAACCGAAGCCTGTAAGGATGATCAAGGGAACATCGTAGTAGAGTCACAGTCGATGCTGAGGATATGGAGAAACCATTTCTGCAGACTGTATAACGGCGATGAAGAACCAAATTCCGCTGTCAGGCAGAACGAACCATTCAACCCCAATGAAAGGGACGATGAAGATCAACAATTCCGTCCACCCGACCCAGATGAAGTGAGGATTGCCATATCCAAACTAAAATCCAATAAGGCTGCGGGAGCTGACGGCCTACCCGCCGAGCTTTTTAAGGCCGCAGGCGATGATTTGGTAAGGAGCATGCACCAACTCATCTGTAAAATATGGTCGGAGGAAAACATGCCCGATGAATGGAACCTCAGCATAGTCTGCCCGATCCATAAAAAAGGAGACCCTCTGAACTGCGCCAACTACAGAGGCATCAGTCTCCTAAGTATTGCATATAAAATCTTATCTGCCGTACTGTGTGAACGCCTAAAGCTATTCGTCAACAACCTGGTCGGTCCATACCAGTGTGGCTTTCGGCCAGGAAAATCCACCATCGACCAAATATTCACACTGCGGCAGATTTTGGAGAAAACCCAGGAGCAACAAATCGATACCCACCACCTTTTTATCGATTTTAAGGCCGCGTATGATAGCATTTATAGAGACGAGCTATACAGAGCAATGTCTAGTTTTGGCATCCCTACCAAACTCGTCCGTTTGTGTAGGATGACGATGGAGAATGCACGCTGCTCCATCAAGGTCGGTAAAGACCTAACCGAGACCTTTGATGTCAAAAAAGGATTCAGACAAGGCGACGCGCTGTCATGCGACTTTTTCAACATCGTTCTTGAAAGAATTGTTCAAAACTCGAACGCCAACACCAGAGGAACAATCTTTCAGAAGTCCGTCCAACTACTCGCATATGCCGACGATATTGACATTATCGGAAGAACGCAGCGTGATGTCAATGGCGCTTTTGTGGGTATTGCAACGGAGGCCGCGAAGATGGGTTTAGCGGTAAACGAGGGTAAGACCAAGTATATGCTGTCAACGAGAAAGGACACCCAACACCGACGTCTCGGTCAGAACGTCACAGCAGACAGATATAACTTTGAGGTAGTCAAAAACTTTGTCTACCTAGGCACCGCTATCAATTCAGACAACGACACCAGCGCTGAAATCAAACGAAGAATAACTCTTGCCAATCGCTGCTTCTTTGGGCTAAGAAAGCAATTGGTAAACAAAGCCCTCTCTCGAACAACTAAACTAACGCTTTACAAGACCTTAATCGTCCCAGTCCTGCTATATGGCGCGGAGGCATGGACATTATCAAAAGCGGATGAAGCTGCTCTTGGTTGCTTCGAGAGGAAAATTCTTCGTGTGATTTTCGGTCCCGTCTGCATAGATGGTGAGTGGAGGAGGAGATTTAATGACGAACTATACGGGCTGTTTAGCGACATCGACTTAGCCAGAAGAGTGAAGATCCAACGATTGAGGTGGCTAGGTCATGTAGAGCGGATGGAAACCAATGCTCCGGCCCGAAAAGTCTTCGAATCCACCCCCGAGGGACGGCGCAGTAGAGGAAGACCGCGACTCAGGTGGCGCATGCAAGTGGAAAGGGACCTCAACCAACTATGCGTGCGAAACTGGAGACAGCTAGCTAAAGATCGAGCTGGCTGGAGACGCTTGTTGGTTGAGGCCCAGGTCCACCCCGGACTGTAGCGCCACCTTAAGTAAGTAAAGAAATGGATTTAGGACATTCTGCGGATTTAGTAATAAATCAAAAATCAGAGAAACTTCTTCCTGTTGCCAGTGATCTTCATGCGGTGTAATATCATCTCTTTTCGTCCGATGTGTTGCCAGGAGGAAAATACCTCAATAACTCTTCGTACTTCGGTGCATCCATTCGCGAATTATTGCGAACATCAGCTTGGGAATTTTCATTTAATTCTCTTAACAAGATTACGGAAAACACAAACAACAAAAAAAGATTTTAAAATTGTAAAACTGAGAACATATGATTTGTTGTTGTTGACCAATTTCTAGTAGATACGCCTCTGATTTTCAGAGCAACCAAATCCGTTGTAAGGAAACAGTTGTATGGATGAAAAACCACAAAAACTGGAATGATTCACCCAGTTTTGCTCGCCACTGTGTATGTTGTATGCAAACATTTGCGACTGACTGTCAGAGAATCCACTTCAAAATGCATTATAAAACGTACTACCTTTGGATGCAGGAAAAGCTGGGAAGGGACCTGCAGTTTTATGAAGACTCCGAACAGCCAATTTGAGAAGCTATTTTTAAAACAGTTATACTCTTTGAGCATTGTTCGTGACACGAAAGAGGCGGAGCAGTGAAAAGTATTTTGCTCGTACCGGAAAACGAACCTGAGCTGCGTGGCTCAGACGCATAGGGGTCGACGCACCAACCCACAGCGCCACGGGAGCCACAGCTAGTCGTGTATTAACATACTCGTAATGTTAGCCCCAAAATACATAGAGACAAACCATATCAACTATAATGTCTGGCAATGCTTCAGACTTCAGTCTTTCGTCCATTGGAGGACATCCGCCGAAATATAGCCCGGATTCCAAGCACACGTATTCGAATACAGACACGTTTTGTGCTCAATCATAAGCACTGGTTCAAATGGTTCACAATGCCACTCAATCCACGGCTTACCTAAACCACCCTTAAGTACTGAGTGTGAAAAGGAAATCTTCTTGATTGAACTTTATGTTCTAGCTGATAAGCTTGCAATGTGAAACCTGTCATTAGTGAAAGAAAACAGCAGGACCCAACATTTTGTAGCACCTGCAAATGCAAACGCGCATTTTACTCACGGAATGTTGTTCTCAATTCGCAAGCGATGCAAAGTGTAAGACGTAACAAGCAACTCTACGACGACCACTTGATGAATAAATAGTTAATTAATTGACTAATCACTGACTTAGGAATAACCGATATAAAGTGATACACTCGTACGCTGAGACAGCCCAGACATCAGATAAATTTTAACTAGCTTAGGAGTGCCCTAGTGTCTAAGAAGCTTTAAGTTTCGCCAAATAAATCGAGACGTTATTTATGTGTCTGGACTGAACACGATGGTTTTGATCATTCTTTCATGTTCAAGGACTGCTCGGCTGCATATTTGGATGTTTATTTGTTGAGTGTTTTTGTTTTGTTGTTCTGATTTGTTGCTTGGCTATTCATCTTCGAGATCAATGTCGAGAGAATGCAAAATATAAACATTCAATGCTAGTCACTTACTTTATAATTATTTCATGAAATTGCTAACCGCGACTACGGTTTAAGTGGCAAGCTCTAGAGCATATCGATTGGATCTGGTTAAGCACACGTGCCATTTTGCTTTCCATAGCATCAATAGATGCTTTAAAATTTAAATTATTATCAGCTGGGCTTGGTTAAGTTAGGTTGGTGTAACGCCACACTTTGCCACTGTAGCCACTTAGACCTCTTGGTAGGTGCTTGAGCTTGGTAATGCCACTAAAAAGGGGACTTTATATACTTAAGTTATTGTCTTCCCTGTATGGGCCACACAGTATGGCCCGATCTCTAACGATTATTCGACGACGTCACTTCAAAGAGTTACGTGATTAAAGGAAAGTTAAAAACATGCGCTATGGCTAAAATCTACTTAGACGTCAGAATTTCATGCTAGCTCCACATCCGATAGTTTTGAACATTAGAGGAGGTGGGTACTGTCATTGTACGTCATTTGAGTATATGCCATTCATTTGAAGCGTAAACAACAATATTTTTTTTCACTCAAATATGTCAAACTTTGTGCCTAAAAAATTGTTTTTGCGGGGAGTTCTTCTTCATTACTTTAATATAAAGAAAACTGCTGCCGAAAGTCATCGTATTTTGGTGGAAGTTTATCTTGAACATGCGCTAGCTGAGCAAACGTGCCAATAGTGGTTTGCCCGGTTTAAAAGGTGATTGGCTTGGAAGCCAGGCAAATCAACGGCAAAGCCGAATATCGTATTTGGTGGGATCAGAAGGATGTGGTGTATTATGAGCTGCTAAAACCGGGTGAAACAATCAATGCATAACGCTACCGAACACTATTAATCCGTTTGAAGAGAGCAGTAGCCGAAAAACGCCCTGAATATGCGACCAGACACGAGGCAATAATTTTGCATCATGACAACGCTCGGCCCCACGTTGCTATTCCGGTTAAGAACTATTTGGAAAACAGTGGATGGGAAGTTTAACCCCACCCGCCTCTTAGCTCAGACCTTGTCCCTTCTGACTACCAGTTGTTCCGGTCGATGAAGCCCGCCCTCACTGAAATACGGTTCACATCAGAGCAGAATATAAAAAATTGGCTTGATTCATTCTTGGCTGCCAAGCTGGCGCAGTTCTTTTGGTATAGGGTCCACAAATTGCCAGAAAGATGGGAAGAAGTCATAGCTTCAGATGGGCAGTACTTTGACTAATACTATGGATGTGGATTCGTCGTTAGAGGCAAACTTAAGCAAGAAGTACTATCGTTCAAATTTGTGAACGACCGCCTCACGACGATTCGCATCAAGGCTTTATTCACCAACATAAGCCCCCACAGAGGAGAGAGACTACAGTTTCTACGAGCTCTTCGACAAAACATACGAGCAGTGCCCTAGCTACGACAATAAAATTGTCATAGTCATTGGGAAGGATGCATAATGCACCAATGCATGCACCAACTCATCTGTAAACTATGGTCGGAGGAAAGCATGCCCGATGAAGGAAATCTCAGCATTGTTTGACCAATCCACAAGAAAGGAGACCCTCTAAATTACCCCAACTATAGAGGCATCAGTCTTCTGAACATCGCAGAGAAAATACTATCTGCCGTCTTGTGTGAACGCCTAAGCCGTTCGTCAGCAACGTGGTCGGTCCATACCAGTGTGGCTTTAGGCCAGGATAATCCACCATCTTGGAAAAAAACAAATCGATACCCATCAACTCTTCATCGATTTCAAGGCAGCGTATGACAGCATTTATTGCGACGAGCTATACAGAATAATGTCTAGTTTTGGCATCCCTACCAAACTCGTCCGTTTCTGTGGGATGACAATGGAGAATGCACGCTGCTCAGAAGGTCGGTAAAGACCTAATCGAGACCTTTAATGTCTAAAAACGATTCAGACAAGGCGACGCACTGTCATGCGACTTCTTCAACATCATCCTTGAAAGAATTGTTCAAATCGCCAACACTATAGGAAAATCTTTCAGAAGGCCGTCCAACTACTCGCAAATGCCGACGATATTGTTATTAGCGAAAGAACTTAGCGTGACGTCAATGGCACCCTTTGTCAGTACTGCGACGGAAGCCGTGAAAATGGGTTTAACGGCATATGACAGCAACGAGAAAGGACTCCCAACACCGACATCTCGGACAGAACGTCACAGTAGACAGGCATAACTTTAAGGTAGTCAGAGACTTTGTCTACCTAGGACCAGCTATAAATTCAGACAACGACGCCAGCGCTGAAATCTAACGAAGACTAACTCTTGCAAATCGCTGGTTCTTTGGGCTAAGAAAGCAACTGATATACAAAGCCCTCTCTCGAAGAAACAAAGTGACCCTCTATAAGACCTTAATCGTCCCAGTCCGGCTGCGTGGCGCAGAGGCATGGACTTTGTCAAAAGCGGACGAAGGTGCTCTTGGTGCTTTGAGAGGAAAATTCTTCGGGTGATTTTCGGTCCCGTCTGCATATATGGTGAGTGGAAGAGGAGATACAACGACGGACTGTCCAGGCTGTTCAGCGACATTGACTCAGCGAGAAGAGTGAAGATCCAGCGACCGGCCCGGAAAGTCTTCGAATCCACCCGAGAGGGCAGGCGCAGTAGAGCAAGACCGCGACTCAGGTGGCGCACGCAAGTGGAAAGGGACCTCAACCAACTATGCGTGCGAAACTGGAGGCAGCTATCTAAAGATCGAGCAGGTGGAGATGCTTGTTTTTTGAGGCCCAGGTCCACCCCGCCACCATAAGTAAAGCAACAAAGCGTCAGGAAATCGCAATGCCTACGCGTAGGAAGTAGCAGGTACAGCTAGTTAATAAATAAAATAAATATTCATATTATACCATATCCTGAAAACCACTATTCTTCTTCACTTACTCCCCTGCACGTCATCATGTGTCATTTGTATTAAAATACTGGGACACAATAAAAGCAATTTGAAAGGCAATAAAATCGAACAGTCAAATGCACTTGTGCATGTGTTAGTTTGCATTGTTTTATTTTTTGTTTCTCAAATTAACAGCGATTTGTCTACTGAAACTAATTTGTTTCGCTTCGTCGAATGGCTCTCAATGTGATCTCATGGCAACTAGTTTCGTCCAACGACTTGAACGTTTCCCCACCCCAAGGTCAGTGCGGCATTGAACCAGAAAAGGCAAGGTTGTTTCTGTGCGTCAGGCCAGAAATTATCAGCCAATACTCTGAGGAATGAAGCTAATCGTACCAAAAAAAACCCCCTGAGCAGACTGGTGACGAGTATTTTAAGATACCGGATGACACTGATTTATGCATTAACTGTGTGAATCGTAATAAGCATAAGCATGTTTTCTGGGAAATATTTTTGGATCTGAACGATTGAAATTTAGGTTCAATGACTGTGCTTGAACTGTGACATTTCCTGGTCCGATAACTGTATTCTATGTGCTGTGTTACCTTGAGTTCGAAAGAAAAAAAACAGGAATATTCTATAAAATAAAAACCAGATTACATACTCGTTTAGGTGGTGCAAATTGATTTTATTAGTTTTTGCATCTTCTCATTCCCATACAAAGCCACAAAGACTTGGTCGATATGCTTTTCGATGGCTGGCGGCGCGCGGCGAGCAGTGGGCGGCCAATTCGGAGAATTGTCTAAGACACAAACTAACACAGTGGCAGTTGGTAAGCCACTAATTTAATCCGTCGAAGAGTGGGGTATTGTCTCGAACTGAAGAGAAAATCAGATTCCCAGAAAAATAGTGAAATCTTAAAATATTCGCCTTAGGTATTGATGGCATCCATTATCTGCCGATGGCTTTGATTGTGGCCACCGGTTGATTTTGTTGTATTGTTCAAATTTCCAGTGAAAATCGCATAACTTGATGACGTCTCTCAGTTAATGTAATACAATAAGCGGGTATCTGGATAATCTGGTTAAAACCAGAGTAAGACTTGCAAAAAGCGACGTTTGCAATATTTATTTTGATCTGCATACTGATTAAGACAGACAAGCAATTCTGTGGTTACCGTCACATGACATCCGGAGATCTCAAGCCTTTCAATAATTTGACCTTTATGGTTTTAATTCGCTGTGCCTTGAGTGAACTTTAAATGATATCAAAATCTGAACGGCCGAGTTACACTGCGGCAGCCCTGCAAGAGTTGCGTTCAGAAAATGTAAATAAACTGCCGTGACTATGCATGAGAGCAGTCGGCAAATGCGCTCATAAAAGCAACGAGACAGTCAAACTGCGATCAAATTGGCAGTGATGCTTGTTTTATTGCAGGATTGCAGGGAAACCGAAAAGTGGCTTTCTTCTTGCAAAAATGGTTTCTAAGCACGTTATACGGAAATTCCCTTATTATTTTGATTATTTTTATTTCTGTTATTTGGAACATGCTTTGACTTCCAATGCATTTTGTTTAAGGGTATGGCCATTTTTCTGCGTACAGTTCCCTTCTTAAATATTTTTGAAAGGTGGGCAGTTTATTATAAATATCAACCATTAAATCTAGTATTTTTTAGACATGATGTAGACATTCATTTTAGCAAACGTCAACCAAACACTTTTTCGTATTCGTGTTCATAAATGTATGGACATAATAGTTTGTGCAGCGCAGGGGCAACAATGTTGCAATTATGAACTCAGCCTATCTTTCCGTTGTCGTTTACTTTTTCCAAAAAGGGAGGAGTGGAGCATAAATCGTGTTTTCTCCGAGCAGTTAAACATGCACTGGTCCACCAACAACCCTGATGATGACAGTGTGGCAAATGCCACCCGCTGATATTACCATTCTAATAGGCAGTCAAGCGATCATTAAATCAATGTCGGCAGTATCAAGTCTACGATGGTAGCAGATTGCCGCGATCACCTTAAAATTCTTAGCCACAGCACTCGACTACTCTATTCTGGACTTAGGGACATAGCCGGCAACGTGAACTTTCCGACCCATTCCAGGCATTCCTGTGTACCAAACGACATCTTGCTATCCAAGGCCATAGGGACATACATAGCCGGCCACGAGGCTGTGGGTGAACTTGCCGACCCATTCCAGTCTGAACCCGACCCATTCCAGGCATTCCTGTGTACCAAACGACATCTTGCGGATCTTTTGGGTCTTAGGGACATAGGCTATGGGTGAACTTGCCAACCCATTCCAGTCTGAACCCGACCCATTCCAGGCATTCCTGTGAACCAAACGACATCTTGCGGTTTCTTGTCAAAAAAGAAAGGCGATGACAAGACCATAGGGGAAGTGCAAGTCTCTAACCATCTGCGAGCTCACTCGGATGCTCTGGTCCAAGTCGAACAGTGCAAAAACCGATTATTGCCATTTGGAGACTTAAGGCCCAAACCCATAGAATTCGTTGCGTGCGTTGCGTTATGTCAAAACATTGACTGAGAGAAAGCAAAACCCGATTATTGCCATTTGGAGACTTAAGGCCCAAACCCATAGAATCCGTTGCGTGCGATGCGTAATGTAACAAAATTGACAACTCATAAGCCCTAATAAGAAGGAGAGAGACAGCAAATACGGCCCACAAGTGGATTACATCGCGCCGGATGATATTGGTTAACTTTTAACTTTTTGTGCGGTTGACAGCCGGATAATGTTGGTCAACTTTTACCTTTCTGTGTGGTTAACAGATGTTTCCATGGAAATTCGTTTGGGTGTCCATTATGTGCTTGTCTTTACAATATATAATAAATAGGTTTTATTTTGTTTAAAAATTTGAAGAAATCCTGATAATCTAGGAACTTCGAAATGTAGAATTTCTTAGATTTATGCAAAAATGAAGGCGGTCGACTGGCACAGTGACAATACCTTCCGATGAATTTCGGACGCAACGTACGTATTTCATTGGACACTTCCTTTCAATCCTGCAATTGCGATTCTTGCTACGCACGCAACGGATTCTACGGCTTTGGGCCTGTACACCCCTCTTGTGATTGTGATGTGGTCAAATGTCTGTGATGACTACCTGGAGAGGTATTCCTGCAAATCCCTTGCAAGAGAAGACACAAGAATAGTCACCATGGTGTGGTGAATTCGTTTTCATTCACATTTCAAACACAGTGTTGGGACTTCAAGAAAGATGAGTGTAGATTTGAAAAAAGCGTGGTAGATCTCGTTTACAAACACAATTACCAAGAAATGTCGCATACTACGTGAACGCTTTCATACATGAAATTAACTAGCTCCTTGCTTTCCCATGTGAACTAATAAGACTTCGCTGAAATTTTTTGCACATAATTTCCTTTGAAATTGTGTTTTGATCATCGTGTGTATAATTGATGGTTTGTGATGTTCGTGTGATGAGAGGGGCTGGACTGTCAACTGATCATCACTTGGTGTTCTGTACGATGTACCTCACTGATAAAGTACATCTTCTGCCAAGGCGGAAAAATAGAGTGGTTGCACGCATACGGTGGGAGAATGAAGTTGCGGCTACATTTTGCACGGCACTTATCTGAAAGGTTTGAGCGACAACTGTTTTATCGCGTGTAGAGGAAGACTGGCGACGGCTTGCAGCAGCTGTCATTGCCTCTTCACTGGATGTTTGTGGAGTGAAGCGGCTTGGGCCACTCCAAGGCTGGTGGTGAGAAAAGTGAGAAAAGAACTAAGTGGTTTAAAACGCACGGGGTTCAAGAAGCCATCAGAGAGAAGAAGAAGACCTACAGACTGGACTCTCTTGGGGGACTCTGCTTCTCGTGACCGATACACTGAAGCGCGAAGAACTTGCAAATTGGCTGTGCGAGCAGCTAAAGAGCAGTCTTGGAAAGAGTTCGGCTAGAAGTTGGAAAGCGACCACAGATCTACGAAAAAGGTGTTCTGGCAAATCATTCGCCGACTCAGAGGGAGTCAAATCCACAGATGGTGTGTTGCTTTAAAACGAGGTGGACATCTGTCGCAGATGGAGCGAGCACTTTTCGGAGGTACTCACTGGGGATGGCAGACCTTTAGTCTTGAGGGGGGCGGAGAATAGTCCAACGTTAGAGGAAGTCATTTTGGCGATTGCATCGCTAAATGTTGGCAAATCCGCAGGTGTGGATTAAATCCGGTCAGAAGTGTTTAAGACAGTGGGTAAAGAGGCAGTTTTATGGCCCTCTCGTGTCGTTAAAGTGGTCTGGAAACATGGCGAGACACGTGGCGATTGGCAAACTGGGGTGATTGTCACACTTTACAAGAAGGGGGACAAAAGAGATCCAATAGAAGGGGCATATCTCTTTTCAGTCTCCCCGGGAAAGTCCACGCTAAGGGGCGCCTTCTAGAGCTATGGTCGAGCCCAGGATGGGGGATGAACAGTGCGGCTTTGTTCCCGACAGAATTACAACCGACCAGCTGTTTACTATAAGAATGGGACTTGAGAAGGCTTGGGAGTATGCCAAGCCCATCTACAGTTGTTTTGTAGATTTCGAATAGGCATACGACCGAGTTCCTCGAGGTAAACTCTGGAGTATTCTGCAGGAGTATGGGACTGCTTGTCCTCTCTTGAGTCTCCATACACAAACTGTAGCAGCTGTCTTCGGGTTAACGATGCTAAATCAACACCTTTCACCGTGGGCGTTGAACTTTGCCAAGAGTGTGTCTTGTCACCTCTCCTTTTCATTGTATATAAGACTGGATGTTGCCCCGCAGCCGAGGCGAGGAATGTTTCACATTTGGAGAATTGAGGGTCAGTCATCTTCTTTTTGCAGATGACTGAGTTGTCTTCATTTTTTCCTAGACGGAACACCAGCGCGCACTCGATAGATTTGTGGCCGCATGTGCTGATGCTGAAATGAGAGTTAATGTGGACAAATCGAAAGTTATGGTCATCTCCAGTATTCTTGTTCAATGCACTCTACAGGTTAGTGGAGTCCCATTGAAGAAAGTCATCAATTGCGATCAGGTATCTCCTGATCTGGTGCCATTGGCATAACCGCAACCTTTCTTGCTAGTTCATCAGCTCTTTAATCGCCCGGAATACCCTTGCGCCCGGGGACTATTTCCCTTAGAAACAGGCGGCAGAGTTTTGCAATCTTGGAGTTTATTGATGGTGTGTCGACAGCTTTTATAGTCGCCTGATTGTCTGATCAATAGATCTTCCGTCTATTGGGCTCATTGATAGTCGGATGGCTGGCTTGTGAACAGCTGTTACTTGCACTTGGAATACACTGCAGTGGTTCCGTAGCCAGATTGCCTCAGAGATCTCTGGCAGACTGGCATAACTGCCTGATCCCGTGCCTTCTTCCGATTTGGACCCGTCAGTGTGTGGGGATCCATCCAGTTGAGTCCCATTCTTCTCTTTACCTAAGTTAGGTGTCTCTCTCTCTGCAGGCCTTTGTTAGCACCCGTACTTTCCTTGAATTGGAACATGTGGAGAACATACCTAGTGCCTTGGAAATGTATTTTTTTTTGCACAGCTCTATTATGAGTGATTCACTAGAACGCTCTGAAATGTGACCTTTCAACAAGGAATAAGCTGGAGTAGGTTTGGGATCTGCGACAAGAGGGATTTACGACCGTGTTGGCATTTATTATAGTACCTACTTCACCCACATTTTTATTTCCTGAATAAAATGTGGTATACTCACCGTTCAGAATCCATTCCAAAGACAATTTCATGTACAATACACATTTTAATATCAAAGTCCATACGAGAACAGTCACTCCTTAGAAAACGACATTTCACAATTGCTTCTGTTTTGACATTGCGAATGAACGGAGAAATTAACAAGTTTTTTAATAGCCTGCTATCGAGTTATGTTGCAAACTTTCCGCATAAAATACGACACAAAGTACTGAGCATTTAACACGAAAAAAAAAGAAATTCTTTCTTTAATCAAATTAAACCTAAAATTGTTATTGCTTTGACCAGCGGACCAAAGGCAATTTGGGGAGCTTGTTGGACAAATTAGAGAAAGGGTTGAGTGAATGTCACAAAAGAAGGTATGTACACTGCATGTGAAGTCATTGACTTTGTTAGTGCTTTCATTGCAATTTCTATGCACAAAAATGTGAAAAACTTGGTGATTTATTTTTTCAGGGAATGTGCGATGCAGTATAATAATTCGACATTAATTGCACACTCGAACACGCGTTGCAACAGTTGTTGTTGAAAATGAGGAAAGTAGAAAGTGGGTGAATGTTGCAGGTTATGCTGTCAACGAGAAAGGACTCCCAACACCGACGTCTCGGCGTTCTGTCTGAGACGTCACAGTAGTCAAAGACTTTGTCTACCTAGCACCCGCTATAAATTCAGACAACGACACCAGCGCTGAAATCAAGACTAACTCTTGCAAATCACTCTCTCGAACAACCAAAGTGACCCTCTATAGGACATTAATCGTCGCAGTCCTGCTACATGGGGCAGAGGCATGGACTTTGTCAAGAGCGGACGAAGGTGCTCCTCGTTGCTTTGGGAGGAAAATTCTCCGGGTGAGTTTCGGTCCCGTCTGCATGGATGGAGAGTGGATAAGGAGATACAAAGACGAACTGTACAGGCTACTCAGCGACATCGACTTAGCGAGTAAAGTTAAGATCCAACGATTGAGACGGCTAGGTGATGTAGAGCGAATGGAAACCAATGCCCCGGCCCGAAAAGACTTTGAATCCCCGCCAGAGGGACGGAGCAGTAGAGGAAGACCGCGACTCAGGTCGCGTACGAGTTACATAACGCACCACCTCACGTGATCATCGATCAGGCGAGAGCAGCAGCAGTAAAAGAACACCCACGCAGTCATCACGTGTCAATATATAATCGTTTGGCAGTGTCACCAACATCTTGATTGGAGAGCAGCGACCTCAAAGTGTTGATTGGAGTGCGGCGTCTCCAGCGATCATACGATTTCTGCAAAATACAACCCACGCAGTCATCACGTGTCTACACAGGATCGATTGGCAGCGTCACCAACGTGTTGACTGGAGAGCGGCGTCACCAGCCAGGTGGCGGCCTCCTCTGCAGAATTACTTATTAAATTAGTGTAAGCAATTATTGATAGTAACTCACAGTTGTTATTTGGAGTTGTCGAAATGAACACCAATTTGTGAAATATAAAAATTAAAGTGTTTGTCTCCGATCGTAACTCACACAAGGGGAAAGGGACCTCAACCAACTATGCGTGCGAATCTGGAGGCGCTAGTTAAAGATCGCTAGCTGTCTAGAGACGCTTGTTGGTTGAGGCCCAGGTCCACACCGGACTGTAGCGAAGTCATAAGTAAGTTGCAGGAAAGGAGCTCTATCAGGATCTACATAGTGTACCAGCAAGATCTAGTTTTCATGGATAATTTCCAAAAAATATAGGGCTCAAATTCATTTTCCGGATTTGACATCGGGTTAGGTTAAGTAGATGTGGCTGACAGCTGCGCAGAAGGACAGCAGACAGAACTTAGGACACGTATAGGCCCATTGTTTCCAGTCTCATGTACCAAGCCAAATCGTCTTTCGAGACTAAATAAGTTCTGGCTGCCGGTTTACGGTCGGACGCCCCACCTTGAATGATGAAACGGAATATTTGCATTTGCGTTCAGACTTATTACAGTCGCTTCTCGATTGTCGCAACTATTGGAAACTGCGGCAGTTGCAACTAACGATTTTCTGTCTACATCAAAAATGATGAGAAATTAAATTTAGCTGTTGCGAGAAGCGAATAGTTGCGTGAATCGAGAACGTACTGTCATCATCATCATCATCTCCTGACCCGGATGATCCGCTAAAGGGGTCCCGGGATTAAACCACGCACGAGAGGACTCCAGTCAACTCGATCCTCCGCCATCGAAAATTAACCAAGCGAGTTTTTGGACCTCGTCCTATGTCTGTCAAGCGGTAGCATGCCTGATAGAATCGCATTCAACTCCCGCCCCGAAAACTTTATGATGGTGACATTCGTGCCATGTGACCACACCATCGATGTTTAGCCCTTTCCGTCCGAAGAAGCTGCTGCTCAACGTTGAGTTCCCCGCGCACTGCCGTGTTTCTCACGCTAGGTTAGGTTAGGTTGTTGGGCTGCCTGCAGAAGACAGCCACACTTCGGCCAAAGTAGGCCCATTGTTATACCACTCGGATTGATATATAATTAAAATTAAAACCAGTTGGTGCTTGTGACAAAGCGGTTTAGCTGGCTAATTCTGACGCTTTTTAGCTCATTGAGGTGGTTGAAGTAGTAGGCCCCTAGGTGTAAGGATCTAAGACCTGCCAGCGCGCTACACGATCCAAAGTAGGTGATCTGTGGTTTCAACCTCCTCTTCATCCATGCAGCTTCTACAGAAGTCATTATAGGTTATGACGCCGGTGAGCGTCCATAGGTGACAGTTGGAACAATTAATGAGTTGAAAAACGCAAACTTGGCTCTGACCATCATCATCATCAACTTTGGTGATGTTTTCGTGTGTGTATTAATCGATTCCGATACAATGGGCTGTATTTCAGAACATCGGGCATCGTCGATTTCAAGCCTTTGGTCAGTTCAACATCAGAGTTACAGATCTTCCAAGCTGTTTCAAAATTGACCCAGCTTGACCAATCCTACAGGAAAGCTCAGCATTACTCCTTCCATCACTCGTGAAAAAGAGCCCGAAATACTGCTTCAATGGGACTTGACCGCCGATATGTCCACGTTAATCTTCATCCCAGCATCAGCGCATACGGCCACAAGCCTATCGAGTGCGCGCTGGAGTTCCGCTGGGATGACATGAGGATAACTAATAAATCACCGATTTCCTTACAAAGAATAAGTAAAATTGAATGTATGCAATTCAGTGTGCAATAAAGTGTGGCACCACTTTTGTTCATTTTATTCGTGGTGTCTGACGTCATAAAGTTTTCAGATTGTTTAATGTTTGCAGATGACATAAAATTATCTAGTGTAAGTAAGTAAGTAAGAAAGAAAGTAAGTAAGAAAGTAAGTAAGTAAGTAAGTAAGTAAGTAAGTATAAGTAAGTAAGTAAGTAAGTAAGTAAGTAAGTAAGTAAGTAAGTAAGTAAGTAAGTAAGTAGGTATGTAAGTAAGTAAGTAATTAAGTAAGTCTATTAAGGACTGCCAGAATTTCCAAAAAGATATTAACTCATTTTTAAACTTGTGTGAGTACAATCATCTTATGCTAAATATATTAGAACGTAAAATGTTCCGTCCCACAGAACATTGCAACCCGTCAATTTCATGTACAAGGTCGGAGATGATAGACTCCCAATAGTTAGTCAAGTGAAAGATCTTGGTGTTATCTTTGATGCCAAATTGACCAAATTGACGGCAAATATCGATTTTATTACCTCGAAAGCGAATTCACTTTTAGGTTTTCTCAGACGAACTTCTGGGAATTTTAAAGACATGTACACATTAAGGGCAATTTACATGTCATTGGTGCTGCCAACATTAGAATATTGCTGTGTTGTCTGGTCCCCATTATATGAAAACGTTAGCAAAAGAATTGAAGGAATACGAAAGAGGTTGACACGGTTAAGAAATATAAGATGGTCCGATGAAATGCCTGGTTATGCTTCAATATATTATTGTGGCATAATATTCATTTCATGCCTTCCCCTAATAATCAAGTGGAATTTCTACATAAAAACGTACATTTCCTTCTTTTTTTCGTTCTGTTGTTTCTTCGTTCTTGTCAACATGTCCAATTTGGCTTACTAAAGAAAAAACTACATGATTGCTGCTCGTGATAGAACTTACCGACGATGGAAACGTTTCCGAGTGGATGAGCTTTATCGAGTTTACAAATATCTACGTAATGAAGTTGTTTCAAAAATAAAGGCCGCTAAAAGAATACACTTTTCTGGTCGATTCGGCGAAAACCTAAATGGAAAAGGGTATGGAGCAATTTAAGAAATATGGGCATTGTTAAACAACGCTCTCAGTCCAGAATTAAATCGCAAATTTATAATGAGTAGTGGCTCTATAGGCTTAAATGTAATAAGTGGGATAAGTCATGAGCCCACGAATGAGACCTCTTTTGAGTTTCGCAATGTTAATGATTGGGATGTGGTGTAAAGCGCATTCTGGCAGCCGGAGTTGATCCGTCCTGTTTTTATCAAAATTATTCTGCCTCCTTTACTGCCGTATTTCCGGCATATTCTTAATACAATTTTGACTACAGGCATCTTTCCCTACCAATGGAAAATGTACCTAAAAACTCAATATGCGAAGACTTTAGGCACATTTTCATATTGACGTGTAAGTACGGTTTGCATTGTACAATCAGTTCAGATCAGCTGCTGTTGCCTTGTTCTCCGACTTTACTATGCCGGGTACACATATGAGTCCAAAATTGTGCGTCTTAGCTAGCTAGTAAGCACCTACCTAGTGGGAAAACATTTTCACTCACCGATAAGTGCACAACAAGTTGAAGCTTGGACGTTGTGCACTTACTCGTATCCGTTCTCGAGTGTACTCTGTTCACTCAAAATATTCTACAGACAGTAGACGCACAAAAACTCGTTTCGAGAACGATGGCTCCAAGTCTCAGAAGGACGAGAATTGAATATTTATTTGTTTCAGTGTTTTTCTCTTGTTGAAATGTTTACTGATTAGCTAAATTGAATAAGTCGTCATTTTGACATTTTGAATATGCTCATTCGATTTTTAATGAAGGCATAAATAATATTCGAATCTGACACGTCAGTTTAATTAAGTCAAGATTTTTTTCACTCTGATCAGTTTGTCAGTATTAGCTTTGTGCTAAAATGTGACAATAATATGGGTGGCGCTACAGCCCGTGGAGCATAGATTCTCAACAACAGGAATGTGTGGCAAGAGAATACAAGTCTCTTATGAAACAAAAATGAGTGATAAGTCAC